>VYZV01033852.1:56406-66792 GCA_013401275.1 Pandion haliaetus | reverse complement strand
TTGGAGAAGTTGGTGAAGGACTGTCTCCCGTGGGAGGGACCCCACGGTGGAGCAGGGGACGAGTGAGGAATCTTCCCCCTGAGGAAAGAAGCGGCAACGACCATGTGTGGCGAGCTGACTCAACCCCCATTCCCTGTTCCCCTGTGCCGTGAGGGGGGAGGAGGTAGAAAGCACCGGGAATGGAGCTGAGCCGGGAAGGCGGGAGGGGTGGGGGGAGGTGTTCTGATGTTTGGTTTCCCTTCCCAATACCCTTGTGTGTTTGATTTGTTTTGATTTGTAGTAAATGAAATGGATTTTGTTTCTTCCCCAAGTTGAGGCTGTCTTTTGCCCGTGACCATAAGTGGGGAGTGATCCCTCCCAGTGCTTGTCTCGACCCACGAGCCTGCCTTTGTATTTTCTCCTCATCCCACCGTGGCCAGGGGCGGGGGTGGGGGTGAGTGAGCGGCTTCGTGGTGATTTGTTACCGACTGAGCTGAAACCACGACAAATGGAAAAGTGGCTTAATTCTAATACACAGACACTTTTTTAACAGGGTATGAGAGGAGCTGTCTACAAGTCAGCCATCTCCAGGCTTCTTCCTTTTTTTTTCCCTTGAACACTGCTATCACTTCTATGCCCATTCTCCTTTCTTCAGATACTGCAGGCACAAACTCAAAAAAGTCACAGCACATTTCAGACATCTCCCTCCTTAGTCAGTCAGCTGGAGCTTTTTGAAATACTATGTAAGGTCATCGACCTAAGGATAACACATACAGCACCAGCCTGCACCCCATAATGGTCATGCAGGTAGTTGTAACACACCCAAAGCCATAGGGAAAGGGAGCTCTCCCACACCACCCACTCTCTCTGTGTGACACTTCAAAATCCAGTTTGTTGTTCATGAGCCCATTGGCCGGTTATCTAGTTCACACAGTGGTTTTAGAGACTTTGGGTCTTTTTCTTATTGACCCCATGCACATGTTCTTCTGAAGTTGAAATTTTGTTCTAGTTTTCCATTTTTGCAGACAGTGTTGCCTGTGTCTTGCAACACCATGCAAAGCCCAAACTCTTCCCCAGTAATACTGCATGGCCATCCTGTTGGCCTGGGCCCAGATGCTGGGGACTCTCGCTCCAGCCAACAGGTTCAGTCTCTTCTTTGCATGTAACAGTGGTTGTGTGAGGGACCCCTCTGTGGGCTTCCCAGGGGGTGCCAAAGGAAGAGGGAAGCCAGCCAGAGGAAGATCTAAGCATATGTGGGTATGACAGTGTCAAAAACGGCCATCAGCCAATCACAAAGCAGAATGAAAATACATGGGGAATGATGCTCTCAGAAGTGGAAGCCTCCCCATATGTAGTGAGAGGACACTGACTTCTCTGATATGCTTCTGTGTAGGGGTGGCTTGGCAACAATTGAGCATTATGAAAACACATGGGACATGACAATGTCAAAAAGCAAATCTCCCTGTCATTAAACGGTGTCTGAAACAACATGGTGGACCCTGGGCATGTAGTGGGAGGGGCTTCCAGCTCTGCTATCCTTTGGCTAACCTCCCTGCAACAAAATGGTGTCTGAAACAAAATGGCAGTCCCCTGTCTCTGTAGGGGAAGGGACTTCCTGGTCTGATGTACATCTGGGTAAACTGGAAGTGGTGGCTGTCTGCGCCAGTCACAACAGGCCATATGATCAGAAGGGGGTTGTGACTTCCAGGGTGAATGGTACATATGGGTGTCTGCAGGAGTGAGAAGAACTTCTGCTGGAAGCTGAGAGTGGGGTACCTGCTACTTCCTACCTTGAGTAAAAAGTTGTCTCCATACTATTATCAAGGAAAAGCTCAAGCAGAGTATGCTATGTCCTATTACATAGTTTTCTATACCTTGTCACGATGGGGAAGTTCTCATTCCCATTCTCATCCATGTATGATTCCTTGAGTATAGTGCGATCAGTGTTACAGGCTTTGCCTAAAATTGGAGAGGATCAGCATTGATAGAGACCTACACCATGTAATAACAGCCCATGTTTATGAAAACATGTGTTGAACATCCCTTTACTTGATAAGAAACACATGAAACAGAAGAAGAATTCTGAATATTAAAGAATAATTAGTACAGCATTTTGTATGTTGACTACTACTCTGTTGGCAATTAGCTTAGGGTACTTTACTGAGGTTATGTCTATCTTCCGGAAAGCCCTGCACTTGAAGTACTTGAAGGTACATATAAAGACATGAGAGATCATAGTGAGCTTATTCTACAGGTGTTAAGGAAAACATTTGCTCTTTCCTTGACCTTATCTTTTGAAAAGTGTTCAGTTGCTACTTTTTTCTTCTGTTTTTAAAACAGTATTCCAGCAATGGAAAGAGTATTTTTATGCTGGGGTAGAGGCTGTTATAAATACTCTGCTGTCCTTATGACCATCACAACCAGGGAACTGGCAAGATGCTTGTATTTTCTTCAAGTCTTGCCTGCAAGCAGGGCAGTACAGCACTGGTACTAAAACCCCCAGGTGAGTCACTGAGATGACTTGTGTGTCATTCCTGAGTCACTGACAACACCGGTTATTATCAGGGCGTCTTTGGTTGCTATCTATTCAGCTGGGAGTGGATGTGGAAGATGTATTTGCCTACCCAAGACTGAGCAGGAGGGCTTAGTCTTCCAAGACTGAGATTTACCAGATTCCCTTGTGAGTATCATGTTTGCTTTCAGGATCCTGCACAGTGTCTGCGAGAGCAGAAGGGAAGAGACAGCAGAAAACTGGGAGCAGGAAGCTCACATAGAGCCATGGCCTTTAGTGACAGCTGCCCACTGTGGCTCATTCACTTGTCCAGTACCCAGCGAGTCAGATTTCTGCTATTTCTAGTTCCAAAAATGTAAAATGGGGCAGGGCAGGTCTCTCTCAGGGACACTGAGGTGGATATTTGCTGTTTGGAGCTGGCTGGAGCAACTCAGAGCTGGTTGGAGCCAGTTCCTCCACCCCACTGCTTATGCGACTGTTGCTGCCCAGCAGGAGCTGCCAGTGGCTGCCAGCAGCAATGACCTGCCAGACCCGGGGTGGGGGGAACAACAGCCCCTTGTGTCATGGGACGAGGGAGGCACCTGTCACCTCCTCCCTCATAGGGCCCCCAGAAGGAGCCTCCAGAACAGGAGACATACCCACAGAGTCCCAAGTGGGGCCCTGGGTCCAAGGGGGCTGCACCCACTGCAAGCACACCCCTGTTCTGGCAGGGACTGCAGAGTGTCAACCCTCACTGTGGCAGCCACCACCCTGCGCTCAGGGGGAACATTTCCATCAGCTTGGGGACCCCAGGAACACAGGCAGAGATGCGTAACACCAGAGAAGAAGTGTTGGTGTCAGTCACTTTTCTTGTATAACCCTTTGAAGGGTATTATCAATGTGACTTTTATGTAGTAATTTAAAAATTTAATTAGGCAAAAATTAATTTCTGCATGCATAGCTTCAGTTTGTTTCCTTTTGCCTATAATAAGATTTTGACTGTAAAAACCCCTGAACTGGGAGAGGTCCAAAGTATGAATAATTCAATGGTAAGCTAATTATACAAGTGAACCTTGCATGGGACTTTGTTAAGTCACACTTTTAGAACATCATATTAAAACCACTTTTGTTAATACCTTTGACAGTGGTCCTTTCAGCAATCTAAATCACCACCCATTCGTGACATCCTATTGATAATGAAGACCAAAGCTCAACAATAGCTGTGCATAACCTCTCATGATTCTGGATGCCCTTTCTTGCCTTGCTCTATCCATGATTATATATGCCTCATTGAGTTTTCTCTTCCAACACTATCACTTTTTTCTTCTGTAATGGTTTTTATAACAAATACTTCATTTTTTGGACATACACACAAAATTATTAGTTCCACATTCACTAGACAGGAAATGTTCCATTTTTAACTGTTATTCAAAGAACATAATCACTAGCTCCTTTTTCTTGGATGAGACTGGGTTTGCTGTTCTTTCTCACCAGCGATCCCTGGCTGGACTGAGAAAGAAGTCTTCTTATTGCAGTGTAAATTATGCTTGTAAACTTCCTGGGATAGAGCAGAGCTCTTGCTGGAGTGCAGAAGGAATAGCTGAGCCCCTTTCAGAACAGCTCCTACAGACAGTGCTCAACTCCATACTGAGATACTGTTTGCATACTGGTCCTTACCATTACAGGTCATTAAACCTACCTTTTCTCCTGACTTCAGATCTCTTGACCAGTGTGTCCTAAAGCTACCACTGCACCTTGTGCTGTGAAAACAGTTAATTGCAGGATTGTAACTTGTAAAGGGTCAGTAAAAAACATTGCTATTGCAGAGAAGTATCTAGAGAGCTGTTTCACTGCATTGACCAGAAGCTCAATTTTATACACTCTTAGGTGTGAAGGCAAGGCAGCTTGACATGTGATCAGTCCTCTGGTTGGGAAAATATGAAGAAGATGCAATTTAGAGAGAAGGAAGATAATAAACACAAATATTTGTTGAGATGGGTCATAGAGACCAAGCTTTACTTTTGGAGCAGAAATTGAAGCAAATCTGAGTCAAATCTGATCTGCTTTATGTCAGATTTTGCTTTGTTAACATCACCGCCATTTGGTTTGAGTCTGATAAATTTGGGAGAATTGGATGGGAGAAGAGGAGATATGAAGAGGCATAAAAAAGGAAACACACACTAGAACCAGCTGCAGCAAGAGAAGATATTCATAAAGCCAAGGAGGGCAATGTAAAAAAGACTGTGGCTATAATCTTTCGATATTTGATTATTTTCTCACACAATGATCTGGGTTTCACTTCCTTTTTGAGAACAGATTATTTGCCCTCAACACACAGGAACAACACACAGAAGAATATTCTGTTCCTGTACAGAATTCCTGTTGTATTCAAAGGATTACATCTGCAGTCCAATTTAGGATGTAATTCAACACCTTGTAGTTTGAATAGGATACCCAAGCTGCTGAAGAGTGTCAATTAATTTCAATTGCATTCCTGTATGTCTGACAAAGATCAATAGTCCAGGCCTCGAACATTTTTCCAGTCTATACAATATCATCAGATGACATCATTCCTCTATTTTAGAACATGATTCCCTGCACAGTGGCTACTCCTCATTCCTCCAGCCCCACATCTCTTCTAGGGTCCATTTGAGATCAAAGTACATATTGCATGGGGAACGGAGCATGTCATCCCTGCCGACTGCATCTATGCTGTTAAATACAACAAAGCCATGCTATTTCTACCACAAAATTTGCTTGGACTAACATCGTTGGAATGGTCTGAAACAGAGCGAGTGAATGAATGAACAGTTAAACATTGCAAATGATCTAGATGCTTTGGTGCTCAAGTTCACACCTTGCCCTGTATTTTAACAGTCTCAAGGCCTCTGTCTCACAACCTGCTTCCTGTATGAGCTAAGGATCCACTCGCAGTGTCACACGCTTGACCAGGATGAAGTAACCATACAGATAATTCTGGAGCCCTGGCAGAGAAAGATCTGAGAGTAGCAAGTGTCCAGCCAGGAAAACACATTCTTAAATGTAGGTGGGGTTCGTGGCAGGAGGAGTGCATGTATGTCCACAAAAGAGAACAGCAATATTAGGAAGAACTGAAAAATGGGCCAACAAGGTTCATAGGCTTGCCAAGAGAAGCCCAAGAGCATCACCTGAATGCAAGATAATGGGAAATAATGTTTGCCTGAAGACTTACTCCATGGAATAATTTTGCATAATAGCAGAGTAACTTCATACCTGTTCAGTGCTTCATAACTGGAAATATAATTTTGCACTCCAGTAATTAACCCTCTGCTGTGGAACCATGGCATCGCTGCACAAAGTTCTATGCTCAGTGGTGATGGAGGAGGCAGGACTGCAGTGAATTAACATAGTGGAATTACAAATATCTGGAACGTTCGGTATCCACATAATTCAGAGTATCTCCCCATCGATGTGAAATCAAAGTGATGAGCACCAAGCAGGTTGCTGGCAACTGTTCAACAACCTTTTTACTGTGCATTTGTACCTGGTTAAGGATCTTTCAACTAATCAGAAAAAAATTTAGTTTACATACTAAAAATGCTATCACTGCAAATAAGGCTGGTGTCATGGGGTAAAACATGAATCTTCAAGATTACATGATTAAGCAGACATAATCTATCATGCCTTTATGTGTCAGGGCACAGGATAATTGTGAATTGCCTGCAGCGACAAGTATATCTCGATCTTACATTCACGCTAACAGATCATGTCAAATGTGTCCTCGATTTATGCAGCATTAGTTATATATGCATTGGCAACTGCTTTTCCCAGGGCTAGTGTCCAGTTTCTATAATAACATAATACTCCTATACTATAATACTGTATTATAATAATGTAAGAAAAAAACCATCATAGGCTACTGTTCCTTACGCCCTAAGCTGGAGGCTTGGGGGGCATTTGATGAGATTTGTAAACATCCTAAGGAATCACTATCCACCAACTTAGGGCCTTTAGATATAAACTATTAATTACCAATATATGTTTGGACCATAACGCTGATGTTAAATGCATCATTAATAAGAAGTAAGCACAGTCTTCAGGCCAAGTGTTGAGGAGGAGTTTATGATCAGATATAGGACCAGAACTCCTTCAAAGGTTGTGTCCATCTCCATAATGGTAATGGTACGCTTAACCCTTCATTTCTTATCTTAAATTCCCCATCATTCATGCCTTCTGTCCTCAAAATGTTACTATTTTGTGGCTATTAAGTGATTTTTTCCCCCCATTTCTAATTGTTTGAAATAACATGTGGACTGTATTACAACCCACAAAAGTGGTGATACTGTAAGATGATATTGACTTGCTGCATTGCATGCCCTTGAGTTTGACATGAGGAAGTAGTGGGACATTTGACTTTGCAAAGCCTACAAAGCTTTGGAAGACATTGTGAGAAAGAAGTGTGCCAAAGACTTTTTGGGAGATTGGCTTGAACTATGGTATGGCCATGTCTGGGTTTTATTTCAGAGGAAACTAGCTAATTCATTCCAATTATCAGCTTTGGAATGAATGAACTTTTATGGGATTTGTGTAATTAAGCGGCCAGAACCCATGACTGTACTGGGAAGCTGAGTTATTTGAACCTGTATTCATAGATAAACAATGAGTTGCTATTGTACAAATATCACATTGCTGCTACCTTAGCTCTCAGGATAGTTTACCCAGAAAGGAATGTTACTTTCTCATATGATACTGAAAAGTCTAATAATATATTCATATTTAGAAAAAAAAATTGGAATCAAACTATGTAGTGAGGAATGGCGATTTTTCTTTTAGTGTCCCTTGCACAGACATCCCTTGGAAAGAAAAGCTTTTTAGATGATCCTCCTCCAACACAAGCAAAATTCATTAAGAATTTAATCCATATAAAATACAATAGTGAAACTTCACTCTATGGAATGTTTATCATGGAGAAATAGGGATTAAACTTATCCAGTAATTATCAAATAGTGTTAGTAGAAAACAACTTGTTTATTTCTATTCCTCTGTCACTTATTTTATCCCTATATAGATTTAATGACAATCCTATATTTAAAAATACATATTGATTTGTTCCACTTCGGACCCTTTTTTTCCCTTATGTGTATTTGTCACTCTTCCTTGCCTCAAAAACAGTTTTATTATCCACATGCTTCTGAGAGACAAAACTCGTCTCTGCTGTTCTCATGTGATGTCATAGATTTCAAGGAAGTTTAGTGCCTTGTTTAAGTAAATATGAAAGACTGAACAAGGTCTAGCTCTAGCAGATGAAAGATCCTCAGTATTCAGGCAAGAAAGGAGCAGAAAAAGAATGTTTATATTTCTCAGCTTTTGCATTGTGAGATAGATGAAGAATTAGTTCAAACACGTAGAACAGAGCTTTCTGAAGAAAGGCATAGAAGCATCTTTTGTTTTCTAGTGTCTTTTTTTTATTGTTTATAACATTATTTTTCTGTTTTCTGACTTAGCATCCCAGGTTTCATGTGCTGTTTGAATCACTAATAAGAGTAAAGATTTGGAATCTACTTTGCACAGGCACCGAGTAGTCCATATGAAATCAAGTCACATTTGAAAATAGAATTCTGCTGTTTACATAAATAGTGTTTAAATTTTTTACTTCTGTTTTTTTTTTTTAATTTATTAAGATATCCTATGTCTTAATCATGCCTTACATATTGTTAGAAGAAAGATATACATAAATGATATAGGCTTGCCAGCTTGGAATAGCACCCACAGATTTCTCAGCTATTGACAACAGCACATGCTGAATATTTTATTTGGTTTAAGTATGATTGGGAAAGAGAAAAGGAAGAATAAAACCAGTTATGCTATCTGCCATTTTATTCTACATCTTGCATTTTCTCTATTAAAGGCCTACATTATTAATGTGGAAAAAAAGGAAGCTTTTCCTTTTCCCAGTTTGATAAGTATCTATGATCTCATTGAGGCATTTCAGTCAGTTTCTTAAAGATAGGTAAAATTAATTCAATCCTAGCCCCAGTTGCGTACAGTTGGTGAAATAGGAATGTTAGAAATATGGCATTAAAAAGAATGTTAACTGCAAAGACTGGAAATAGAGATGACTGAGTTCTTACAAGATCTCTTTTTGTAGGCTGTGCCTAAAATCCTGTATATAAATCTACATTTAAGTAACTAAATATGGTTTGACTTTCAGAATGCTGAATCACTCAAGAAAGCTGTTGACATGACCGAAAGCCAGGGAAACTTGTGCACTCTGAAAATAAAGCCACATTTTCTTATATGCATAATTTGACCACATTTATTTAATTATTTCAATCAGAAATTATCTAACTCTTCTTTATGAGTTTCTCTACCTCTACTTCCTGTTTCTTAATCTGTTCTCTCCATCATCATCTTACCTCCTATATACTGGGCAACGAGCACCTCAAGAACCAACTTGAGATGAAAAGGATTCAAAACAAAGATCCAAATCTAGTAATTATTTCCTGGGTGCATAACAAAAACTAGAACAGTTGCTCCTGAAATCTTAAAACACTAGGGAATTTGATTTACAATTCTACATGGCTGACTGAGATTTAGACTCATCCATATTTCACAGAAATTTGAGCAGGAAAAATTTTATAAATGTTTACTGCATTACCTCTCAGTTGGGCAACCTCCATGTTAAATGAAAATATTATACTATATGTTAGCTGAACCCTGAGGCTTCTAGAACTCTGTTTTGCAAATTATGACTAATAAAATATTAACCACATTAGCAAGAAGAAAATAACAGTAATGGCTTAATACAGAGAACAGCTGTTTTGCTGGTGCTGATTCTCCATTTGCTATTGAGAGCTCACCAACTCTAAAATGCATGCTTTTTAACTATTAAATGCTCAGTGTTATAGCAAATAAAGTTGAAAGATAGAGGAAGAAATTTTTTCTTTTTTTTTAACTAGATATAAGTCCAAGCTTACTTTAATTACTGACATGAGTAAAATTTTGTCCCCTATTCAGAATTTTCTGATCTTATTTTTTGGAATGGTCTTTGTTTCCAATTCCAGTTACATGCACTCTTCTTATGCATACAGAGTTTAGGTTTGCAGTGATGATGCCATCCAGTTTCTTCTCTGAGTCTCTTGGATACAGTAGGCCACTCTATTGGGTTTATGTGCAAGGTTTTGGTAGCAGCAGGGGCTACAAGGGTGGCTTTTGTAAGAAGATGCCAGAAGCTTCCCCTATGTCTGATAGAGCCAGTGCCAGCCTGCTCCAAGACGGACATGCTGCTGCCCAAGGCTGAGCCAATCAGCGATAGTGCTAGTACCTCTGGGAGAATAGATTTAAGAAGGCGAAAAAAAGTGCTGCACAACAGCAGCAGGAAGAGAGGAGTGAGAACATGTGAGAGAAACAGCCCTGCAGACCCCGAGGTCAGTGAAGAAGGAGGGGGAGGAGGTGCTCCATGCACCGGAGCAGAGATTCCCCTGCAGCCCGTGGGGAAGACCATGGTGAGGAAGGCTGTCCCCCTGCAGCCCATGGAGGTCCACGGTGGAGCAGATATCCATCCTGCAGCTCATGGAGGACCTCACGCCAGAGTAGGTGGATGTACCCTGAAGGAGGCTGTGACCCTGTGGAGAGCCCACCTGGAGCAGGCTCCTTGCAGGACCTGTGACCCCACGAAGAGGAGCTCACACTGAAGCAGGTTTGCTAGCAGGACTTGTGACCCCATGAAAAGAGTCCCACACTGGAGTAGTTGGATGCTGAAGGACTGCACCCCATGGAAGGGACCCACGCTGGAGTAGTTCTTGAAGAACTCTAGCCCATGGGAAAGGATTCATGTTGGAGAAATTCTTGAAGGACTGTCTCCCGTGGGAGGGACCCCACGGTGGAGCAGGGGACGAGTGAGGAATCTTCCCCCTGAGCAAAGGAGCGGCAGAGAC
>VYZV01033852.1:43337-56318 GCA_013401275.1 Pandion haliaetus | reverse complement strand
AATAAATGAAACTAATTTCCCCAAGTCAAGTGTGTTTTGCCTGTGACGGTAACTGGTGAGTGATGTCCTTGTCCTATCCCAACCCATGAGCCTTTTGTTATATTTTTTCTCGCCCTATCCAGTTGAGGAGGGAGACTGATAGAGTGGCTTTATGAGCACCTGACATCCAGCCAAGTTTAACCCACCACAGCCACGTAAACTGTAGTTAGTATAAACAACAGTTACCATTATTGACCTATGAGTGAACTCAAAGCACAACAAAAAGCGAAAACAGTAGCTGGTATTGTGGGATTTAATACTTTCTAAATAAGAGAGAAGAACATAAGGAAATGACTATAATCATTGGAAGGAAATAAAGTGTTAAAGTCAGAGGAGGTATTACGTGCCTCAAAGAAAGACCTGTTAAAAAAAAAAAAAAAAAAAAAGAGCCTTAGAACAAAGTACCTGTGAATACTTGGAAAAAGACCTGAATTTCCCTCTGCAGTTGGCTGTGTTCTAGTTCGCCAGTCCCTGGCCAAGAGCTTGGTGGCTTCTTTTTTAACAGGGACTATATATCCTACTTAGTTTTGCATAGCTGTACTTGTACCCAAAGAAGGTTCTTCACTGGAGGATGCAATGTACACTATATATACTGGCAAGCTGAGTAACAATATTGAATTGTATTTTAGGCTTTCCCACAGTACAACATCATTTATCAAATATTCACCTCTTATCCTTTTTCCTTCTGCTGTTACCTTTTTCTTTCAGTGTCAAACACAAGTCACCATCTGAATTCCTTGATTTATGGAGACGATATGTCTATCATTGTCTGTTTATAATAATATTTTTTATGTTCTCTTTCAATATTTATTTTTCACCAAACATGGCAGTATAGTCTGTAACTTCTTCCAAATTTTTTAAAGGAGGAGAGGTACTTTTCTATTTTGCTTTCACAAAATTTAGTCATCATTCCTTATGCAGTTATCCACTGGGACCATTTAATGCTAATTTTGGATTAAACGAGAGTAATTTCAGTTATTAAAACTAATGAACGCTTTCAGTCATTTTAACTATGAGAAGCATTATTTTTTTTATTTTGGATTTGTTGGAAACTGTAGCTCAAACCTCCATTCTCAGTGGGTTGAATTTCTTTGACAGGACTACATATCCAGGAGGCAATTGTTTGGCTTACTGTGTGATAGAAGACATAAATTTTTCGGTGTATCATGGGAAAGGCATTTGGGACCTTGTGTAGGAGATCTATCCTAATGGAAGGAATGGGAACTAAAAATCCCATGAGGCAATATAACATAAGGAGACACAACTTGTTATCAGTCAAAATGACATATTTAGAAAATAATTTGTGATGGTTTCATAAGCAAAAAAGAAACCATAAATGGTTCAGGTAATCAAACAGGCATACGTAAAAGAAGTTTTGTGCTATACACATACTTAAGGTGCTGAGATGATTCATTGATGGTCATAAAACTGGATAGTGGAAAGAAAATTAGTATTTTTGATTCACGCACTAGAGCAAGTCATTTTGAAAATTCATTGTGGTATATTCTATTTTCGTTTAATTACTCATTGACATATTTATGTATTTTTTTCCCCTCAGGAATGTAAGTACCTCTATGTAATGCTACTGTATTGAAAATATAAGTAAAGAGCTACTACACATCTAATAGTTAATAAAGGATTTTGCATATTGGTTCTTGATATACCAAGGTTATATTTAATCCCTCCCAAATGTTTCTTTAGATGAACTAAGTTATAATCTTCTCTTGATCAAACAAGAAGGGCCATTTTAATCTTGTTTTGTTATTTCCAAAAGAGGGGAAATTTTACCTGTATCTGTTCTATTCCATTTTTGAGGGTCAAGACAGAAAGTTAATAACTTTGTCTTGCCCATTTGCTCTGACAGCTGGTGGTCAATTAGTATTCCCTCATCCCATAATTGGAATCGCTGATTACAAACCACTGTTGCTAAGACTCAAATATTGTGGCTCATTTGCAACTTCACTGCCAGGTGAGATTAAGGGAAATGTCCCCCTGGTTAAGCCACCAGGAGCTGTGCCAAACTATAATCAGTCTTTTGCATACATTAGAGACCTACAAACACAGCAGAATGATTGTATAAGCAGCAGCTGCAAGTTAAAGCTGCTTCAAATTCTTCAAACATATGCACTTTGCCAGATATCCAACCATTCTTGCAAATGCCACTACCTCATTACTTGGCAAGTTTTCTAAGACATACAGCTAACACAAAGCAGAGGAATACCAAACTGTCCACACAATATGTAAAAGACTTTTTTTAACAACATACAGATAACAAATCTGATTCTGCTATTGATGAGATTATAATTGCTGCTCCCTCTGCATTCAGGCTTCAGAACACCTAATACTGAATCCTTGTAAACACTGAATTTGTAGAAAATTGAATTTCTGAAGTAGCTTTTCCATAAAGAAGTACTTAGCACAATGTTAGCATGTTACCCTTTTAGCAAACCAGGTCTAGCTCATATTGAACATTAGCTGTGAAGTAAAGTTCATTGGTGGTAAGGGAAAAGTTTGGGCTAGGAAGCTTATTAAAAAATCTCATGACTAGTGAGGTCTAAAATGAGCAATATGGTCACTTTGCAGATGATTAATGTTTTGATATATCCATTGCCTTTTTTTTTTTTTCTTCTCTCAATATATCTCTGGTTTTAATTCCTCACTCCTGTCCAAGCAGACCTGCTTGACAATCAATCTTTCCAAATATTGCCCTTTCTACTTTTTTGGTGCATTTATTTCAGCTAGAAATATTACTGTATTCTAGGAATTAACCTGGGAATCAGGAGACTGTGATTCTGTGTTTCACAAATATACATTCCTGATATGATGATGATTCCTTTTCTCTAACTCTTTTCCCTTTGTCTCAGTCTGTTTAAATTATAACCTCTTTAGGACTAAGCTTCTCTCATTATGTTTTTGCTACTATGTCTCAGCACTTTGAAGACAAATGAACGGGAGCTACGATCTATTAACACAGTTCAGACAGTAATTGGAAGCCATAGTTTCAGTGTTCAGCTCATTTCTTTCAGGCGACAGTACCTAGAAATGTGCTTCAATGTTTTTAGGCTTTCAGTGTTTTCTTCAATTTCCAGAAGACCTTGTTGAAATCTTCATCTATGTTAGCTGTTAGTCTGAAGTGAGCCTACTCACTGAAAGCAATCAACATGTTTATTGTTCTGGTATGTGCAATAGAAATAAGATTACTGTTCACTTCAGTGTGGTCCTTGCTTCATTCTGAAATGTACCAATAACAGCCCAAAAATCTTCTTAACAGACTGTGTTACAATATATACTTGTGTCCTCATTCTTGAAATCCTTGCCAATCTCCTATCCTCTTACATTTACATGTAGGGCTGACAAGTTGAAATGTGCATTTATTAAGGTCCAGTGTGTCTGTGATTTCAAGTGACACAAATCGGCTTTAACTGAATGATGTTTTCCAGTGATCTCTCATGGACTCTGGCTGCTTATACATCAAATGTTGCAGGATGCACCAAACTATAAGGGTATTCGTGGAGGAACCGAGTGTCAGAGGTGTTTACTTCTGTTCCTCTGATTGTCTTCAGAATTTTGAATTGAGGGAGTAACATTACATCTGCTGAGGAGATTAGCTTGCTTCATTAGCAAGAAGGATGTGAATAGTCATGGATTGGGCTGTGATGAGAAGATTAAACTCTCAACTATCCCAGAGAGTATATAAAGAGGTGCTTGGAAGTCAGTATGTGGAACACTGAGTGGAGAAGTAAAATGCAATATGCATAAAGTTTTCAGTGTTGGCAACAGTGATGGGAGGAACAGATCCATTAGAAAGAGAATGCCTGAGATGATAGAAAAGTATAGGTGAGAAAAGCCCACTGCCTTCTTACAAACATCTTTGGTAAAATGACTGAGCAGCCCTAGAAAACAATAGAGGTAGGTCTTGTCTGTACAGAAGAGATCTACTAGATATGTAAATTAGCAAAAATGCCTATTTATTGCTTAAGATTGTCACTATTTCCATTTGTGGTTCAAAAATGAGGGACATATAAGAAGTATATATACAATAAAAACATCTGATACTGTTCTTACAATGATATTTTCACTGTGATTGCATTATTTTATTGCTTTCACACAGAGCCATAAAATGATAACCAAAAAAGGAGTATTTTTCTGGCAGTACATAATTGAATAATTGGCCTTCTGGTAGACCTAGAGAACACATTTTCAAACAGGGCAAATTAATCTAAAGTATTGGATGTCAAAATCTTGTCTGTGTGTCTTGAAAATTTAAGTCCAGATATTTTTACTACTTTTAATTTCTAAATTTGTGTTTATATATTTTTTTGCAATATCTTCCTTAAAAGCAGCAATAAAAGGGCAAAAAGAGATTCCTATGTCTTATTCAGTCCCTGAAGTGTATCCTTGTAGACAAAGGGAAGAAGGTGGCCCTTCTGCAGAAAAACACACCTCATAATACAGAAATCCAAAACAGACTATACCAATCACATGCCAAGAGCCTTTGTCTGTACCCACTGACTATCAAAAGAACCTTGTGGAGTAACTTAGATATAGATATGTACACTGTATATGCCTGGCATTAGTTTAAATGAATCGCCACAAATTGCTTTAGCTTTTGCATATTCTTTGACACCAATGCAGCATGCTGTAAGACAATCAGTGACAGGAAAACTGTTCACAGTTCTATTTTTTTTTTGGCTATAATTTCATTTTTTTCTTGAAGTGCTACAGACCTAATAGGACTTGCACTTTTATTCCATTGTTAGTAATACATGATGAGCTTTTCTTTCTTTTATTTCACAATTGTGTTTCAATTGCATGATATTCCTATTTAAATTAAAAACTGTTTAAAATAGTTGCAAGTTCTGATGCATTTAGAATTTTCAATTCAGAGATAAAAATGCAACAACAGTTTAAGGTAGTATTGCTTCTTTAGCCACATGGAGCTTAAACTAAACTTCTGGCAATTCATCCAAGTTCCTTGCTTATTATGCCAATGGTTTTATCCTTGACCTGGAAGGACCACACACTCAAGGGATTAGTGATAATTACGTTTCAGTCTAAGATCATCTCCATAGAGCAAAGACTGCCAATTGAATCATATTGTGCTGAACTGCATAAAAATTATGCCAAATTGTGTGCGGATAATTTAAAAGCAAGCTGCTTATAAAAAGGTAAGTAGCAGAATATACTGTACTGCAACATAAAGTCAGTGACAAGAACAGTAACTGTTGTTTCCCTCGGTATTTTTTTTTTTTTTTTAAGTTTACTGCTCCTACTGAAACTTACAGAAAAAGTTGTGTCTTGGAGACAAACATTCAATATTTAGGAAAAAAATAAAAAAAGTTCCACTGAACTTTTTTAATGAGATGTCATAAGCATGTTATCTAATATTGGCTTAAAACTATACTTAACTAGTAGTTAAGTATTCTGAACTGATACTTAAGTTTCTAGATATTAATTTAGAAAAATAAAGCTCCCATTTCTCATCTTGGCTTTTGTAGGTACTTCTGTTGTTACCTTCTTCAGCTCTCTTGCAAATTCCTACATTACTTTATGAAGCAATTCCCTTAAGGTGACATATGTTGTGGGTTTGGAGTTACTATTAATTTAAAAGAAATTTAGTATCATTTAAAAAAAATTCAGTGTGACTCCAGAAGTCACAAAGTAAGTCCTAATTACTTACCTATATAAAATTGTATTAGGTAGCTGTACACAAAAAATACGTTATGTTTTTATTTAATGTTTTAAAATATTTGATTACTCTTTGATAAAAATAGTCATTTTAAACTAAAGTCCTCAGATACAGAGACAAAACTTCAGAGGGAGATTCATCACATATACATTCAGTTAAATCATCTCTTATAAAGGCCTCTAAACCAACTGTTGAAGCACATACTGTATGAAGACCAATCACCTGGACCAAACCACCATTTTCATAGTGCATATTTGGCCTAGATCTTTAGCAGATTTAAGGCATGTTTAGGATGGTTTATTTTTGTGGATTTTTTTCCATTATGACATTTTAGTGCAAATTTTCTGAAGTAATGTTTATGTCAGAGCCAATCAGAGTAGTAGTTTTTAACATGACAGCAAGGATACATGTTGCATGCAGTCGGATGCAACAGGAGAGCGTGTAGAGCAATATGAGGCCTGACAGGATATCATTTTGAGACTTTTCATTAATTCAGTTCTGTGGTACTTAATGTACTGTAATCTACAACAGTCTCCAAACTTCTGAACATGCACCCCTATCAGTAAAAAAATTTTGAGCATGCACTCTCAATATATATATGTTCATTTACTTATAAATTATATCATCTGCTAGTGTAGTTCTAATACTTTCTTCTTGCACTCCAATGGATCATCTTGCACACCCTTAGGGGGTGTGCTCACCTCATTTTGGAGACCACTGGTCTACAGAACCTGCAAATCTAGTTGGGGTTGCCAATTAAATGACAGAGCCATTCATGCAGAAATCTAGTAATGCAATGCTCAATTTCATAACATCAGTGACATTTCTGATGGATGAGAGAAAAGGGGGGGGGGGAGGGGGAGGAGAGGAAACACCTGTGAAAGAGTGCAGATGATAGACAGAAAAACAGCCATTTGTTCTATTCATCTTGAAGTGGTAACACCACAAGTATTATGAATAATCACAATTTCAAATGTATCAAACTTTCCAGTTTCACAGGACAGAGTATGTAATGCTTATCTCCTACAGTGGGGTCCATTTTATACTGTTTATGGAAGGAAAAAAGCAGAAGTAAGAATCTGATAACAGCTCTGCATGAGCAGTTTACCATTGGCTCCCATACCCATAGCTGGAAGGGACTTGATAGATACTATTTTCTCACATACCTTCTCTCCTCTAACTGACCTCAAGCTCTATGTATGATGCAAGTCACCTAATGAGGTCAGAAATGGTCCTGCTGTTTTACTCTTACTTTAATGTATGTTGTCTACTTAGGACAACCAAATTGGTAAAACCATGCTTGGCTAGTTGAACTTGGAGCATAGCATTTAAGGAGCCATAGTCTACCCAGAGGCTGGTAATGTGGGGAGCACCACAGGCACCTGTCCTGTTCAAGATATTTTATCTATACCTGGAGGAGGTGACAGGAGTGTGTGCTTGTCAAGTTTGCAGATAACACCAAACTGAGGAACAAGTCGATATGCTGGAGGGCAGGGCTGCCGTCCAGAACGAGCTAGACAAGCTGGAGAGGTAGACCAACAGGAACCACAAGAAGTTCAACAAGGACAAATGCAAAGTCCTGCCACTGGGAAGGAAGATTCCCAGTGAGGCAGGCTGTAATACTGAGAGCTAGGGACCAGCTCTGTGGAAAAGCCCCTGGGGGCAGTGAGCTGAACATGAGACAGTAGTTTGTCCTAGCAGCAAAAATGGCCAACAACATCTGGGTCTCCATGAACAGGGACACCTCACAGCATCCTGCCAGGAGGAGATTACAAGGAGATTATCACGAAGTTGGAGCCAGGCTCTTCCCAGCAGTGCATGGGGGGAATGAGAGACAATAGACATAAACCAAAAGAAGAGAGATTCTGGCTGGAGTACAGTCAGGCAGTGGACCACATTGTCCAGAGTGGCTGTGTAGCCTTCAACATTGGTGATTTTCAAGATCCACCTGGAGAAAGCCCTGAGCAACCTGGCCTTATCTCAGAGCTGACCCAGGTCTGAGCAGGAGGTTGGTCTAGACACCTCCCAAGGTCCCTTTAAACATGAATTTTTCTATGAAAATTCTACACCCACACAAGTGAATTCCCAATAAAGTATTTTCCTATTCAATTTCATCTCGTGGTACCAAATCAAAGTGCTGAGATACAAGATTTCACCTCTGGGTTTGGCACAGCATTTCCCCTTACAACCAAAACCAATTTACATATTTCTGCCATTGCATGGATGAATTTCCAGCCTTCCAGAATACTTGATGGAAGATGTTGTTTTGGGTTTGGTTTTTTCAGAGGGCTAATCAGCAGGATGTCCTCCTTGTTTTTGTCTTCATGCTCAAGACATATGACAAGTGTTAGCTATGATATTCTTGAATTTCTTCCTAGGCTAGGAAACACTCCCTTTACAATTCCTCCAAATGTAGGACTTCCTTAACTTGAAGAGAAGCTAAAACTCCTATAAAGGGATGCAGGGTTTGGGTTTTGTTTTGTTGCAAAGTTTAGTTAGTAAAGCTAATTGAGATTTCTAACCTTCCATTAGTTTCTTTGGCCACTGCATTTTCCACCATACATTTCATTTTATTAAACTTTCCCTCCATATATTTGTATGGTTCTAGCATGCCATTGTGTTTTCAATTCAGCCTTAGTTTCATTGCTGTTCAGCAGTGTTCTAGACAGCAAATAATTCCACCTACAAGGAGAAAAGCCATAGTTTTTCACCTTTCCAGTATAAATACTAAGTAGTTTAATAAGTAGTAGAGGAACAATGTCTTTCTTAAGATAGTGGATACAGTGGTTCATAAATTCAATGACGTGTTTTCAAGCAACTTACGCTCATCACATTGTCTCTCATAACTTTTAATTCTCAGTAAGCACAGGTTCAATAAACACGTTAACTGTAGCTTATGCGGCTACTACTACCTTTTAAGTTTCAAAAATAAAATTAGAAAGTCTTTTTAGTGCTGTAGTCCTCTTAAATTGAAATATATTTCAAATTTTGTATCTTTAATATCTGAACAAAGGTTGCTAAAAGAACTTACTATAGCTTACTATAGCTTTTCTGGGTTTGGCTAGTGGAGCTAGAGTTCCCTAGAGTTCTGGTCTGAACATCTTATTGAACAATAATGACCTGTTAATTTTCTGAAAAGGTCAGAAACATCCATGCGCACAGACTACATTAGGTTTCAAAAAACAAGCTATCTATTCTTTGAGATGTAATCACAGAAAAGTTAAACATTCATTATCTTAGTTCATTGGATGCCACAAACATGGGCTTTCACTTAACTCAATTGACAAATCAGCAAGTTTAATTGTTTCTTTGATCTTGCAGGGCAAGAACAGCAGAGCTAAAGGTTCTTGTAGACTACCTCTTTCTCAAATCTGTATCCATTACAGGCCAATTACCATAAACACAAGTGTCACAGTTTATATAAACTGATATTGAATAAAATTCATATGCAGTGCTGTGAGAGACTGAAGGAGTTAATGTCTCAAACATTATGGTGGAGCAAGTTCTGCTTGACGGCTAACTGCATAACAAGGAACTCTGCCTAGCAAGGAACCACAGGTGAAAAGAAGCCCATCAGCAAGAGGAGAAGGAGGTCATGCTGGAGGGTGCACAGCTCCCTGTTCTGATGTGCTGAACAGGGCAGCCCACCATGTATGGTGAAAGATTACTTCTGCAGGGAAGGGGAAGCTACACCCCAAATGACCCCCAAGCCCACGGCCTAAAGGCTTCTTAATTAGCCTAAGGAGTTTGAGTGCCCACCCGAAGGAGGGGAAAGGATGATAAAAGGACACAAACTGAAGCCCCATGTGTGCAAGCCCTCTGGAACTGGAGCCCTTGGCTGACTGAACCAACGCCGGATCCAGGACCGGTGAAATTTTTCTCTTCTCTCTCTTTCCCTTTTCCATAATCCCTACACCTCATCCTTTTAGACATAAACTGTTGACCAACTCTGGGACTAGGAGTGGATTCAGCTGCCCTTAGCCTTCTCGCTGAGAAGGAGTCTAGAAAGCAAGAGGGTCTGCTCTGAACCTCGTGACTCAGCGGGAGGGTTCCCCTTACTGTCTTCGCTGAACCAATTCCAAGATAAGCAAGGCCTGTAGTACACGTTTGGTAATGTATGTTAACACAGTTTACTGACATAGCCTCATGCCAATTTCTGTTGTGAGCATACCAGTTTTGGTGGTGATCATGCCAATTCTTGCTGTGAGCAAATAAAAATTGAGCTTTGTGAGTTAAAGGATCCCTGGTGTCATTTCACCTTAATCCTGACCTGGGAATCAGCAAACCTGAGCCGTTGTCCTGAGAAATTGGGATGTAACAAGTGCTTAGGAAAATATAAAAATTTAGGTTTCCCCATCTCTGAAGTGGACGCTTTAAATTCAGTCATATTCCTTTTCTGAACAGTTATCCATCTAGTTATTGACGAAGCAAAGCCCTCTTTTTTAATGTTCCCTTCTCCTGAAGGCATCTTCCAGAGACCTCAGGTTCCATTAGGCTGTAGATGATATTGCACATTGTCACGGTCCACTTGGTGGGCTCGTGATGGTTCATTCGCTACGATCTCGAAAGTACAAAATTAAGGTGACCAACACCAAAGCGGATAGCAATAATCACACAGTAAAACTTTATTGTATTGCCCGTGAAGAGGCACGCGATAGTTAGAGATGGGTGAAAGAAAGGAGAAAAGTAAAGTTTAGAGAGAGGAGAAAAAGAAGTTATAGCTACCACCGCTGATCTCATGACGTCCTAACAGTCCCGTGTCCAGCTGATGCTGCGCTGTCGATCGTCGTGGTCCTTGGTGGGGAAGCTCCCAATTTCCGTCATTCAGAAGTCATCTTTTAACACACCTTGCTCCACGTCTGCCTCAGGAGTCTCCGCCCTTCTTAGCATATCTCCGCCCTTCTCGAGTGAGGCTATCACGCAGGTGCAGGGTCGGTGTCCGAGGCGTGGCAAGCCTTGGAGGCGGGTAGCCTTCAACCAGGAGGTGTGTTTTGGTATTATAATGAAGCAAAGTTCGCCTAAAGTTCATGATTTCTTCATCGATGTTATGGCAAGAGTTGCAATCCATCCTTTTTGACAGAAACTATGCGGTTACCTCTAACGGCTCTAGCTAGGTACCATCCAGGAGCCTTGTACCACACATTCCTTTCTTGGGATCGGCCACTGCGCTCCAAGCAGGCCGTTGTCAGGTAACGTACTGTTCATGTTCCTGATGATGATGTTGAGACAATGCTGATTTTCTGACCAACTCTTACACACGTGAAAGGTTTAGTAAGTGTTCTAGCTTAAAAAAAAAAAAATCTATAGAATGTACAGGTATGAAGCAGAATGCACTTTTGTGGCCATGTGATGGTGAATGAGGATTACTGCATTTCCTGGGTTTTCTGGTAGACTTATTCTTAAAAAGTGCACTAGATGTGTTTTGAGGAAAGCTTTTGGATCACATTCCTCTTGAGTTGCAAGAAGGTATAGTCTAAGAAATAAAAGTCTGCTTAACACTGAGGTAAGTTGAGCTTTTTGATCCCCATAAAACATAGATATAGGCAATGATAGAAATATAATTTAGGTATGTAGGGAATGCACTGGCAAAATATTAGATATATAAGGTGTTGGTAAGGGATTTTTGGAATCACACTTTAGAGTAGCCCGAATTAATTACCAAAATTATATTTTAGTCCTAATCTAGGAACCTAAATCTTCCTGCAGAATTAGACACACATCTCTAATTAGAGGGCTGAAGAGCATGGTGAAGAATATGAGATAAGACTGAAAATTATTGAGAGGGTTCCTTTAGGACAAGTGTCTCACTCACACAGAAGATTTTACATTGAGAAAGCAAATATCCAAAAGTTCTAAGGAGGAAGCTAGAGGAATGTTGCGAAACAAGAGAGAAAAGTAAAGTTGTGTTTGGTTTTTTTTTTTTTTAAATTCCAGCATGTGTTCAATGTGTAAACGCATTATTCCTTTTCAGAGAAAGAGAACGTAAGTTATCTATTTTGTTTTGTTCCAGACTAGGAAAGACATCATCTTACATTTTCCCTCAGATTTATCTCCCTCAGTCAGGAGTCACTTGGGAGTTGTGAGTATGGTACTCTAAAGTTCAGTAGTTACCTGCTGAGCAGAGCAACTCTACTGTAGTATTCACAGTTACTTTTTTGCCTCCTCCCCCCTCCCCCCGTACTCAGACACTTCCATCAGTCTCTGATGTTACTAGGTATTATCTCTCAGAAATATTCATTGCTCAGACCAGGGTTGTTAAAGTGGTCTAGCTACTTATAGAAGTACAATCCTTTCAGCCTGCTGTGCTCTTTATTTCATTTTTTCTTCTTTTTACTGAAAGGACAAATGTAAGTATTTTGGGGCAGTAACTGTTCAATGTGAGTGTACTAGCTTTACTTCATCATTGTGCAACTGTACATTTCAGATGTAAGAGTAATTCCAGTTTTTTACTCTGTTGTATGTGGGCCTGATAGGGAAAGGATAATAAAGATAAATCTGTTGATGCTCAGTCATTCTGCTAACCTATCTGATTTTTACTTTTTATTGTTATCAGGCAGGGCAGGGGAGGTGCTGCTGAGGTAACTTACTTCCTTCTGTAGCTCAGCGCTTATTTAAAAAGTTGTTATTGATATAATGTTTTGAAAGGGAATTATGAAACAGAACTCTATACATAAAGAAATATTCCATTCCCCATCTGAGTGAGTGTTTCAGGATTTGTTACCTTTGTTGTGGTTTCGGGTTCAGCTCAGTCGGTAAGAACGCACCAAGAAGCCGCTCGCTCACCCTCCACCCCCGCGCCTGGCCAGGTTGGGATGAGGAGAAAATACAAAGGCAGGCTTGTGGGTCAAGACAAGGACTGGGAGGGATCACTCCCCACTTATGGTCACGGGCAAAAGACAGGCTCAACTTGGGGAAGAAACAAAATCAATTTAATTGACTACAAATCAAAACAAAACCAAGGGTATTAGGAAGGGAAACCAAACATTCAGAACACCTCCCCCACTCCTCCCGCCTTACTGGCTCAGCTCCATTCCCGGTGCTTTCTGCCTCCTCCCCACGGCGGCGCGGGGGAACGGGGGATGGGGGTTGAGTCAGCTCGCCACACATCGTCTCTGCCGCTCCTTTGCTCAGGGAGAAGATTCCTCACTCGTCCCGTGCTCCACCATGGGGTCCCTCGCACGGGAGACAGTCCTTCACGAGCTTCTCTATCGTGGTTCCTTTCCGTGGGCTGCAGTTCCTCACAAACTTCCCTG
>VYZV01033852.1:15126-34048 GCA_013401275.1 Pandion haliaetus | reverse complement strand
GAGGAGGTAGAAAGCACCAGGAATGGAGCTGAGCCGGGAAGGCGGGAGGAGTGGGGGGAGGTGTTCTGATGTTTGGTTTCCCTTCCTAATACCCTTGTGTGTTTGATTTGTAGTAAATTAAATTGATTTTGTTTCTTCCCCATGTTGAGCCTGTCTTTTGCCCGTGACCGTAAGTGGAGAGTGATCCCTCCCAGTCCTTGTCTCGACTCACGAGCCTGCCTTTGTATTTTCTCCTCATCCCATCGTGGCCAGGTTCGGGGGGTGGGGGGGTGAGTGAGCGGCTTCGTGGTGCTTTTTTACCGACTGAGCTCAAACCACAACAGTAAGGGTGGTCAAACACTGGAACCGGTTGTCCATATTAGTGTTTCCATTCCTGGAGATACACAAAACCTGACTGGACGTGGCCCTGAACAGCCAGCTGATTGTGCTTCAAGCAGGGAGGTTAGACTAGTTGATCTCAAGATTCTTCTTAATCTCAGTCCTTCCGTGATTCTGTTGTGTTAAATTGAAAGCTAGATAAATTACCATGGCTATATTAAAAATACCTCAGATATATATGTGTGAAATAGGGATATCTATAACATTGAGGTTAGCTTTGATAGAAGAACTCCACATTAGATTTCAATATTTACAAAGATAATGGCATTATCAGACTTTTTACATATATAATTCTAGATACAGACAATCACTAAAACTGTTTGTCATAGCTGCAGAATTCACAAAAGAAGGGAGAAAACAGGAGAAAAACGTATGGCAGTAAATCCCTGCAAACATACCAGCCTAAAAGTGTCTTATACTTGAGTGTTCATGTGAAGTATCTTCTGGTTATATCTATATATCCTGAGGCAGAATATAGGTGGAAACAAAAGAGTACATACTTCAAGGTAAACCTTAGCTTCGTGAGAAGAAGATATATACATATAGTCTCTTGATTTTGTAATGGAGAAAGGCAGTGAAAGAAACACTTGATCAGAAAGGATCCAAATGATCTAACCTTCACAAAGGGCCCAGAATTAAAGAGTAAAATAGAGTAAACGTACATTTATTTGTTTGTTTGTTTGTTTATTTCTAAAGATTCAAGCACATCAGAAAGTGCAGGCCTGAGTTCAAAAGAAAGTAAGCAGAGAAACATAAACATTCATGACGAAGTCTGGAGGGGGAGTCGCTGATGGCTGCCCTGCTGCTCCAACAGAGGTTCACACTGAGTATTCAGCAGAAGTATCAGTTAGATTACTTTTAGTTCTTTCATGTGAACAAATGAACCAGAAAGAAATACAATAAACACCACTGAAAAAGTGTTTGGTTTGTTTGGGTTTGGTGTTGGATTTTTTTTATCATCATCAGGTTCTGGATAGGGAAGAGAACTTAGCAGTTTAGGACAGTTTATTGTTTTGGAGTCTATGTTTTTCTTCATATAACCAGTACTTTCACAGTTCATGTCTTTTCTTCAACATTGTGTAGAAAATAGGAAAGAGGTTTGGCTGAAAAATTATTAAAGATCAAAGCCTGTTTTACAACATGAGGCAAAGCTTTTGAATTCAAGTGTCAATTACCTTATTAATGTGTTCAAGTGCCTGCTGTTAAAAGTTCAAAGGCACTGTTGCCCTCACCAATTAAAGTTTAGTGTGCTGGAAAGAGGTGCAGTGGTGGTTAATCTCCACCACTGGGAGATGACATCTATTTAATTCATATTTTATTCATACTACTACCTCTTTTGCCACAGTATTAGAAGATTTTACTTTATATAACACTCATTTACTTTCTCTACATGCTGACTTTCACCATTATAATTTGGAAAATACTAATTTTTCTCTTGCTTCTCATCATATGCAGGACCATACGGTAAACTAAAATATTGATTTATAGGACATAAATTATTCTGGTGTATTTTCCTGCATACCTAGTTTTAGCCTATAGTATAAGAGGTAGTTTGTTTTTCTTTTAGGTCTGAACATATTTTTAATTATTAATTATGGTTTACCAATGTGCAGTATTTTTATAAGCCCTTTCCACCAAACAAGGCCTTATTCCATTACTCTCCAAAACGAGAATTCAGCTCCATCAGTTTGCGAAGAACGGCATTCAAAAATCAGAGGCATTTCTGCACTCATAATCACTCTGCAAAAGTTATATTTTTTTATTTACTGGTGTAGTTAGACTAATTCAGTCATTTCTTCTCCCTTTGTCCCTCAGTAGGTACTCAGCTTTATCAGTTTAACCAGTAGATTTAATTGCCCTGTGTTATGGGTTTGCGTGGCGCGGTTTTCTTTGGTAGTGAAGGAGGAGGCTGCAGAGGTGGCCCCTTTAAGAAGCTGCTGGAAGCTTCCCTGGCTTCAAGTCGGACCCGCCTCTGGCCCAGGCCGATCCCATCAGTGACTGTGAGAGTGCTTGTGGGAGAACATATTTAAGAGGGGGAACCGGCAGTGTGGGGGTGGGGAACGTGAGAGGAACATCACTGCCGATGCTGAGGTCAGTGAAGAAGGAGGGGGAGGAGGGGCGCTTGAGGAGGCTGACGGCTCTGCAGCCCGTGGTGAGAAGGCAGGCTGTCCCCCTGCAGCCCATGGAGGTGAACGGTGGAGCGGAGGCTCCCAAAGATGGCCGTAACTCCACGGTAAAAACCGCGCTGAAGCAGTGTGTGACTGGAGAGCAGCCCATGAAAAGGACCCGCGCCAGGGAAGCTCGGGAAGAACTGAAGCCCGTGGAAAGGACCTGCGCCAGGGAAGTTTGTGAGGAACTGCAGCCTGTGGAAAGGAACCACGTTGGAGAAGTTCGTGAAGGACTGTCTCCTGTGGGAGGGACCCCATGGTGGAGCTGGGGACGAGTGAGGAATCTTCCCCCTGAGGAAAGGAGCAGCAGAGACCACTGTGGCGAGCTGACCCTAACCCCCAACCTCTGTTCCCCTGCGCTGCCGGGGGAGGAGGAAGAAAGCACCGGGAATGGAGCTGAGCTGGGAAGGCGGGAGGAGTGGGGAGGGAATGTGTTCTGAATGTTTGGTTTCCCTTCCTAATACCCTTGGTTTTGATTTGATTTGTAGTCAATTAAATTGATTTTGTTTCTTCCCCATGTTGATCCTGTCTTTTGCCCGTGACCATAAGTGGGGAGTGATCGACCCACGAGCCTGCCTTTGTATTTTCTCCTCATCCCAACGTGGCCAGGTGCGGGGGTGGCAGTGTGAGTGAGCGGCTTCGTGGTGCTTTGTTACCAGCCGGGCTGAAACCGAAACCACGACACCCTGTAGGAAGAGAAATGATTGCAGTAATCAATTGTTTATTGGCCAGTTAAGCAATTCACAATTACCTGTATTTATTCCCTTGTGGAATAAAATACTAAAAGAGATGGGAAGTGAATCAAGACCCCTAAATTTTAAATCCTAGTTACATTAAACATCAATGTTTTAATGGTTTTTTTATTAAATCAATTACTCTATTCTTGCTTTATTTTCCTTCTGAAACAAAAAAAAATCCCTAAACAGTCAAGTAACAATGGTTACTTCTTTCCCCAAAGTCAGTATCTAGGATGTTTAGTTTCTTATAGGAAAATGTTGCTAAACTAAAACTTTGGTAGGAACTTACTAAGTGAGTGAGTAATATCCCTTAAATTTTCTTCCTCCGTGCATAGCACAATTAAACATCTTTTATACAAAGAAAACAAACAATTTTGATTTTTCATGCCTCTCTTAGAGGCTTCTGGTAGTTGTTCAGTACTTCACAATATACAAGAGTCTTTATTTATAAACTCTGACAGGTGAAATAATATTATTGCTATATTAAAATTGAACAACAGTATTCATGTTACATTCAGTTTTGATTCTTTACACTGCACGGTGGCTGTTACGGTTAGCACAAGTTCTATATGTGGAATGCTATACTGACAGAACAGAGACTAATATGAAGGTTGGTTTTGTACCATTGACTAATATTCACTACAAGCATTGCATATACTAATATAATTCAGTAATACAAAGCTTGTGTTGACCAAGCCTAGGAACCCTTTAAAAATTAATTTGATTAAATTTCTAATCAATATTTAATCAATAATTAAACATTTGAGTGTATGTGGTCCTTGAAAGGGTGAATTTTCCTTTTCACTGGGAGTCGATCTTGGACTTGTAGTCTGAAGATCGTAGAAGAGTAACTGAATAGAGAAATTTCAGATCTTCTGGAATTTGTGTTTGAATAATGAATCACTCTTGGTATCTTTTTCAGTATTTCTTCTGTAAATAGTTTTGAGCAACGAAAAAAGAGAAAATCAAGGATGTGTAACACCAATCCAAATGAAGAGCTGTGGAAAGAAGGCTGAAAGAGTTGGCTTAAATCTTTCCATGCAGTGTCAGACACAGTGGAGTGAAAAGTGAGCTAAGTAGTCAGAGAAAGCCCTGATAATATTTGTCAGAGATCTGTGCCGGCCAAGTATCTCTAATTTTTATTCAGTTTTAATATCAGCATTGGATGACTTAAATGGTCAAATAGTTTTGTTCTCCAAAAGTCATGTTGTGATTTATAAAGGTCATCTTTTCTTTGGACTGTGTTCCCCAAGTTTTGTCTTCATAGAAAAAAATAAATAAAAACTAATAAATACAATTCCTAATAAAAATATTCCTAAAGAAGTGAGCAAAACAATGAAAATTAAACCAGAAATACGTATTCAAAAGGGGGTTAATTGAGTCTGACATGTAACCATTGCTATGAATTTTGTATCTTGTCACAGGTCAGTTAAAACATTTGAGATAAAAATTAAAAAGAAAAAGAATTAGGCATATAGAGAAGATGAAAGAATTACGAATAATTAGATAGTAACAGGATCAAATACTGGGCTTATTCATGTTATCTAATTCTATTGGACTACACATAATAAATCTGGCATTTAACTAGCTGTAGTTCTTATGGCATAGGCATATCTTTGTCTATGAATAATTTTTAAGGAATTGCTGTTACACAAAAACAAATGAAACTTCAGATTATGGGGGAGTGATGGAATGAAAAGGGAAATGTGTTGATGATTATGGGAGGGTCTACTTGTGACCTGCTTGTTTCTGTAGGTAGCTGAGCTGGGGAAATGTAGGGAGATGTGGGTGGGTTTCTAAGGTAACAGTTAATCAACATTTTCCTGCTTTAGTTGCAATGAGTTATGGTATTAACAGCATTTTGTCTGGCTAGGTGTTTTTGCAGCTGTAGCTGAGTAATTTATGTTCAGCATTTTCTGTGAGTTTAAAATTCAGTTTTGGTCACTCTTTTGTGTGCGTTTTGGTGGATTTTTTACTTCTTTTCTTAAAGCAAAAGAAAAACTCCGCCATTTAAAACTGAATTTGCAGTATTTTGCACAGTTTTGGTGCCACAGCTACAAAACTTCAGTAAATATCCATTTGGAAATAGAAGTATACTGAACACTGAGTAATGTGACCATTTGAAAAAGAAAACACAAGCAGGTGAGACCAACGATTATATTGTCTAGAAATATGTTTTTCAGAATTATATGTGATAAAATGATATTAAATTATTTCCATTGAGGCTCATATAATTTCATTATAAAAATAATATATTGGTCTTTCATATTTTACATTTTAAAAAAATTCAGTTTGATATGATTTGCCAAATATTCATTAGTGTATAATTCAAAACTGCGAACAAGACTTATTCTTTTCTTTTTGTAATTCTGATGAATATATATCCAGATTAAAGAAGACGGTTTGAGATCATTTACAAGTATATAGACACTGTGAGCAATAGTTGCCTAGTACACTCCAGCTTTTCAGACTTTTAATTTTTTTTTTTTTTTGCTATAAAACTATATGAGATGTTCTTGTAGAGAATTGTTCAGTGGAAAGAAAATCTTCAGGATTGCTTTTGCCTATTCATAAAATGCTAAAAAGGCAGGCAGACAAATATAAATATTTAATGAAGTTTTAAGGCAATTTTCTTCTAGAAGCTGGAAAGTTGTCTGTAGTTTATTCCTAGTCACTAAAGGACCATAAGTACCAACATTTTTCAAAAGATATTTTAAAAGCTCTTTTGCTGAGAAATATGCTGAACTATTTAAACATTTTTTCCTACTCCTGAGTAGATTTAAATATAGGAAATATTCCTGTTGATGTTTGCTCTCTCTATACCAATCAGTAATGATAAATGCCCATAAAAGTAAAATAAAGAACTGTTAAAGTAGACAGTGTATTGGAAGTTGCTTTATTTTTGAAGAGCACTGAAAATCTTCCAATGAAGAATCATGCTAGTGCCTCAAAAGTGAAGTTCAAATAATAATTTTAAAATGTATTTGAGAGGATGCATGTTCAATAAATTATTTCGCAGATCATTTTTTTAGATATATCTCAAAATTTGGTGGCAAATAGTATTATTCAAACTTACACTAGGGTACTCTTGTAGGTTTTCACCTAGTTCTCCAAAAGATGTTTAGCCTCCTGTAACCTATAAGGATTTTCAAGTTTCTAAAGATTTTTCAAATGGCACTAGACAACTGAATTGAGATTCTAAGCTAAAAATCTTCTAGTTATCAGAATTTGTTTTGGATAACCACATTAAGGCAAGTAGGATCTTAAGGCAGATCACCTTTGTTCTATTACATGTAAGGAGAACTTAGGTTGATTGGATCTAATGTAAACATCTAACCGTAGACATCCAAACTTAATTTAAAGGAATCACTTCTAAGTAAACCAAGGTACATTTGTCATCAAATTTATTTAACTTGGTATAGCTACAAAACAGGCAAATAAAATCATGGCATAATTTTGGTTGGAAGGACAGGTCATCTGGATTAGACAGCTCATGGACAACTTATTTCAGGTTGCACAGGGCTGTGTCTAGTTAAGTTCTGAATATCTCCAAAGGTGGACACTCCACAACCTCTCTGGACAACCTGTTTCAGTGCTTGACTGCCTTCATTCTTCTTACTATGTAATTTGGAATTACCTTGCTGCAGCTTGTCTCTGTTGCTTTTCATCTTATCACTGTGCACCCCCAAGAAGACTCTACCTCCGTTGTGTTACACCTTCACTTTAGGTAGTTGTAGACAACAATAAGATATCCCACCCACTGCAGGTCATCTCTTCTCATAGTGTTAGGAGATACACAAGGGGCACTGGCCATGAGTCTGATCAACTTCAAATTGTTAGGGAAAATTTTTTCACTAAGAAGTTGCCAAGACACTAGAACACATTACACAAATTGGTTGTGGGATCTTCATCCTTGCATATTTTCAAGATTTTCAAGACCTGAGACTGCAGCAAAATTATTTCTTTAGTCTTATGAGGAGCAGCTGAGGCAACTGGGGTTGTTTAGCCTGGAGAAAAGGAGGCTGAGGTGAGACCTTATTGCTCTCTACAACTACCTGAAAGGAGGTTATAGTGAGGTGGGTGTTGGTCTTCTCCCAAGTAACAAGCCATAGGATGAGAGGAAATGACCTCAAGTTGCACCAGAAGAGGTTTAGATTGGATATTAGGAAAAATTTCTTCCCTGAAAGGGTTGTCAAGCATTCAAACAGGCTGCTCAGGGAAGAGGTTGAGTTACCATCCCTGGAGGTATTTAAAAGATGTGTAGATGTTGTGCTTAGGGACATGGTTTAGTGGGACTTGGCAGTGTTATGTTAATGGTTGAACTTGACGATCTTAAAAGGTCTTTTCCACCCTAAACGATTCTATGATTCTATGGATCTTTTCTTAAGTCATGGAGGAGATGGTTTCCTGCAAATAAGGATAAAGTATGTTGTAGCTTTTGATCCCATGATCATGAAGCAGATATTGGATGAAGTTAAGAAATAATATAGGAAGCAGAGACTAGGGACTACATTTGTCTCCATGCTAAATAATCTAATTACACAGTACTAGTCATACCTCTTTTCTTTACATTCATTTTGACAAATGTATCTTGAAATATGTTAATCAGAATGAAAAAGCTTTATTATTAAGACTGATTTCAACTTGCTCAATTACTAATCTGGTAGTCAGAACACTGTCCCAAGATATTTGAGTTTGAATTCTCCAAGGCTCATGTAGGAACTGAGCATGTCCTGAAAATGTTTTCAGTTGTTAAAAAAAAAAAAAAAGTTCTGTAAATGATGCAGGTGAATTAAATTCCCTATTATTCCAAGTGCATTAGAAATTTCTAGTAATAATTTTACAAAAAGGCTGAGCCTTTCAGCACTACTGGATATCCTCTGAAGATACCATGCCCTTTGGTGATTTACACAGAATACTCATAATTTGCTTAGGTATATCTAACACTGATGTTCTTGGCATTGTCAAAACAGTGGCAAATGGGCAGTAATAAAAGTTCCATCCTAAAAAATAATGTGGTGCTCATTGGGCTGAGATTCCCATCAGATTAGCAGCTGCTGAGGTGTTCCCAGGCTTGCAGAGTGGAATTTGGATGCCTAGATTCAATTTCAGTCCCATATTAGACAAATAAAACATACATAGGTTTACCTACATATGCTCCAAGGAATAGAGGCCATTAATGATTCCACTAAAAATTAAGGCAAAGCAGCAAAACTGAAAGTTGATAAATATATTCACACCATATGTTTTAGCAATCTAATTTTACACGCCTGTGTCAGCAACCTAAACTCTGTTCAGTTGCTTGAAAACACTTTCTGGAGGAGTCTATATGTAGGCTGTTTCTTATGATTATGTATGCTCTAACTTCAGTACTTAAATGCAGAATCCTTTTTTGCTATATAAAGGAGATAAATGGCACAGACAGGAATAGATCAAAGTTTTCAGGCTGTATCTCTAGTTCCCTACTCACTGGGCTCTATTGTTACTTGAGGTTTTTTTCATCTACCTTAAGACCATGGTTTTTTTCTTGCATTTCTATAAGAACAAGAGGACCTTTGTTGAACAAAATAATTCTGTACATGATGGTGGATATTTACTGAAAATGAAGTAACTAGAAACACTTAGTATCTGGTGTTTCTTGCATTTCTTGTGCCTTCCTCCTCCTCACCCACACCGACCCACTGAAGCCCCCAGCAGTGGACATGGCCTGGCAGGGACGGTGACAGGGGCAGGAGCAGGAACAGGGGCAGAGCAGGTCTCTCTCAGGGACAGGGGCAGGCTTTGGGGGTTGGAGCTGGTTCCCCCTACTCCCCACCCCACTCTCAAGTGACTGTTCTCCTCTTGGCAGGAGCTGCTGCTCACTTAGGTGCAACTGCCTGAAAGACCCCATAGGTCGTGGGACACAACCGCCCTTTGTTGGGTCCCCAGTCCAAGGTGGGGCCACCCGTCATGGGCACCCCCCTCCTTCCGGCAGCCTTAGGGTCAGGGTGACACTGGGATAACTGCAAAACCAAGGACAGGAAATAGATACTAGGAAGTTTTCTTTTATAAGAAGTCCATTTTATTATTAATTACACTTTTCTGTCCTAAATAGACAATTCTGACTTGCAGTAAATTCTCAACTCTATATACATAGTGTGAACCTTTTAGCCCACAACAGGATTTTGAGTATTACACTTGCTCCTGTAATGGATGGGAGTCCAGCATCCACCATAAAGGAAGTGGGATCAGGTCTAGGCAGCTAAATTTTGGTGCCTGTGTGCAGGCTGCATGTATAAGCTCCCATTATCAGCAAAGCAATTAAGGAGAGTAAGTCAGTTTCCTAAACAAAGTGCACAAAGGCATCTGAGACAACCACATGCACTTGCCAGATACAACACAGGACTACCTGTGTCTTTCTGAAGTGGCAGTTAAATTCAGGTGAGATGTCACAAGGGTATTAAATGGCATAAGATGCCTATGAAAAACTCTACCCTGCCTAAGGAAACTCTCTCATCATGATCAATAGACTCACTGGAATTTGGAGAGTGATCTGCTCACATTAAAGTATGCACCTATACTGATTAGTTGAATCCCATTCCCTATGTACAGCAACAAAGATTATGCTACATATATATGTAGATTGCCTAAGATTATAGTAGGGTTGAATTAGATTTTTAAATGAAAATGGGGGCTTTTTCCTTTTCATATATACCGCATGTCAGTTGACAATAGAGAAAATCTTGTGTAACATTTGTATGCAAATGTGGTAAACCTTAAAAGTAAAAAAAAAAGTCATTTCATTGTCACTGGAAGTAATGAACATTAAAAGCCAACAAATAACAAAACATGAGGAAACCCAAACCAGAGACAAATAAAGGAAGATTTAAATAGATTATACAAAATTATCTGGGACCTAAGGACTACATAACATAAGGCAGGGTGAAATATCCATACTACTAGTGTGTTTGGCCAATGGGTAAGACCCATGACAAAGCTGATAAATGTCTTTTGTCTTTACAGAATCAGTCTTAAATTATGCTTCTCTCCATCCAAGGTCTCTTCCCTAAACAGAACTAGAAACCTACAACATCTTACAGAAAATTACCCAATGGTTACGATACTTTACAATGTGTCCTCTCCTTCACGGATTTTTGGTGGCTGTTAATGATAGTCTTGCGTTGCAGCATCTTGTAGCTGTGGCACCTAAATCAACTGGCTTCTACTGAATCACCTTTTAAGTTGTAAGAATGTAAATGGATTAAAGACTTTCACCAGTGCATCTGATTTGACTGAAATCAGCTGAAGCATTAATAAAGCTATTTTGCACAGAGGACACAAACAAGGTGAGACTTTATATTAGTTTGGTTTCAGTGAATTTTCCCTTTTTTTCTGTCAAACACACAAAAATGCTTCTGTGAAGGAAGTCTAAAAAATTGTTTCAACCAAAAAAATCAGTGTTGTGTTTCATTTAATCAAGGATTTGAGGAGATTAAAAGGCTAAAAAAAATTTCTTAATAGTATTTTTTTTCTTCAGAATTCTTTCTTAGAACCAAAACTAGACAGAGAAAATTGCCTTTGACCTTATCCTTACAAATTACTAATAATTACTAATTTCAAGACCTAACCCACCATAAATGTGCCCAAAATGTTGTACACCAAATTAGAGAGCATGCTTTAGAGACATACAGGAATGTTAGATGTCTAATTAAAAAAAAAAAAAAAATTTCTAAAATACTTTTTACTATCTTAAGATTTCCAGAATATCTCTTCTGTAGGACAGCAAGACGTTAATCATTGGGAAAGAAGTTGTGCCTGCACCCAACTGCACTGCAAAAGTCTTGCATGCGCACATTGATAATAATATCAGTACAAGTCATATGCCATCATGCCAGTGACCACAAATATGAGGATAAAAATAATTTTATATAAAAAGAATAAAAAGAGAGGCTGTGTATGTACTATTTGAGGGTTTATTCATCAGGTTCTTTCACACTGATTACAATTATGGTCTTAGTTCAAGAATATTTTTCTATGGAAGTGCTGATTGTTGTTATCTCTGTGGATAAATAGACAAGCAGAAATAGAACTACTACAGATAGAAATGAACATAGCTTTTATGTTTTTATTGCCTTACATGAGATGATCACTATATTCATGAAGCTGCACATCAGTAAAATATGAAATATGAAGTATAAATACACCACTGAGTGTTGGCAATGCTTACATAGCAGTGTTTAGAAATCAGAAATGGAGTCAGTTATCTAAATCCAGTGTAATTGATTTAGGTCTATTAATTCAGCTGTGTTTATTCATTACACCAGAGGAACATCTAAAATTACATTGACCTTCATGGCTGCTCAACAATCTTGGATCAGAAGGGAATTTTGCAGGATTGAGGTAAAACAATGAAGAGAGAATGAGAGCAGGGTGGCTAGTCCACCTTCTGTTTTCTATTTGAGTGCAGTATCAATGAGGCATTGAGGACAACATATGGTTGTCATGCAAAAAAGATGGGTTAAATTTAATATAAGGAAGTACTCCATTGCCTACAAATGTCTACATGTCTCAGCATGTCCTGTCTGTCTTCCTCCTGCTTCCTGGAATGTGATGACTTTCCTGTGGGTCCTGTAAAATATCCAAAAGTCCCATAAAAATGCTTTGGATATCATAAGCTCTTAAGATCAGGATAGGATTCATTTGCCCGAACAGCAATGCCTAGAGTTTTTCTGGGCTATCCCACCTGGCTTCCAACTGTCTCGCCAAAATAATGCAAGCTCGCTGTCATTCTGAACCATGTCTGCAGCCTGCCCAGATATTTAGATATCCTGAGACATAGCAGATGGCACTAAACATCTGCATGTAGGCAAACAAATTGAATCTCTATTCAGTATAATCAGTGGTTGCGACCTCACTGCCATCTGAGACATCATATCTTCATTACCTGCAAGGGGCTGGCAAATCTCACACAGGACTTAGAGAAGACCTACATCTTTTCAGAGCAGCATCTGCATATCAGCCAGAAATACCCTAAGGACTCCTGGAAGGCATTAAATACCTGTGCTTAGGTGAGTGAATCAGTCATCAAGTATAGAGAGCTATTCAGCTAAATGAGATACGTACATTTTATCATCTGAAAGCTCTGTAGACTCCATTGACCGTGTTGAGTAGGAACTTGATATGGTTGTCGATACACATTATATTGGGAGTAGATGGCAAGGTTTAGGTGGGGGTGGGCTGCAGGGATGGTCTTTGTAAGAAGAGGCCAGGGGCTGCTCCAAACACAGCTGGTTCCAGCTGGCTGCAGCAGACCCACTGCAGGACACAGCTGAGCCCATCAGCCAAGCTGGTGATGCCTTGGGGAAAGTGTATTAAACAAAAAGGCCAAACACTGCACAGGCAGTGAGGAATGAGGGAAAAAAAAACAAAACCAAAAACATGTGTGAGAAACAACCCTGCGAACACCAAGGTCAGAGAAGAAGGATAGGAAGGAGGTGCTCCACACTGAAGAGCAGATATTCCCCTTCAGCCCATGGAGAGGGCCCTACCACAGCAGATATCCACACTGCAGCACTGGAGGACCCCACACCAGAGCAGGTGGTTATTTCATGAAGGACCTGCCAGCTGTTGAAAGCCCATGCTGGAGCAGGTTCTCCTGACAGTTACTGAAGCCCATGGAGACGGGCAGATATTTCACTGCAGCCTGGGGAGACTATCACACAGCATAGATATACACACTGTGGCCCATGGAGGACCCATACTGGAGCAAGTTTATCCTGAAGAACTCCAGACCATGTAGAGTAACTGCAATGGAGACAGGGAAAAGTGGGAGGAGGAAGGAGCGGCAGAGAGGAACAGTTACGTACCCACTGTAACCACCTGTTCCCCACCCTACCTGTCCACTCCACTTGGGGCAAGGGTGTAGGGGAGTAGGGAGTAAAGAGTGAAGTTGAGAAGTTGAGCCTGGGAAAAATGGGTGGCCTGGGGGGGGCGGGGGGAGGTGTTTTAGTTTTTGTCTTTGTTTTTCAGCTTCTAAGTCTATTTTAATTGGTAATAAATTAAATTAATTTTCCCCAAGTTGAGTCTGTTTTGCCCATGACAATAATTTGTAAGTGATGTCCCTGTCTTTATCTCAGACGATGAGGTTTTTCACCTTATTTTGTCACCTTGTCCTGTTAAGGAGGGGGAGAGAGAGAGCTGCTGGGTGGGGGTCTGGCAGCTGGCCAAGGTCAACCCACTACCCATAGCAATCTGGAATTTTTTTCATCCAAATATCTTGGATATTAGAGTATCTCAGATTGCAATTGCAACAAATAAGACCCTCAATCTCATTTGACTGTATTGGGCACTTGAATATGCAGTTCACCTATAGAAATGTACATTTAGACACCTAAATTTAGGCATTGACACTATGCAAATGAATGTATTGCAGCTGACAACGGAGAGATATAATTGCATGTGATTCTCCTTGAAATCAGATTCAGTCAGTATACAAGGGCAATATGGATGAGCATAATGAGAATTTATAAATTCACCAAACTTTTGAACAATCCTAGGACTAGTGTCTTTCAGCTGCTCTGCAGATGTAGCTTCTGTAATGGTATGGCAAAAAGATAGATAGATCAATGTGCATCAATATATATTTTAATAAACAAAAACATTTGTTTTGAAGATTAGATCTGATTTTGTTAAGCCAGCATCAATGGAATTAGGAACAACTCCAATTCCAATATGACTCTGTAGTCAAAACAGACACACTTTCTTCATGAACTTTTTTCAAGCTCTCATAATTTAGCTAATGGAATCTAGCCAAGAGAATGGATATCACACTTTGAAGATGTCAAATAAAATCTTTAGAAAAGAAATGCTTGTGTTGTAACATATCATGAAGTGATTAGACTCTCCAAATGACTCTTGCTGTATAAAATGCTGCTAAAAAATTCCAGTCAAATCAAAGGACAAAATGCAAATGTGCATACCATGATTACAGTGATCAGAGAAAACAGATGTTTTTAAGCAGAGCAAGAAGAAAAGGGTAAATTCTTGTTCGCATTCCATTTATCCAGAAGAGAAAGAAAGTACTGGCAGTATTAAAACTTTTTCTTTTTTTTTTTTTTTNTTTTTTTTTTTTTTTTTTTTTTTAAGAAAAGCAATATAGGGGTAACTGTGCTGTAACATGCTGAAGCCCTGGTCTGCCATGAAGAGGAAATGTTCTTTTAGGACACCAACTCTGCTTCTGACTTGCAGAGCAGGCTCAAACAGCAAAATGCCTGTCTGCTTATAAAGTCTCAGGAGGACTTTAACTTCCCTTTTCCAGTTAAATTTTGACATATCATTTCATAAAACTGGAATACTAATTAGCTTATACATTGTTTTCTCATTTTGTCTCCTGCCTCTAGCCAGTACCAGCTGTATACAAATCCTCAATTAGACAATTACAGAGTAATTTACTCATAGGGAAAATTTCTTTATCATCCCACCAGTTAGAAACTGATTTATGCTTTCAAGTATTTTTTTATATCTACCCATTCAGCTACATATGTGAAATATATCAGTAATTTCTATTGCATAAGGCTTTTTTTTACTGATTTGGGAATGTGACTAGGTGAAAACTTTAATTTACATTTAAAATTAAAAACAAATTAATAAATATCAGTGTCTCACACTGTCTGGCAAAAATCTATATGTGTTTATGAAGAGTGGATAGGCATCCTGGAAAGTAATTAATCTGGTCAGATTCAGTCTGACTAGGATGTTGGATCATTGTTCATCACCAGATTAATATGAGGCTACAGCGAGTTTCCTGTAGCAAAAATATCGGATATGTAATTTTCCTGATAAAAAGAGAAATACTAAGCAGTGAAATGGTATACAGCATTGATTAAGCCATTATTTGAGTACCATATGTCTGTATTTTAAGAAAGCTGTAAAAAAATTAAACACAGTTAAGAGGGCCTAAAAATAGGAGCATTATCTACTTATCAAAAAGAAGCTTGAAAAAATTGATATATTATGTGCACTATATATAGAGTAGTTAGAGGATCTATTTATAGTAGGTAGGATAGACCTCTGTACAAGGAGGTTTCTGTTGAAGGTGGAAGGATCTTTTTTAATTAGCAGGGAAAGCAGTATAAATTTTAATGGCCTCCAGCTGAAGTAAGCAGAGCTTGTACTAGGAAGAAAATGTAAACCTTTCATAGTGAAAGCAATTAAAGCTGGAATAGATATCCTAAAGGTATGGGAATTTTTCCATAACTTAAAATCTTTAAAATAATATTGCATGTCTTTCTGATATGTTTCAATAACAAATTACTAGCTAGGTATAGAAAGGTATCAAATTAGTATAACCATACCGTTCCCTCCCTGTTGCTTTTAAAATCTTCCATTTTTCCCCCTCTTGAATGAGCTTAACCTAATATCCACTGAAATCACAAAGTCTTGCCACTGATTTCAGGCTGTTTATGACTCCCTATCTTGTCTCCAGTACAAGTCTTCCTTTTACATTTCATAATGCAATCAAAAAGAATTTGTGCAAAAACCATTCTATGGAAAGAATCAAGAACATTTTTTGCAGGATCCAATTATTATTAGAAATTACTTCAGATTCAGTCTACTAGTTCTTTACTATCTGGTTGTCATGAGTTTTCCTTTAATAAGATTCCAAGCAACCGTGTATAGTCTGGAGAATTCTTACTGGTTTGTTTCACTGATTAATTTTTTTTCTTCTGAAAAAAAAAAGGCATTTTGTACTTCAGAAGTTAAATTTAAATTCTTTCTCTCCACACTGTTTGCTAGAATAACTATGCTGATTTTGCAGGCCATTTGGATATGAAGTGCACATTGATTTGGCACACTACAGCATAGATCTTTACCTGAGAACCTGCTTCAGGCCCAGACCTGCTTCAGGTTGCAGAAACAGGAAAAACAGCTACATGTGAACGCAATTTTGAGTCTTATGCTCAGCAGCAATAGTAGAAGCCCCAAACCTAGTATTTTTACCCACAATTAGGAGGTAATGTTGTCTCCATATCATGCACTAAGTTTACTTTTTATGTTCTTCCTCATGGTTAGGAAGTCATAGGAATAATATCCTGTTAAAACATATAAAACAGTTAGTATTTCAAAGACTGCATCTCTGAAAATATAACTGAGTCTTTTTATGTCTCACATTTTCAAGCTTTCTACTGCCATCAACAAAGTAAGAAATGCATTTACTGAAAATGTGAAAATACAATAGATCCAGGTTCTGGATTCCCAGGCTAGCAACAATAGTCCCACATATAACATTACAATTCTTATAACTTAATCTTGCTCTGAGAGATAATTGCAGTATAGGCACTCCCAGAAAAATTTATCTGCATTTGTTGAAACTATCAGACAAATTTTTGATCAATGACCATTCTGCCCATTGCATTACTTTTCTAAAATAATACGATTAAAATGTGCCTGAAGTGATGGACCAAGAACCAGTTACAGGCTCCGTCATTATGGGAGTATCCTGCTTATGTCCCAGCCCATGCAAAAGCAAGAGCCAGATGCACACCAACTTCTAGATATGCAAACACACAACGTGGTACCTACCCATGGAAGGGAAATCCTGACAGCACAAAAAGGACTGCTGTAATGTAAACCAGGAACACACTGCAAACACTTTTGCTCCATTTAGATACAGCTTTTAAGAGCAGTATCATGCAGACTCTTGACTGTGCTCACATAGTACAACTTTTAGTACTGAATTAACTAGAATCAGGTTTGAATTCAGAAGCTGTGACTACATTGCTGAATAGAAAAAAAGGCCCCAAGGTCAAGTGGTGAAGCCTGGCTGGCATCCATATTGCTTAAGATTTACACTGGAATGGCCAAGCTGGAGAGGACCAATCAAGCAGAGTGGGCAGTCAGGCTCCAGAGTTTCTTGGTATTCTTTCATTTACTGGTATGTATTACCATATTACTGGAGTATTACTAGAGTACCTGTTGTTCAGTGTTTGAACTATCCTGAAAATTCAAAATACAGATAAGGTGGAAGTTTGTTCAAAGTGAGACTTTCGATCAGGAGAGGAAGATGGCAATGCAGTATCACTGTAAACTAGAAACTGAATCAATGTTACTTCTGCTACTGACTGTATATCCTGAGGCAAACCAAATAACTTCTCTAGGTGTCAGTGCACCATCCATAAAGAGGGTTAGTTGTTACTTTCCAGAGATTTCTAGGATTTTTTTTTGAAATTAATATAAGGACGACACTGTATGAATGAGAAGACTTGTTATTACTCCTTACAAACTGTTAGCATGGATCTTACTTAGAATACTAACTGTGATTGATGGTTGGTACTACACAATAAGCCATATCTTTTTATTATTCTGCAAAAATGAGAAAACATTTTCTTTATCTTATTACAGCTTAACAGTCTCAGAATCATTTGTTTAAATCCTACCCCACAATTAAGCTAAACAAACATGAGCCTGATGACATATTATTCATGAAGGAGTAGGTTTTTAGGATGGATTTAACTTGGTTTCTTCTGTGAATATCTGGATTCAGTCATAGCACGTCTAGGCTAACCGTATTTCAGCTACATTAAACTGCAAAGTTTTTGTACTCTTCATAACTGCAGATCTCTTTTTTTGGAAAACTACTGCTTGCTCTATTGAATGAAATTCTCCCCTTTGGAGAGAATATTCAAAAATCATGAAAGTTTGTAAGAAATTCATAGGAAAAATCTAAGAAAATTATTTTTTATCTTTAATAGAAGTAATCCTACTTACATTATCACATATAGGGACAGAGGATGGGACCCAATGTATTTAACTTAGGCACTGAACTTATTTTTAGATTTTAGGTTCCCTTTTTCCCCAACTGAAGAAGTTTTGGATATGATCAAAGGGTAGAGGGTAGTTGTCTTTAAAAAATTTCAGGGGAAGATTCATTTTAGCTAAGTCTAAGCAAATAGCTGTAGTCCTAACAGATTTTTTTTTAAAGGCATCTGTTTCCATCCATTGACCATGGTGCATCCACACAATCCTGTTATGCTGCCAAAGAGCTCTATGAGAATAAATGCCACCTTCTGCCATTTCTATTAGTTAAGAATTCCCTTCAGGGCTTTGTCTGCGTGTCCTGCATGGAGACCAGGGGGAGAGAATATGTATTGTAGGGTTCTCTAGTGCATACTCTCACAATAACAAGAACCAAACCTGGTCAGTTACACTAATTGATAAGGGTGTGCAAAGTGTAAGAGTATTTATTTCAGGTCATCTGATCCAGTATCTTGTCAAATTGGGATGATAAGGAAAGGGGGGAGGCAACAACCAAAACATAGCCTGTCCTATTTTATTAAATCTCCCTCCCTATCCATTGCGTGTGAGTGCTGCAAGGACTCAATGCCAGCTGCTGGCATGACCAGAGTTAGTGGGTTTGGTGCCAGCTGCTGGAGTCACAGAGGGATGTAGGTGTCCCCAGCCTGTAGCGCCAGCTGCTGGAGTGAGTGGGTGCCCCACTCCCAGCTACCAGAGTGAGTGGGGTCTCAGCCCCAGCCACTGGGGTGGGAATGGTGTGTACACTGAAAAACAGCTACTGGGGGGACCGGGAATGATCGAGGTGAGTGAGGGGCTCAGTGCCAGTGACTGGAGCTGGACTGTTGGTCACAGCCTGTGTGCCTGGTG
>VYZV01033852.1:2986-15056 GCA_013401275.1 Pandion haliaetus | reverse complement strand
GGGGGGGGGGAATGGTGGAGCTGGAAAGTAGGATGCCTGGGATCGGGCAATGTTATCAGGTGGGCAGAGGGCTTGTGCCAATGCTTGGGGAATCCATGAATGTATGTGTGCTGCAGTAGTGACCTTCTGCCTCAGCCCAAGAGGAGGAGGGGACGTGGCTGGCTGGGCTTGTGTCTGGTGTGAGTCATGTCTGTGTCTGTGGGTGCTGTTGAAGGCAGTGCCTTGTCTGTGGCAGTCTGCGTGACCGGCCCTGTCAGTGTCCTCCGTGTGTGTGTGTGTTTCTGGGATACACATTCAGTTTGCTATTGCTGAATGTGGAAACAGGAAAGCAACAGTTTCTCCAGCAACCTGGCTCTCAGGGCTGGGCTCCAGCAACCCAGCAGGAGGAATCCACAGGCCCTGGAGCTGCTGGAGGTGGCTGCTGCTTGTAACATCCCTTAACGCCCATTATAGCACATTGCACTTTAAAGACAGTCAAAGAAATCTGAAAGAAATTTTTAAATTATCCAGAAGAACTAACCCTATAAATCTGGCTGTCTAATAAGGTATATAAGTGTTGAAATAAAGAATAGGAATTTGATCCTGATCAGTATTTTTTAAGCAAGGAAATCATCCACTGCATAATGAAGTTTATGGAGATCAGACACAGGTTTGTCATTATCAATTTGAAATCTAAAATAACCCATGAGAGGAAGAAAGATATGGAGAAATTAGAGTATGATTCAGCAGCCTAAACATCAGAAAATAATACAGTTTTAGATACTTTAATGTATCCCAACTTACTTCCATCTGCCACTCCAGAAGAGCCCCAATCTTCTGCAAACTTCAGGTAATTTTATCAACTTTATGCTGATGTCTCAGAAATCCCACATGGACTCAAAGGAGAAAACCAGGATTATTATGTTTAGAAAACTACAACCCATCATTAACATCTGAGTCTGTAGAGAACACCAAATAGCATTGCCCAGACTGCAGTACCAGATGAAAAACTGTCCAGACAGAAAGAGAAGTAATATTTTCCAGGCACCAGCAGAGTGTGAGCAGCATGGGCAAAGAGGAGGATTTCAGGAATGCTTACTTAAAGCATTTCTTAATAGCAATAACTGATAACACTGCAGCATAAAATTATTGGAACAGTAGCTCTAAACATATAAACAAACAAAATTTTATATAAATTTGTGTTGAATTTGCAATCAGCTTTACAAGTCAGTGCTATGCCAAAATTAGTGGTATTAAAAATTGAATAAAAATATAGAAGTTTGTAGAAAAGTAGGAAAAAAAATCCATAAACCACAGGAATTTTGGAGTTTACCTGTTATCTGCCAAGAAAATAAAATTGTATGATTGTACTAGNTTAAAAATAAATCTGGAGAGGCAATGGCATAAATATGTTTAGAAAGAAATAAAGCATGGCTTTCAGGAAAATAAGAAGCAGCTCTTAAGAAAATTGAAAACAGGGATAGCAGAATATTAACAGTACTACAGAAGAGTTGCAAACGTGCATTAAGAAAAGTTCCTCTAAAGCTGTGTTGGTATGATAATCAGAGACAAGTATCTCCCAAGTAGATTCACTCTGGTTATTAGTTAAAAAGGAGCAGAAGCCCTGGAAGACTCCAGTGAAGTCGAGATGAACAGAAAACATTACTTCTCATTACCAATTACAGGAATCATTTTGGGAAGGTGACTTGTTAAGTGTATTTCTGCAGTTTATAAGGATATTGAGACTTGCCAGAGCAGTAAAGCAGACTATACGTTTCTTCACATGTTCAAAAATTCTTTTGGGGAGACATTGTTTCCCCCGTTGTGTTGTGTACAACATACAGTCTGGTTCATACTATTATGCCATCGATGCTGCTGTAGTCTAAGTAGATGATATTTTTATCATCAGAGGAAGAAAAGATTTAAAGAACCAAAACTGTTAGAGTAAAGGTAAAAAACCAGGAATGTAATTCATTTTGGAGAAGAAAGATAACTTCAGAGAACATTTAACACAATGGAACAAATAGGTAGAGGAACTCAAGTAGCTGGGACATCAGGCTACATGTACCCAGAACTAAAGTTTTGCTCTCTGCTACATCAAAAGAAATGCCTTCCTCAGCTGCTTCTTCCTGAAGTTCTGTGGGATTTTAGTGAGCCAGCCTGGGTGTGAGTACATGTAAATTATTTTTTTTTTTCCCAGATCTGGTACATATACGGAAGCAAGTAGAAAGCAATTTGTCATGTTATGCATCAGCTCATGTTATGTTAATTTAGTACTCCAGTGCTACATGAAAAAAGATTGTCAGACTCTTTGCCTGGGTGATCAGCTTTCTATGCTAGCCAGAGTCAACACTTTTTTGAGGACAGTCTTTATTCACTAAAAGGTGTCTGATTTCTTTTATATTGGAGAAAGAGGCTGTTTTCAGACATTTTTCTTTTTAAATTTGTATTAGCCTTTCTATTGCCTAAAACATAAATCCAGCACAATGTATTATAGTCAGCAATCTCAGCTATCTACAGGAAGAAACCCTGTCTTCATCCACTCTATATTAAATTTTTATATGTATAAAGCTCTTTCTAATTTCAGCTTCTGAATATGGCATTGTTGTTTTAAATCAGCACATGACTTTTTCCTCATTAAATGTATGCCTAATGTTACTTTGGAAGCATAGTTTCCAAATCCTGCTAGGGCCATGAAATTTTTTTTATCTTTTTCAGATCACTGAAGTTTGCAGGTGTGATCATACAAAGTTAAATCCTTCATTACTAGTTCTTTCCATATAAAATGGAAATGCATTATAAAAAGCATTCAAAAAAGCCTCTGGTTCCTTTAAGAATGTTATAATTGTTATGGGTTTGTGTGGCGCGGTTTTCCTCGGTGGCAGGGGAGGGGGGCTGCAGAGGCGGCCCCTTTAAGAAGTTGCTGGAAGAATTCGCTGCCCCAAAATGTCGGACCCGCGGGCCAAAATGTTGGACCCGCCTCTAGGCGGGGAGTGACGGTGATAGCGCCTCTGGGAAACATATTTAAGAAGGGGAACCGGTAGCGTGGGGGGGAAACCTGAGAGGAACATCGCTGCCGACACTGGAATCATGGAAGTGGAGGGGGAGGAGGAGGAGCCTGAGGAGGCTGATGGCCCTGCAGCCCAGGGGGGTGAACGGTGGAGCGGAAGCTCCCGAAGGTGGCCGTAACCCCATGGTAAAAATCGCGCTGAAGCAGGGTGAGACGGGAGAGGAGCCCGCGGAAAAGACCCGCGCCAGGGAAGTTTGTGAAGAACTGAAGCCCGCGGAAAGGACCCGCGCCAGGGAAGTTTGTGAGGAACTGCAGCCCGCGGAAAGGAACCACGTTGGAGCAGGGAACGAGAGAGGAATCTTCCCCCTGAGGAAAGAAGCGGCAACGACGATGTGTGGCGAGCTGACTCAACCCCCATCCCCGATTCCCCTGCGCCGCCGGGGGGAGGAGGTAGACAGCATCGGTAGTGAACTGAGCCGGGAAGGCGGGAGGGGTAGGGGGAGGTGTTCTGGTGTTTGGTTTTCCTTCCTAATATCCTTGGTTTTGATTTGATTTGTAGTAAATTAAATTGATTTTGTTTCTTCCCCAAGTTGAGCCTGTCTTTTGCCCGTGACCATAAGTGGGGAGTGATCCCTCCCAGTCCTTGTCTCGACCCACAAGCCTGCCTTTGTTTTTTTCTCCTCATCCCAACGTAGCCAGGCGCGGGGGTGGGGGGTGAGTGAGCGGCTTCGTGGTGCTTTGTTACTGACTGAGCTGACCTGAAACCACAACAATAATGTATTTAAATAATACCATAATCTAGTGATCTGTATTCCCATACAAATGTTAAAGTTGCACATATATAGCTCAGTAAGTAAAAGTAAAACAGGCTCAGATTTGGTAAAATTTATCTTACTATGACTGGTTTAGAATCTGATTGTGTTTTTGTTTTGTTAACTATGCTTAGTCAATCTAGCAGAATATGTCTTTATCTCTTTTTTTTTAGAATTTCAGAAATGGGTTTTCTCAGCATAATGCAGAGGTTGTTTCGTATGTCTTCTATGGAATTAAGGAATTGCAATTTTGACTTTCAGATGTCATTCAGAATCACACAAATGTATTAGTTCAAAATTCTGCTGCTTTGCAAAACATTGTTTTGCACTTTTGTCCCTGGAAAATCATGAAGCAAGCCTTTGTGGAAGCCAGTTTGCAGCACATGAATGGGAAGAAGGTGGCTGTGAGTAACCAGCATGGATTTACCATCATGCACACCAAGCCTGCTAGATTGCCTTCTTTGATGAATGACTAGATCTCTGCATGAGGGAAGAGCAACAGAATTTTTCTACCTTAACTTTAGCAAGGCTTTCAGCATGGCCTGCTATACCATCCTTGCATCCAGTTTGTACGGTTCAGATGGATGGACTACGAGATGGGTAAAAAACTAGCTGTATCATCAGGTCCAAAGCATAGAGGTTACTAGAGGTTGGTTAAAAATTTAGTTCCTTGGTGGTCTATACTGGCACCTATCCTGTTTAGTTCCTGTTTATGAAAGGGCTGGAGGAGAAGACAGGAAGCATCATCATCATATTTGTGGATGATAACACTCTGGAAGAGCAGCTGATACAATGGAGGGCAGGACTGCTATCCAGAGGGACCTAGGCAGAGGAGTGGGCCATGGGAAACTTGTGAAATTCAACAAGGACAAAGGCAAATAAGCGAAAGTTCTGCAATGTTCAGGCTGGGAACTTAATGCCTGGGACTCAGCTCTGCAGAGAAGTACTTGCGGGCTCCTGGGGACAGTAGGCTTAAAGAAAGTAAACAGTGTGGTCTGGCAGCAATGAAGACAAGCAGCATTTGATGTTGTACTAACAGGAGCACAGACAGTTATCAGTGATTATCCCCTTCTACTCAGCACTCATTAGACCACATCTGCATCCAGTCTGGGTTCTGCAATACATGAAACATTGATAAACTGGGCAGCCCCAGAGCAGGCCACCAGGATGGTCAGGGCTGGAGCACTTGCCCTGTGAGAAGAAGTTGGGAGAGGGGTTTGTTCAGCCTGGGGAAGAGATGGCTTTCAGGGCACCCAAAATCCACATTGTACATATGGACATATTTTGCACTAATGGACCTTCATCTTGATGAGCCAGAAAGGGGAATAGTATAAGGCTGTTGGTGCTGTTTGTGTTTGTGTGTCTGCATGTAGGCAGTGTAGACAGTAAAGCAGTTTCAGTCCACATGTGAGCTGTACTATGCTGATAAGATGATGGGAGTCCAGTCAAGGAAATTGTTTTGACCCATGCTTGGAGTTAATCATCAGAGACATTTCAAAAAATTCACTTCTGTAAAATGGCTTTCAGAGAAAGACAATTTTTAAAGTTTAGATTAAGAAAAAATCATTTTGCATATTTTAATATATAGTTTTTGAAAATGTTAAGGATTAGTTTTTACCATAGAAGCAAGTCTCGTTTACATCATAACTAAAACTTTCAGAAAAAATTACCAGACAAGGTAAATCAGCTCATCTCCGTAATGATGGTAACAACGAGTTTTATCTGGATCCAGTGGTTCTTTCCTCAAGCTTATGGCTGACTGGATTTTGTATCACTATGTATAGATGCTGTATAGTCACTGTTGTACACAAGACAATCAACTAAAATCAGTATAGGAGAAGTATTTGTGCTAACCAGTGCACAACATAAATCCTGCTATTAAATGTTGGAAATGAGAAAGGTCTTGTGTTCAGATCCAGTTATTTTAAAAAGATGTTCATTTAAAAGTAAAATGCATTCATAAAAGGAAGAGCATACCTGATTTACCACATCACCTCACGTTGATAAAAGCTGCATCAGCCCAAGCTGTCCATGTATTTTACGCTTTTCTTAACAACTTTTCCTGATGTCTGTAAGTTTGCAACCTGTGTAGGTAAACAAGTCTGTTATGAATCCATCTATGACATCTTAATCAAGACAAGAACACAAAACCATTTATGTTCTCATCAATTCAGATGAAAAATATGTATTAAACAAAAATCTGTTTAGAAATAAAATCAATGGTCATGGTAGAAATACATAAAGTTTTTCAAAAAGAGTTTTGTATTTTTTTTGTTCGAGATTTTGAAGAAGCACTTAAAAAAAATCAGAAGAGCAAACTGAATTTATACACTTTATTGTTTTATTGACTCTTGATCCCAGTGCTGTAAATTGTGATTTATATAGCTTCCTGAAGACAACGCCAAGAACCTGTGTTATGTGTTAAGGGAGGTGGATTGACCTCAAATGTACATCAAATACTAATAAACTTCATGTTCTGAGACAGATCTGATTGAAAGCTGGTAAAAACTAAATAGAAAAATAGTTAATTTTGTAATTAAACAAACAAACAAGCAAAACCAACTGTACAGCTGAAAGTGTTAATATAATTAGTAGATAAATCTTTCTGAAACAGTACTGTAATTTCATTAATATCAAAACTCTGGAGAGGTTTCAGAAAATAAGAATAAAGTTTGCATTATAATAATATTTTTTAAAGACAATTGAGTTTACCCAGTAAATTATAATGCTGTTATTCCAGTGTTATAAATATTATATTAGGTAGAATGTGGTATGATGATAATTAATGAAAGTATAACAATGCCAATCAATATCAATCTTTAAAAATTTGAATTTTTTAGACTCACATCTTATACTTTTTATGAGACTACAAGTTAGTTGATGAAGTTAAAAATACCAATACAAGATAAATCTCAGAAAGATTTTTGCTTTGGTACTACTTGGTATTTTCCTTAAAAAGAAAACTTGAAACAAATTTTAAATTATTTACACTAAATGGATTATAAATTTAATGAAATGGGTAGTAAACATCAAGGATATATTTCTAATTATAATAATCAAAGATCAATTCTTACTCTAAATATTTTATGTAACTTTAACGAATGACAAAAAAAAGCTTTTAAGCATTAGTGTTAAAGTTTAAAAACAATGTATAATTATAACTATTGCTTTCACTGAGAAAGAAAATTGTCTTTTAGTGTGAAGTGGAAATAGTGGTCATTTTATTTGGGGTATTTTTTTAGATAGGATCTCTTATGTTCTTGGCACCTATGTGATAAACTATAAGTATCATCAAAGTTTCAAAGTAAAGCAGACATATTTAAATTAAAGGATAAAATACTACAGATGAAGATGATGCTTTATGAAGTTCTGTATACTTGGAACATTTTTAAAGGTCTGTAAAAATTCTATTTATTTAGGGAAGCCTGCTGGGCCTGAATTCATCTTCCCAAAATGTAGGAATATAATTAGGGATACTAAGTTTGATAAAATGAATCCAGATCAGAAGCTCACTTTTCATCTAGAAGTCACATCTAAAATTCTGTTACATAGAGGTACAGTACAGGAAGTTTGTGAATCAGTTCCATCTCTTACCCGACATGAGATTTCTTTGTTACTGTTTTGTTTTGTTTTCCAAATTTGAGCTGGTTGCATCCATCCAGATTTCTGTCTCCTGTTATATGCTGACTAATCTTTTATGTTTATTTTAATGGAAAATACATGATCTTATGTGCTGATATGAAATTCAGAATAACTAGAGTCAAAAGAAGTTTGATTAAAGGACTTATGTGATGTTCCTCATGCTTATCCAGCACTCGGTAACTGAGTAAACATATGTGAGCAATCCTGGTGACATAACTGATTCAATCATACTAGTGAAATGATGGAAATATTTTAGAACAGACTGGCGAAGACCCAAAAAATATCTAGAACATAATTCTACTAAAATTTAATTCAAGTTAATTCTGAAGTTTAATTTAAGTTAGAGATGTATTCTATTTAAAAACGCACTGTTAAAATATATATACTTGCATACTTATTTTTCTTTAGACCATTCTAACATAGTAATACTTGATAATACCAAGACATGATGACTTGTACATTTCAAATGCCAAAAGTAAACTAAAACATAGATAGAGATATAATATTGAATTCTTTTAAGAGATTATATGAAAATAAGAATGCTATAAAGAGAGCAGCTTTGCAGAACAAGGAATATGATTTTAAGATGGCAGAACCATTTTTCTTTTTGCAGTTTTGATTTTACTGCCAAATTTCTGTAGTCTCCTTATATAACACTAGTAAGAATAATCACTTATCTATGCAGATATCACAGGAATCTATGCACTGTAATCAGCCTCTCACATGTATTTTACTATGTTTAACTTCAGCTCAACCATTATAGAAGTTAAAGCATAAAAAGAAGTACAATTTTAGGTCTGTCTTTCTCATAAAGCAAGAATGTTCCCTAGCATATATTCTTAAGAACTTTTTTTCCTACTTAGCATTGTTGTAGATTCAATTATTATTTTTTTTAAAGGTAGAAATTTTTAAGGAACTTTGAGAGACTAATCACTGTAACACAATGAATTATTTTTTGATGCTCTCCCCCAGATTTTCAATCTAAGTTCTCATGAAACTAATTTAATCTTTGCTTATGCCTGGTATAGAGTAGCCCTACAGCTCATAAGGAAGCCAAACACAGCTCCTGTGCTGAAGCTATTTCACATGCCTGACAGAGGGATTGTAATGACCAGTGCCAATGAAGGGATGGAAAGAGCTGTTAAGCAAGCTAAATTGCCACATGAATCACGCCTTTTATTTACCCATAGCTATCTACTGAGCACAAAAGAATTTAGGTAAGTATTCAGATTGTACATGTTTAAATTCCCAGAATCATCAGTACAGGGAAAAAAAACCACAGGCATACACCCACAAAAACCCCAACAACAACAACAAGGTGCACTTGAGCCTAATGTCTTACATAGCTCTGAGGTCCACTTACACAACCATTCTGTAATGGAGGAGCAGCAACTCTAGGGATTTGTTTTTATGTTTAGTTTATGGAATGCTCCCAGGAGGTGTTCTTCTCATTCATGATCTAAGGAATGTGGTATTTGCCTTGTGACTCCTTATCACATAAAAATGTAGCATGCAAAATATTTAAGAAGCTTGGCAATTCCTGGGTTTTTCACTTCTGCTATGATGTCATCTTTTTATTTAACTCGCCCTTTTAATTTTTGTCTTTGAAACTGTTTTTGAAGGCTAAATACATTTGCTTAAACTCAGATGTTTAGTGCCATTTAAGATGCCTTTGAATATATTGTTTGGTTTCCAGTGGGTAGTTCATAAGAGCAGAAGTCCTGTGGTTTATCTGCCAGCTTGAGTAGCCAATCTCAGGTACGCAAGATCATCTCAAATAGCACTAAAGACATATGTTTATGAAATTTAATCCAGTCACTAAAGTCTCTTTTGTAGAAGTCTTAACCAGAATTAATCAGTTAGAGTTCCCTCTCTTCTTTTAGTTTAGTTGGTGGAAAGAAGAGGCTGGTTTGGACTGTGATTAATTTCATCCTATAGCAGATAACTAAAGTCAAATGAATTCTGCCCTTTAAAAGTGTGTTTCCCTCCATTAGCTATAAAAAAACCTGAATAACTGTGTAATATTGACATTGTGGATTTCTTAAACTTGTAGAGGAGAATCTTACACCAAATGTTTTACTGAATCTGGCTTTTAGGCTTTTGCTTACTTGCATTATCTTCCAAAAGTACTTCCGATATTAATTCATAAACAGCAATATGTATCCCCATTTGAAAATCCAGGTGAAAATCGGAGGTTAAATTGTTACATACATGTTTAGAGTAATAATACTATAGTTGATCTGCACTTTTTTTCCTGATTGCCTGTGCAGAAGCAGATTCTGCAGCTTCTGGAAGCTGAACATATATGACTTTTCATGGTCTGTCAGCACTCTACTACTGCAACCTAACATATACTGACCATCAAATCAGACCATCTGGCAAGTCCAAGTTAGAGGCATGAATTAGACATTTTGGATTCCATGTAGTGTTTCTAACTTACACTCTTCAACAAGGTGACTAAAATTAGATGGCAATAAATCACTGACAATTTGTTTCAAAATTCTATTAAGAAAAAAATCTAATTCTATATTTAAAGGGAAATAAAACCCTGAAAATAAAACATATGCTTTATTAGGGCAAAAAAGCCTGGGTTTTTCTCTGCTTTTTGCCTCAGTCTTCAGTTATATCCCGTCTGAGAAACCAGTTATTGAGCTCTCATAAATATGATAAACTGTATACATCAGACACACCACCAAAACTACAAATATGTAAACCTCATTTCAGACACATAGTTTGCTTTTCCTATGTATCAACAATGTGATCAGAACATGCTTTCACCATATTCCTTTTAACATCAAAGTTGCAGAATGTTTAAGACAATGAATAAGAAATGAAAGTTAGTTACTGCTCATGGTGTTTTGCTATGGCTTCATGCATGCCCATAGATCTCAAGCTTTAGAATTATCTTTCTTTTTTTAGCTTAAAATTCCAAATTATTTTACTTTGAGAATACTTTATCTTCAAATATCATTTATTTAATAGTTTATATGAAGGAACAGCAGTGGTCCCAACATGAATCCCTGCAGCATGCTGCCAAAACTCTCTCATTGCTCAGAAAGATTGGATTAGATTTAGCCTTTTCAACATGGTAATTTATTTTGATTGTTTCCTATGTATGCTTAACTATTTGTAAAAGAAAGTCTTCTTGTTTTCTGCTGTGATTAACTCTGCTGAAACGTTACATGATTTTGTAATATTATTGTTCTTATAAATACAAAGGTTTTTCACCTTTAAAATTTTCATATTTTCCTGTGCATTAAGTGCATTATTCTTATTAAATAAAAATTACATGACATTCCTATTTGTGTTTTTGTTTCAAATTCATAAATAGTTTCAGAATTTTTTTATGATAAATCCCCAGTGTACCCAAAGATGATGTTTTAAGTGTTTCTTCCATCATTTTTCAAGTGAGTCAATTAATGAGTTAAGTTAAACTGTACTAGGTTTCTTTACTTTCATTTTGAGAATGTACCCAGAAATGCTGTCTGACTTTGATCAACCTAATTCTTTGCTGAAAGCCTCTATTATGAAAATAATGCACAAATTATGCTTTACTGATTATGTGATCATTACAGTCCTTAAAAGAGTCTTTTGTCCATAACAGGTCTTTACATAGCATTATAGCAGAGAACTTAGTTGGCTAATTTTCTCCTGTGAAAAATACTTTTCCCTTTTTTAATCTACATACAGAAAACAACAGTTTAGGCCTTTACAAAAACCTCTTTCAAGGCATCTCTTTTCAAAACACAGAAATTACTAACTCCATTATTAAATTCTCCAGCCTGGACTGAACACTTGGAGGGAATAAACAATTACCTCTTCTTTATGTAAGTGGTGGAAAGTGTTTTAGAGTGGTAGTTGAGGTCATAGAGCTTCAAATCAAATAGCTACAGGATTGAATGATTCACATTTAACTGCTCTGCAAAATCACTTGCTGTGATATTTAATGTACAGGAACACACAGGAGTTATTCAGAGAGTTTAAGTGCTTTTGTATGCTAAGTAAACAAATCTGTTTCCTTCAATATTTGAATAATATTAATTTAAGACATTAAAAGAAAACTTTCCCCAGTGTTTGGATAACTCATCTAGTAAGTCAGTTGAAAACAAACAAAAACAATAGTCTAAATGCACAGTCTGTCCTGACCACTGTGAGCTGCTTTGCTGATGAAATGTAGCTGTAGTTGTGTCGTGGTTTTGGGTTCAGCTCAGTCGGTAACAAAGCACCACGAAGCCACTCACTCACCCCCCCACCCCCGTGCCTGGCCACGTTGGGATGAGGAGAAAATACAAAGGCAGGCTCGTGGGTCGAGACAAGGACTGGGAGGGATCACTCCCCACTTATGGTCACGGGCAAAAGACAGGCTCAACTTGGGGAAGAAACAAAATCAATTCAATTTACTACAAATCAAAACAAAACCAAGGGTATTAGGAAGGAAAACCAAACATCAGAACACCTCTCCCCACTCCTCCCGCCTTCCCGGCTCAGCTCCATTCCCGGTGTTTTCTACCTCCTCCCCCCGGTGGCGCAGGGGAACAGGGGATGGGGGTTGAGTCAGCTCGCCACACATCGTCTCTGCCGCTCCTTTCCTCAGGGGGAAGATTCCTCACTCGTCCCCTGCTCCACC
>VYZV01033851.1:22080-35954 GCA_013401275.1 Pandion haliaetus | reverse complement strand
ATATATAATTACATATACATGAATTTATATAGAGAAATATAAAAAAAAAAGCTTTTCATGTTACTTAAAAACTAATGATAAAAGTACAAGAAGAGGAGACAAAAGTAAAAAGATAGATTTCCAGGGACAAAAAGGTTAATGTAACCTTTGAAAATTTGCTAAGGCTTAAGATTAGTCTATTCAGACACTGCTTTCTACCTCCATTTAATTAGATTTTAATTTTCTTTTTACATCCTTTTCCTCTACAGATTCTGGGAAGTCATTATTTCAATATCAATTGATTTGAAGGAACAGTCCCAAGTTAGAATTAAGCAGCTTATGGAAGTTTGTCTTGTTCCTGGTTAAACATTCCTGCTATGCAACTGGGTAAGCTGCTTGCAGTAATAAAATCCAGCTGAAATAATGGAATTGTGCTTGGGAGCCCAGACTTGGCCTGGCTAAGGGGAACTTCTCAAATGGCTCTCATCAATGTCAGAGATTTAGAGAAAGCCTTCCCAAATAATCAAGCAGAGGAACAAAGTAAAGGCTCAATCTCTCCCCACCAGTGTGCCTTTCATCAAAACAGTATCAAGTTTTTACATGTTTCATAAACAGCACATAACATGAATAGTTCATCTTCTGCTTACGTTGTAATAGGCAGTTAGGTTCACAAACAAATGTGGTCTTTACATTCCATAGACGAAATGCTAATCCTCTGTAAAGAGAGCTTCAAATACGCAGTTTTTACTTTCAGGTATAAGTTCAGAGAACTTAACAACTCAGAGATAAAGATACTTAAAATAATAATAATATAAAAACCAATGCCAAACAGTGGATATTTTTGAGGGGTTCTTTGTACATTATTTGCAAGAGCCAGAGGAAGACATAGAATTCAGAAAAATCCAGAAACTTAGCTGTAAATAAAAAGGTAAAAGAGATGAAAAGCCAAAGCATAAGGCTAAGAATAGCAGGAATAAAAGCGTAAGCCTAGAAACGTTGATAACATTAGTTATTAGATGAAGTGTAAGTAGGGGCTGGTCAATAGTAACTGTAAAAAAAAAAAAAAAAACACCAAAAAAAAACCCACCACCAAAAAATTGCCCCGCAANCACAGAACCCCCCCCACCTCAGTAAAACTTGTGATCTCTTACATGCTCCTTTTGTGATTCCTGTGAGTCAGTTTGCACAAGAGCTGCAGCAGCAGGCTGCTATCAGTACCCCTTTTCTACAAAGTGGAAATGGCTACCCAGATTAGAAGACACACAGCATATCTCGGGGTCTGAAATCATAGACTTCACAAGACATATCTCATAATCCATTCCATCATATAGACATTAAATATGCTACAGAGAGCTACTTTTAAAGCACCTGCCTATTAGCAGAAATGCAAGAAAACACATTCTGTGCACCCACGCAGACAAAATATTCTCTTCTTGAAGGGGGAATGAAATCTTTGCTCTACGAAGAGCAAAATTAGAAGACAGCATTGCACAAATGAAACTCAGAAGCATTATATCTACAGCCCTGGCTAGCACCTTACTGGGATGCTTACCAGACTTCACCAAGAATCTCCATTTTCTACACATCTCATGCCCTTAAACTGTGAAGGATAACCAGATTCCAATGGCATCTCACAAGCTCTGCACTTCTAATCATGCTTTTGGGGATTCACATATTCTCACTTTCACTTTTTCCTGAAAACTAGGACTCTGCAGTATGACAGCCCATATCCACATAAGAGTGCTCTTCTTCCACAGCCTTTTCAGGAACAACTGCATACTCCCCCAGATTCTGGATTTTGTGGTTTAGCTTCTCACTGATTAAAAATGATGCAACAGCTAAAGTGAGACTTGGAGAATATTCTCAATGGGACTCCTAAAATAAGTCATGGTTCACACATGGACATCACACACGACACAGAGCTATGAAAATAAACAGCCAAACATAACTGCCTTTCAGCGTCTTTAGGTCCTCCCTCATTTTCCTGGGCAAGCCTCCTCATTTCTCTTAAGTGCCTATTATTGAAGGTCCCCTTCTGTAAAGTTTCAGCCCCGCTTAGTGACCTTTTCTCCCACCCCTAGCACAAGCCTGTCAATATTTCTGTTTGGCTGCAGCCTAACTAAAATCCTAACTATTCCCTGTAGGCTGCAGCTAACTTGCTAGTCAAGGACAGGAAAGCAATACATACACAATACAGCAATACAGGACAGCAAATACTCTGCATTTCAAGCTAGCACCATACAATCCAGCGGGGGGAAATGTCCAGACAGAATCCAGGATACAGTGTCATTTATAAATCAAATCAACATTCACAACCACAAGTGGAGTTTGCAGACTGATGTATAGCCATACAGTATTTCAGCCTAATTTCTTAACCACCCATCTGAGATGTACAAGCTGACCTTTAAACAATTCTGAAAATAGGACAGGATAAATCCCATATCTGTCACATTGAAAGCACTGGGCAAAGAAAACCATTTACAACACGTGAGAGGCTGTTTCCTCGATCTTTTGAAAATTGGAGAGCATCACATATTCCTTGCTACTTCATACTTTCTTCTGAACTATATGTAGAAATGGATAGTTCTAAGCACAAACATTGATTATTTAAAGACTGTTCCTATTGTTGCCTGTACTAGACTTTCCTAGGACCACAGCAGACTTGGGGAAAGGGTCTGGCAGGGTGCCAAAAATAACTTCCAGAAAAGCCACAACCATAAGATCTTTCCACCAGATTCCTCTGCAGTGTAAGCTGTGCCTTCACCTTCCTGTGGAATCATGGACTTTTGCCATTGGCTTAGAAACAGTTTCTGCTCAGAAGACCTTGAATGACCAGGGCCATCTCCACTACTTGCTGGGGACTTTATTTATTTATTTTTAAGTTATTCTATATTGATAGCAACAACGAGATGAAAAATATGGTCTTTGGTAGAGAGCTGTGGTCTTAAAGTAACAATAATTTAAAAGATACAAATTTATGTAATAGATGTATATAAAAAAATCCAGCATCTTAGCTGGAGCTGGTTGCAGGCATGATTTATTTTTCTAAAAACAGCTAATAATTAGTGAATGCAGGCTGTATTTGTACCTTGCGCACCTGACAACAAATTCTTGCCCTCAGCCCTCTTTCTCTTTTATTCAAATCCACTCATTCTCTTATCACAGACTGCAATTTCTTCAGGTAGGGAACATTCCTTTATTTTACAGCTAGTCAGTGATTAGTGGAACGATATACTTCCTTAGAGCTTTTAGGCATTACTACAATACAAGCACATAACAAGAACATTCAGATTCCCATTAGACTAGCCACATACAAGTCTTTTTTCAGGGCAAAAACATAGGCATTTTTAGCTAATGTCTAATCATTTCATATACAGTGCAACCACCAGGTATGTCCTATATTAAGGATAATCATGATGTAGGACATTCCTCAATAAGCACAACTTACAACATCCAACTGGATAATAATCCTGTTGGGGAACATTTTATGAAGCAGTTTTCTGATTGAAACTATACTTTTTCTAAGCAATTGCCAGGACCACATGAAAGGCAACAGACAGCTCTCAGTACAAAATCACTCTGAATTACCCATAGCCTGCATGCTCTAAATTGGATTGCTGCTCAGTCATACTAGGTAGGCAAAAGAAGGCCATGAAGAAATAACTCACAGTTTTAGGCTCCAGGATAAGCTCACATGGACTTTCTTCATCCACAGCTCACAAAAAGCAGGGGGAAAAGACCTTAACAATAGTCCTCTTCCCTACTCAAACCTGAAGAGTTGATTTCACCAAACACCAGCAAAGCTTGCTATAAAACCTCTTTCTTCTCTGTGCTCATCGCTTATTAGGTAATAAGCTACACATGTGCCCACTTCTTGCAGCTGAGGCACCACCTGCCCCCTTTGCTGTTCCTAGGAGAGTCTGGCAACACCTGCTTGCCCACGAAGTGAAAACCATTGCCCTTTTAACCTCTTTATAGTTGACTACAGCCCAATGCTGTTCAACCAGGCTGAGCTGGACCCAGGCTTCAAAACCACTTGGCTGCGACTGGTCTCAGTCCCTGGGCTGAGACCTGTTGGACTTGCAACTTGCCACTGTGAGGTGCCCCTTTTTAGTCGTAAATACACTACTGACAGGCTGTTGAGGCAACATGCTGCACCCTCAGACAGCAACACATACCCATAGATGGGATTACAGTCTGTTTTTTTTTTTTTCCCCTTGGAAACAAAGCTTATGCAATTAAGCTGTGAGGGGCCTTCCTCCAATGACTCTGGAACCACCTGGCTGATTTCAACCAAATTTAAAAGAAGATTAGATGGCGCAAATGTAATTAAGATCCTAAAAACGTCATGAAAGTATTAATGCTCTTGCTGACAGAAGAGCTGCAGAGTGACCTCTTATGAGACACCAGGCAATCCACATAGGAGAGAATCTTCATTAACACCCCCAGTAGTGGCTGCTCACAATCTCTTAGAGATCAAACTTAATTTACCACAGGGTATTAATCTATAGGAAAGATAGCTTCCTTAGTTCTGGCATGCCATGAACTAGGGGTTTTAAAAAACTTTTATTAAAAACTGCTGAGCTTCATAATCATGATAAATATGCTGTTCTATATTTAACCAGTTAAAGGAACAGTTTCTTAGGTAAACAATTGAAAAACCAAGTAAACTTATTAAAGAAATCTTGTGTTGGCTTTTGAAACAGCCACTTAAACAGAAACAATTGCTTTCATTATCTCTTGTTAGCATAAACAGGACAAAACCCAACTGAATAGTTAGTGATTTGGTTAACGCAATGGGTTGTCCATTAGTTGGCTATTGCCAGATGTCTCCTGGAGAGGTATGTAAACTTTAGGCGAGTATTTAACTCTTGAATTCTCTTCTCATTTTACATCTGCATGTAATAGGGTCAGTCCAATATGTGACCATTAAAATGCTCAAGTGCATTCCTCTTGCTAGGATTGTGATTGATGGCGTGGTTGTTCTGGCACAGAAGCTGATGGGTAATGCCCATTGCCAGCTGTGAGGAGTCAGCTGGTGCTGAGGAAACCAGTACTGCTATCCCAGCTGGGCCCTGCTGAGCATCCAAGTACCTTCCCCTACCTAAGATGCGTTAGGATGGGCTTCCTTTTGTCTGGGAAATTGTGGTTAGGGTTGTCTTTCCCCCTTGAGTTTTGTCTCATGTGATATGTGATTTGAGACTTTCTGGTGTGTAGAGACTTTTAAGAGTTGGCTCAAAAGTTGAGAGATGTTATTTAATCCAGGTATGCAGAAATATGAAGCCTGCCTACAGGTTCTGAGTGTAAGGTAGGAGTAGTAGGCAAAGAGCCTACTTGAAATTAGAATTATTTAAGTTATTTGATTTAAATTTGTGGGGCCTTCCACTTACTCTACAGGATCATTCTTGTGTTATATAGTACTTTCCCTATGGTCTAGGACTGTATGCAGTTAAATTAGGGAAATAATAAAGCTAATGTTATACAGCTATGGAAAGATGGGTGGGAATCCTATTTAATAATTCTGTGGGTAAAAAGGATGGGACCTAGGGGGGTAGTAAGTGCCCCAGTGCTTCTTTTAATTTCCTAGGTTTTATAAGAAAGTGAAGGATGTTTTGAAGAGATATCTTATTTTCCTAGTTCTCTCTTTTCGATTGCTAATTCTGAGTAATTCAGGTAAAGACGAGTTACATCTATTTATCAATATTTGATGTTTAAATCACCACAGTACAATGTTCACAGTGCTGTCATGGTTGAGCTTTCTGACTGACATGAGTGTAGTTTCTGCACAAGATACATCAACTCACAAAGGCAGTGATGTGAAGTGGTATATATAGTGTTTGTAACCCAACTGTGCTAGCATACAAGGTTACACACAGGGTGTTTGAGGAAAGAATGTGATTGAAGTTACAAAATTTTTTTGTTAAAGAAACAGCATTAGTTAAATTTAAGATTAAATATCTTAAACTATGTGAGAATGTGAAAATATCTCAGACATTCCACATGGAGAGCAACATTTCTGTGTCTTGTTCCTAGCTTGAAACAAGTTCCTTTTAGTTCAGTACAAGTTTAGAACATGGTTCACACTGAAAACTCTCCTGCACATTTTGTTTGACCCTGCTTTGGGTGTTCATTGAAAGCAGGACAAACACAGGCTATAACAGCACAAATTATTACATATGGATAAACACAAAATTAACAACTCGACCCTGAGTGCCATTTTCTCAGCCAAGCAGCAATGCATTTAAACACTATTGCAGGAGTTTTGCTGTTTTAGCAGTCAATTTTTGCAGATGAACACTGAACAACAGTGCTAGAGAAACAACTAATGGTCCTAAGAGCTTTGCCCTACTCATCCTCCTCTCTCCCTCAGAATGACTGAAGAGGACCAGGTCGATCTAACCCTTGCACTGTGAGGAAAAGTCATAAAAACATGAGTAATACAATGCTAATAACACATTTGAGTGACAGGGCTGCTTGTTGGATAAAGCCATGACAATCCTATGCCGCATTATCAGAAAGCGGTGCTGGAACACTCACTGAAGATGATCACATGAGCAAATGAGATAGTTGTACCTTTATGAGCTCATAAACAGAAAATCAGCTTGAATAACAAAGATTATAAATTACAAGATGTCAACAGTTAAAAATAATAAACATTTAAAAGAACCTTAAAATGTTAGCCATTACTTATGGATTCGGTACCCCATTTGGATTAAAGTTTCACTAAAAATCTGCATTCTTGAAGAATGGTGAAACACAGAGATTCAGGATTCCTGTTTCTTTTAATAAATAAGACTGAAATGAATATTCTGTATTTCTTACAACACAGGAATAAGGGCTTAGAAGGTGGATGCATTTAAAAAACGCTGAAATATAATGTTTCCAACTTAAGATACCCTTTTTTTATCACCCACAGGGGCAGAATGATGGCTGGAGCCCTCAGCCTTTCTAGCTCTAAGGCAACCAACTCTCAGGCTGTTGCTTGCTTACTGGAGGAGATTTCCGCCCAGGACTTGCATGAAATTGGACCCCACATCTTTTTAACTCTGCACTCTGGATTTTGTTGGTTGCTCATAAATTGGGTATCTTGGAAATATGGGACTCCTCTGCTTCCAACTGGCTTGTGTGCCCTGGAGCTGCAGACCCTGGAAAGTTCTTCCAACACTTTCAGGCTTCAAGTGTCAGATCTGTAGAAGGGAATTTGGAAGCTGAGTCCCAGTGCATACATTTTGTGTACAACAGGATCTCAGCAGCCTGCTAGGAATCAAGGTCTGTTTCCATGCTAGAGACATTAGTCAAAATGTTTTATTTGAAACATTTTATATCCAATACAGTTTTCAACAAAATGTTGCTGAAGGTTTGCTGATCAATTGTATTCCTGAACTGTCCTGTCAGGCTGCTAAAATAAAAAGTGAAAAGAGAATGGTTTGCCTACCTCTTGATTCTCATGCTGCCACCATAAAAATGTTTAAGTGCTGCATCTTCTGAGCACTTCTCTATAGTATGAAATACCCCATTCTCTGGATAAAGTAATTCAGATACAGAATAATTAAATGATTTTCCCAAGGTGATAACATTTCTTCAAAAAACTGAAAAAAAAATTATTATCATACACAGCTGGTCTGTTCTGCTATCATAGATGAAAAAATCTTGGGGTAGAAAATTTGTCTGTCTCTTCAAAAATAAAATGGACTCAGAAAAGCTAGAATAAGCTTGTAGTTGTTTTTCATAACCTGCAATAATGTCTAATGAACATTAAAATATCATTAAGGGAAAAAAAGGCTTTTAACAGATATGCTTCTAGATTGATCCATCCAAATTTGACAAAAACAATGACAGATTAATTCTTTTAGTGTGCACCTATCATCTATAGAATTTGACTTATAGATGGTGACATCCTGAATTAGGAAACTGTGCTACACTCATCAGAGATGATGTAACAGAAGGAACTGTAGCTAGAAGGATGCACTCCGAAACTCAATATACTACACTCAGGTATTTTAACAAATAACTTTCAGACCTAAAATGCTTGGATGAAACACTGAAACTGCATCCCAGAGCTCCCTCTGGTAACCCTGAAGACTTATCAAAGGAAAGTGTTATTGGGTAGTGCTGTGCGCTCTGAAATAAAGGTAGACTAAAAAAATATACTATCTGACCACTTGAATCATAGAATCATAAAAATCATGGAATCAGTTAGGTTGGAAAAGACCTTTAAGATCATCGAGTCCAACCATCAACCATGCCCACTAAACCATGTCCTTCAAGTACCACTGTAAAATATACTGAAACTTTTAATTGATTTCCCAAGATACTAGTGTAGTTGATTGTCAAAATCAACAATAAAATCATTGAATGATAAGAAATAAATCAACATGCTGATTACACTTCACAAACACCAAAGACTTGTTCACATTTGTCTTTTTATTTAAGCAATGACACTTTATTTTAGGTTATACTGTTAATTTTTCATGAGTGGCAAATAGTTTACCCTCTTGTAACCATTTCAAGAAGTTCCTATTCCCGTCTTCACCCCTGTTACTTCGTGTAAGTCAATTAATTTGCATTTGTTTAAATGAGGGGGAGGACCCTCCATGGAAAAGGCAAGAAGTGGCTTTGGGGAGGAGGAGAGCAGAGGATCGGTGGACAGGAAGGAAGAAGCAGCAGCTAACTGAATAGAAACTTTCTCTGTTGGGGCAATGTCGCGTTAGGAGGCTCTCAGCTGTTTGATCCCACTTTCCTACCAAAGATTTCTACCTCCTACATGTGATGAATGTCAAGTCAACTGTTGTGAGGCTGGATTTTATGAGGGGAATATAGGAAAACAATTACATATATGTATGTGTGTGTCTGTGTGTACTGTTTTCACATCTCTATCACTGGTTAATCAGCCAAGGCAAAACGAAAAAAAGCATTTCTAAATTAAAGAGAGTATGGGTCAGAGTGTAGCAGCATAAATATATTTTTTCCTTACCTTGCTTCATTTTCGATGCTTAGAAATAAATGCTAATTCTGTAAACTGCCAGAAATGTAGGTCCTGGTATATATCTTATGCTAAAGCTGCGAGACCTGTACATCACAGTGTAGACCCATGTCTCAGAAACATTCCCAGGTGAATGTGGAGTCAGGTGAAGGGGCTAAGCCAACAGAGGAAACGCTAATCAGCTTGTTGGTCAAACTAATGAAAGCAGGACTGTGTACTCAACTTTATGCAAATGTTCAAGATGAATGTAATGCCGAGAAACATCAATTCAGCCAAACACGTAAGCAAATGAATGACCTTAATCATGTGAATGTTCCCACTGGGATCAGTAAGCTGGCCTGTGATATTGCCACAAAGCATGCTAGAATAAATATCCTTGCTGAAAAACAGAAGCTGATACTACAAAGAGCCCAATGTAACTAAAGAAATTCAGAATTAAGCTACAGACATGAAAAATAAGAAAGAAGAAAAATGAAAATAATAGCAAGCTTTTAGTTGAGACTCTCAACATTTTACAGACATTCAAAACAGTGCTTGCGAATGATCCAAGATGAGGCAGATATGAACATTCTTGACAGGTCAGGGTAGACAGCACAGAGTACAGAGACATTCAAGCATTAAGATTCCAGTAGTCTGTGCAAGAGCCAGGACATATAATTCCTGTTGCTTTATTCTAAGGCTATTGATTGATCTGAAAGCACAGTGCTCTTTTAATAAATGGGAAAGATGATAAGTTTATGCTTAGATCCTTTTCCTGTAAGTAATTTGCACTCCAGAGCAAGGGATGAGCTTAGGAGTTCCTTGGTAGTCTAGGTCCTTGTGCCCAACCACCTCCTTGCACCTGGCAGAGAGAATAGGTGACATGGCTCGGACATGTACTATATGAGTTTGGATTGTCACGATAGTCTGTGTCTCAGAACCGCCCATTTAAGATGTGAACATGGTTGTTCTAATCTGGTTTTGGAGATAAACACAGAAGAGGCTACTGCCAAAATCAACACCCGGTTCTTAGATGCCCTGACCATTTCTCAGCTCTAATTGAGGACTAGATCCATCATTTTGAGCAACATGAAAAATACCTTGCCAGTGCCCTTTTTAAAAGGTCAAATTCTCACTTTGGTTTTTTTTTTGCATATTCTTAAGTACTTTAAACTAAAATTGCCCTTGGTATCATTTTCAGAGGATCAGTCTCTCTGGGAACAGAGATTTTTCTTTTGACCTTTACATTTATCGCTAAAGAACATATTTTTATTCCTGACACTTGCTTGGAGAAGGTTTACAAAATTTGTGTCTTTCCATAGTTACACTGCACTTCTTCCTCTAGTTGATCCTAGCAGCTACACATGTCTTCGGTGGGGTAAGCGCTGACATACGCTGAGTTTTTCACTAGAAGTACAGCTACAGCATGGGCTCCAGACCACACCAGGACAGTGGAACAAATGTAGGAACTGACAATGCCATCTTATGGTGGAAATATAAACTGCAAATGCAGTCTGTAAAAGAAAATACAAAAATGGCTGTTTCCCCGGATAGGTAAAAACAGTACATTGAATGCTTAAGGATGCAGCTGGGTTTGTGGGAATGAATAATTATTAATCTCCAGCCTTTTTCTAAAGTGCCAAACAACAACTGGATTAGTTTATATGCCAAAGCTGAAGACTTTGTGATCACAAGTGAATATAGAACAGTATGAGATAAAGGGAGAGAGAAATGCTCTTGCATTCTCTTCTCATTGACTTGCTTTCATTTTCACTTCCCACTTCTTTAGCTCCTTTAGCATGGAAATAGAACTCACTTAACATGGGTGACGTTGCAAACGGCCAATATACCAATTTCCTCACTGACTTAGCTTAAGCAGTAAACTTAGACCATCTCTTATGTCATTGTTAAATATAAACTGGCCGTTACAACCAAGACTTGAAGGAGGAAATACAGACTATTTCAGCGTTGGACTTTCTCACCGTGCACAAAGCGTCTCCACACATACGGGTAGCAGCAATTCGTCCTCCAAGTTGGGGTATCCAGCAGTTAGGACTGGGGCTTCTGGTTGCCCAGAGGTCCAGAAGATTACTGTCCAAAATAGCAGGGCATGAGGACCACTAAATGCAGTAATGTGCATACATATTGGAGACAAAGTCTATGAATACACCCTGCAAGTTTCTATGGGAGTCATTGGACTGTCATTACACTGGAGCTGTGACCTTAACAACTGGTTCCTGAAACATTCCTGGAGGAATACTGAGGCAAAACAAAGGGAATCGTTACTAATCAGAATTAATAGAAAATTTTTGGTTTTCAAACAGCAAGATACATAGCACAGTTGAGGTTCCTCTCCTCAGTGTGAAGGCAGCCCAGGGACATGTGTGTGAGTTTGTGGTTAACAGAACATGGGGTTAACCCTGCTGCAACCGTGGTCTCAGTGCTATGCCACCTTCACCACTTCTGCTCTTGGAGATGAGAAGCTGGATTCCAGCAAGACCAGATCATTGGAGTCATGACAGCTGCCAGTGGGGAAGCATCCTTACAGATGGTGGGCTGTGGTTTCACTGTTGAGTTATTTTTAGTGTTGGTATTGGGTTCTGTTCCTCTATGTCTGATTTTTTTCTTAAAATGCAGTGAAAGTTCCTACATTAAAACAACATCATTAGAATTTCAGACAAAGCTTGTCTTGTGACAGCAAAAATATTGTGAATTTAACCTGTCCTCAGTGAATACTTAAGTGAACACTGTTAAGTCTTCAGCTGGGAAAGTGTGCGAATATGCATTTTTGGAGCCATTTATATGATTTCTACTTTTTTTTTTCTTTTAATTTTTATTTTTCTGTTGAGAAATGTAACTCAAGCCAGTGCCCTGAAACAGAGAGAAAGCTTGTCTGGGAGGAACTGCACACATGCTGAATATTTATATAGAATGACAATGACATTTGACTTCAGATTTTCTTTGACAGAAATCAGTTCCATACAGCTATGACCCATATCTCTTTGTCTTGACAAGCTGAGGAAAACATAACACCTTCGACCAAAATTGAATGAGGTCTGAATTCCTCATTCTGTCCCCAGAAAACACTGACTTACACTTGATACATCTTAGAAGATGAATGTGTTTTAAAGGGTGAATTTTAAAAAACTATAAATGTTGTTCATCTTGCTTCTCTTTGTCCATAGTGCTGTGCATGAAGTGCTGTTCGAACACATGCATAAATTTAGTCTTTTTTTTTTTTTTCCCAAGAACTCTATTATACAAGGAGAGTGACAATAAAACTAACAAACAGATTGAGGACAAGAAGGGTGTGATATAGAAAAGAAGTGTTTGATATGGTCATTGCTCTCATTTTGGTAAGGCTACATTTAATGTTAGTGCCTTCCTTGGACTAGTAAAACTTGTCCTACTTTTCCAAAATATCCTCGCATATCTCTGAGTATTACAGCTCTGGTAGAATCACAGTCTATTAGGATTTGGCCTGATCATTTATGTGATTAGGACAGCACTCCCAGAAAACTGGGGTAATATGGAAAATAGTATTGATGACTTGACACGTCACGATCTGTAGAGTCAAATCTCAACAAGTCCCTCTGGAGGCAGCACCTGAAATAACCTCTTTGAAATGAAATGGAAAGCCACGGGTCTGAACACACAAAAAAGCCCACTATGGTTTGTAAGTCTAGGAATATTAACTTAAGTGTTCGTTCGTTCTGATGTAAAACTCTTCAGTTTTCTCTGTGACTTCATAGCCTGATTCCTTTGTGTAACTATTTAAATATCACATTAAGACAATATTGGTGCTGAATACTGAAGCACTCAAGAAGCCACGGGTGTCCAAATTAAAGTAGCTTGCTCAACTTTTACTCACCACTTCATGCATAACTGTCGCTTGTATGTTATCACATACCAAATCTTGAATTATAATACACTACTTGAAATTCATGCATTTAAATATAATCATATTCCTAGAACAGTAAACATAAATATCATCATTTATTTATACATACTACTGTGTCAAAGATAAAATTCACAGAAATCATTTTATGAAACATCTGCAGTAAATATCTCAGCGAGAATGTCTTTCACCATCCTCCTCACAAAAACGTTTCTGTATTTCACATCAAAGAGTCACTAGCTTAAAAATCCAAATCAAAATCTCAGCCCTAGCACAGGAATTTGAAACCGACTTTCCCTTGCTCCTAAGCAGTATACTCTACCCACTATGCCACACAGCTGTGCTACATTTTTCTTGCTCTCCTATGGTGATGAATCTAAGCAGTCTGCATGTTAGCTGCAAAGTCACAAGGGTCACATAAATAGCTGCAAGATAGGCAGACAATGATGCTTCTGGAATTTTTGAAAAATAGGGGGAAACAACAGAAAATAAACCAACCCATCTGGAATCTAAATCAAGGGTTGTTTTCCTTTTAGCACAAACACACAAACATTGCAAGGAGAACATTCTATCATTCTTCCTCTGTGCGTAATACCTCTGGGCCCTCTTACAACATGTAACTATCAGAAGCCAAAAATCCCAACTCACACAGATTATTATTGCAGTGCTTGGAAAGTTATTCCAATGAATCAGAGCCACACACACACACAAAAAAAAGGAGAGAGATATCCCCGTTCATGCAAAGGCTGTCCCATAGCTGCTTAAGGTTATAGGCTGATACACTTGGCTTCTCTTGGTTTTTCACAGCTAGCAGAGACCTTGGATGCTCTGATACTCTCGTATGCCAATCAAAACAAATTCTTAATAAACAAAGAAATCTAGCCTTTGAAATCCAGAGAGAATCACGCTGGAGAGCAGCAGCTATGCAATATTTTCCTTTCTGACAAAGCAGCAGTAACCGTTTTAAAAGAATTCAGGAAACATCAAAAAATATCCTTTTCTCATGCTCCAAACTCGATTTTCTGCCCCCCCCCC
>VYZV01033851.1:4326-22040 GCA_013401275.1 Pandion haliaetus | reverse complement strand
CCCCGCCCGCCCCCAATCTTCACAGGGTGACATGTTTGTGAATAGCATTGTTTTTAGCAATGAGGGGACAAGAAACTTGTTGCATTGTGACTATTCCAGCACCCACCTCAGCAGAAACTGTAGGAGAGCTTCAAAGAGCAGTTGCTCCAGTTTTTACTTCTTTTAAGGTCTGAGGACATTCCACTTATCACAGTGTAGAAATCTTGAGTAACAAAACAAGTAAGCTGAGAGCAAGAATAGGTTTAGTTTTCCTTTGGAAAATTTAGTGTTGCTACTAAGGCTCAACTTCTGAGACGCTCACAAAAGCAAACCTGGTGATTTAGGCTCCTAGAGAGTGTGAGGGTAGTCGCAGTGTTTTTAAAAATTATTGACAGGTGATGAATACTGAGAGTCCAGTTGCAGTGCGCATGAAGGAGTTAGGGGAATGATTAATCTATCTCATCTTACATTTCTCTATGCTTGCCTATTGCAGTAATGTGTGAGATTGCTGTCAATGCTTTCCACTGCAAAGTCTCCAGCAGACATTATAAAATCAACTCATTTCAAATTTCCAATAGCCCAGGCCAGAAGTCTATATTGTGATTCTCATAGTGTTAGGGATACAGATGGCTCAGCTAAGACAGATAGTATGCTCAATTTACAGCTATCCATTGACTGAGATCAATGCTAAAGTCTGAGACACCTTGTTGTACATCGATTATAAGGAGTTCCATGTGTCCTGAAAAAACTTGAACAGCAGTTAGAGGCTGGGATTTGTGGAAAAGCACAGAGGGGAAGGGGTCAGAGCATACCATTATTCATTCTGGGAGTCCAAGATGACGAGGAATAGTGCATCCTTTAGACAAGAATGAGGAAATCATGTTAAAGAACAATTGTAGACTGGCTGTGAAAAAAAGGTGCCTGTAGAAAGAAATGCATTTGCAGGAAAAGCTTTTGGAAAGTCAAGAGGCTCAGTCAGAGTGCAAACATCTTTTGTCCCTCTCACCTCCCTTTTTCTCTCTCTTAAAAGGTGACCTCTCTCCAAGGATATTTGCTGGAAAGCAGATAGAAGGATTGGAGGGTGACACAGGAGAGAAGTGCAGGGAGCAGACAGTTAACTCCACACATTGGCCCTGATTTTGTGAATACCCGTTTTGATCATAGAGAAATGAAGTACCCGATGTCCAGGCTCTCACACCTCGATGCCACTTTGCTTTAAAGAGAACATGTTCTGACTCCTCTGGGACAACTGGCCAAACAATGTNGGGGGAAGGAAAAGAAAGCTTCAGTTTATTTTTGCAGAGCATACCATTAGAGATTCCACACATGTTTACTAAGACACTCTGAAGCACCTCCAGCAGAAGTTAAAAAATACCATTTTTTCTAGTTACTTCTTTCCCTAGTTTGGCCCACTGCTCAGTCTTTCCATCAGTACTGCCTTGGGGGTTACCAACAAACCTGCCAAGGGATCTGTGAGGACTCTGCTGAGTTGTGAATCCTACACTAGAGCTGCAGAGCGAAACATCACTTGGTTTTGGTGTGATGCTGACCAGAAAGCTGAAAGGAAGGATATTTTGTACAACGTGTCCAGGTACACACGTTAACAGTTAATATCCTTAAAGTAGTCATTAAGGAAAGTAAGGACAAATTTATACAATGCTGCTCTATGAAGTAGTAGATTTTGTTCTGCAAATGTATGGTAGCACTTGCTAACACACTGATGAGACAGCCTCGAACACCTCACCCTTCTATCCCCATGCTACGCACAGAGAGTAACAGAAGAGCCACATTGAGTAATGCAGCTGTGCTGACTCAACAAGCATGCACTGGGAATCCTTCCATTGTAAAAATGTATTCCAGGACTTGCCAATGATCAACTGCATTTAACCTGGAGCTCCGCATTCGCTCTGCTTCTGTTGCTGAACCCCGAGGCCGGGATCTGAGCATGGTGCCATATTACCATTTTACTGCTGAGAATGATGGCTGAGAAAGAAATACGCATTTAACTTCTGGTATCTGCAACATGCCTACAGGTATGAGACAAGGTAGTCCTTGTTAGGTAGCAGAATCAGGTAAATGCTCCTCTGTGACTTCTGTGTGGCTCATTTATTTCACTTAACTTCTAGCTTAGCGTGCAATATAAAGTATAAGCCACTATATTTCAGCACATGGGTATATAAATGCTTGGCCCAGTAGACTCTCGTGCACAGACTTGTGAATCACGCATTGCTACGAGCACTGCAAGAGATGAACGTTCAAAACTTTTCTTGACCCTTAGCTGTCTGTTGTAAATTTGTATTATAGGCATTGGAGTCAAAACAAATCATTCATTTCTTCCACAGCTCCTCTGTCCCTCATGAAATTTCCATTTAAGTGGCTGGTGATCAGTGCCGCCTGCAGGATGCCTGCTGATTTAAATAGGTTTGTGCTGGTTTTTTATAGGCTTGTATTTGAGCCGAAGGGCACGATAACATATGTGGGTGAAGCCTGTCTGGAGAGTGGGAATAAGCAGATCTAAGAGTTTGAATGTCCGTAATTGCCATTTACCCTTTGAGCAAGCAATCAGTTGAGTCCTCCAAATTGCAGTTGCATTTTGTTGTCTGCACATGTTTAACTTCAAATCCTTCTTCAAGGATAAAAAGGACATGATCTGACAGTGAGCCTCATAGTTTTCAAATCTAGAAAGTGGCCACGGGGGAGGTGAATAATATTGATGCTGTAGCCTTCAATCCCGCTTTTTTGGTAGACAAAGTTTAGCACCCATAGTGTGTGTGCCTATATGGAAACACCTTTAGGTTCAGTTTCAGAAGAAAAGCCTAACTGAAAATGTTTCTTTTCTGCATGACCTCCAATGTGCCAACTCCCTGCTCTTCTCTGTATGCTACAGCAACATGGAGAACTGTGCCCAGAGGGAAACAGCCCGAATGAGAGCAAGAGGAGAGAAAGACAATATGAGAATATATGAATTTGGACAACAATCAGACTGGTCCCATTCTCCCCCCTCCCCCTCTCTTTGTATTTTAATGACATGGTTTAAAATAATCTCCTCAACTTTGGGAGGAAATCTGCTTGTCTGTGAGTATTTGATCTGGTATTGACTCTGTCTATATCTGCAACACCATTACCATGGGGAGATGCTGGTGTTCCTTAGGAAGAGAAGAGGAGATGAAATGGGATGTAATACACTGGAGCCTGGCAAAAAGTACTGAATACAACTGGCCAAAAGCCAAATGTTTTCATTCCTAGCAGAAAGGCATTAAATGAGACTCTGGCTGCATTTAATTGGGCATCTTTCTGAATAAATAAATAGATGAAGAAACCTCTGTGTATGTGCATGTGCATTACATATTTACATATATATTTTGCCATTCTTAAGTACTTCCCTCATTCCCAGCCTACTGTGATTGCTTTAAAGTTGACAATAACATTGGGAACACCCAAAGAATGAAAGAGGAGAAGATTCATGTCAGGATTATGCTTCTCTGCTTTGTGTCATCTGGGGCCAAATCCACTGCCTGGTGGCACATCAGGAATGAACCTGGCCCACTGTTTTTGCAGGTCTTAGATAAACACCGCTTCAAAAAAGACCAAGATGCAGAGAGGTCTAGTCTTTCTTCTGAGGATATTTTGCAGACATTCATTCATTGATCATTCTTCTGGATGACTCTCATAAATACAAGATTAGTTAGTAAGTTGATAGAGGTAGAGCAGAAGTGCTGCCTTGCATAAAAGTTGGCTAATACTCTCTACTGTGACCCTCTTTCTTCAGCTGCATGGAACTCAAGTAAATGTTAACTCTCTGGGCTTGTGATTTCTGTGTTTTTATCTCTTTCTAAAGTTGATTTCCACATGCATCAAAACCAAAGATGACTCTGTGGCAGCTCACTTGCCTTAGACGCATATGCTGTGGAATCAAGCAGGAGATTATTATTGAAACTGTTTTTTTGTATGTCAGGAGGGCCAGAAAAAAGCTTTCGGTGTTTCAACAGCAAACTTCTCTGCAAGGCATAGAACACTCTGAACATCAAGATTATTCTGCCATTTTAGATTGCAGTTTCAACCTTATTTACTATATATTTCTTTGCTAAAAATGCTGGTCATCCAGGGACATGTTATCACTTACTTTATTTGCTAAGTAGAGTACTGTGATAACCTTTGAAATCATAAACAGTTAAGAAAAGCCCTTGGTAAACAAGAGTTACTGAAATGGTTAGATATTTAATTTACATCCCTGTCCCTAGCAGTCTAAATGCTACATATATTTTAGCGAAATATCACTAGATTTTAGCGGCAGATCTCCCAGTCCAGCTACCTCTTCTCAGGTTCAAGGTTTGGTGTTGTGTTTATTTTATTTGGTGCAGTTTGTGCCCTTTTGTCCACCATCATCTTCTACATATTTAAATTGGTATTCTCTGCTTATATTCTCTGCTGACACAATTCCTGTGGGGTCATTTCCATGTCTGCAAAAGTCATGCGAAGAGGGCATATAAGGCTGTCAATTTAGAATGATGGCATTCTCATTTTTTTTCTCCAGTTAGAAGTGACTGTCTAAGCTGCAGAGCAGAGAAGAACCAAATCTTAAGATTCTCAAGTCAGTATGTTTAAGTGACCCATGACTGCACTGTACGTCATAGTACTTCACTGGCTTTTTGGAACTAGAGTCGTGTCTGCAGAACTCCTAATACCCTAATCTCACTGTATTCTCCAGAACTGATTTAATGAACCCCCACTGGCTACAGGGAGACTAGTATCAACACTGATTTGCAGTGAAATTTAACATATATAGGTTCAGCAAATGGTACCAATTCAGAGNGTGTGTGTGTGTGATTTCAGTTAAAAATTCTACTGGCTTCACTGCAAAGGCTAGTATTTAGAAAAATGGTAGTCTTTTAGTTTTATCCAATGGTCTGCTGCTGTAAAATGCTTGAGTTAAAAAACAACAGGTTTTTAGAGATAAAAATAATACTAATAGCAGAGTTTTGCTGAGATCAGAAGTGAAGTCTCCTACTGCACCTAACTGGGCACAGTATCCAGCTTCAAAGAGCTGAGGGAAATGGAGGTCATGAGGCATTAGACTGAAGAAAATTAGCAGCTTAGTTCTGTGGGAGCAAATCAGATTAGTTGTGCTGATTTCAAAACAACTGAAAATCTACTTTAACATCTTTCATTCTGTTATCGAAGAACTGAGACTGAGGGTACTTTTAGGTGATTCATGATGGGGTATAACAGTTTTAATTCCCTGATCATTCACGTGTCTGTTCATTACTTTCAATTTAGGATTTACTCTTAGATGAGCTAAATATTCCCTGAGCTGGGAACTTTCTTCTAGGGTAGGAGAGATCTCCTGCTTAGCCTATCTGGCACTAGCACTTGGGAAATCAAACTTCCCAATCACACCTAGCCAATATTTGGTGGGGAAGTAAAGGGCAGCATCCCTTTGGGGACAGAGCAGCCTTTCCTCTGTGTACAATATGTTTTTGTGGTATATTTATGGTCCTAACCCCTATCCTGTTGTGGACCATCCCACAGAATGTGTTATTCCATGAAGTACCATTCCACGGTCTGATCCGTCACCTGTATCACTGACGGCAGCAGTAGTAGCACCAAGCAAGACTAGGTAGTCAGTGCAAAGGAGAACATGATGAGCCACTGTGTCTGGGATTTTACACTGAGCACATTGGAGCAGTTACGGTTTGTGTGAGGTGGACAGACTGGAATGGGCTCTAGCCCAAAGAAGTATGCGTTGCTGAGATGCAAAGGGCTGTTGACAGCTCTGTTGCTACGGTGTGCCCACACTGATGTGTAACATGGATGCAACCTTTCCGTCCCGACAGGTCAGGTGACTTCAACAGCAGGGATGCAAGCCTGGCCCTGTCTCTTAGCTGGGAACTGTGGGATACTCACCCACACTTATTCTTTCTTGTTTATTCTTTTCTTTTCAAATAGTTCCACTTGAATGAAGTATAATCCTACAAAATAGGAACTTACCATGAGTAACGTTGTTAGAACAATAAAAGGCAGTAATGGAAAGTTATAACTCCACCAATGTTTATTTCACTACCAGTATGAAGTATTTCTTTTGAAGTACAGGTTTTTGTCATTATGTTCTCTGTAGATTATTTCCAGAGGGTTTTATTTTCCCATAAAATAACCATTTCACATCCTCCATTGCTCAGTTACATGCTGTTATTACAGAAGGTATAATCTTTTGGCTTTTCTTATGTAAATCCTTTGCATCGGAATAGTTCAAACATTTGAAGATGGTAGGTTATCCTACCTTCCTCTTAAGATACGGGATTGGAAATGTTTGCCTCTACATTTGTAATTTCAACAGTATTCCCACAAAGTTCTGAATTTTAGTTTGGGGTCAAGTTTGACGACAGGGGTGAGTTGGTATTTAAAAGAAGTATAAAATAGTTGCACCCATCTTAGCCAGGTTCACTCATTTCATTTTGTACTTTTGCTGAAGTGTCTGCACAAACCCTTTTATCTCTAGCTTTCCAATGAATACTTAAAACTGTTCACATTCTGCATGGCAAGGAATTGATTCTCAAATACTGTAGCCATGAAGTAAATCAGTATTGATCATCTCCACAGACACAAAGGGTGAAATTACAAAGTTATTAAATACTTCCATTTTTATTTATGTATTTAATTCCTATTCTACTTTATACAGTCACCAGATTATGTGAGGGGTGACTAGAAGAAATAGTTAAGTTGCTGTTATCCTACCAATTAAAAACTCTTGGGTTTTGAAACTGTAAAACTAAAACTAATGAGACAAATATGGTATAAGCTAAAACTTGACAAGTTTCATCTGACCAAAAAGTTAAGAAAGAATAAGGAAAGAATGGATAGTAAAATAACCCAGAACAACTTTAATTTTCCATCTTTAATGCAAACTGACATCCTCAAATGACTATGGAATCTTGAAGTAGATAAGTAACAGCAGAGGGAGAAGCACAGGCAAGGAAAATAAGAAAAAATTGGTTGTGCCAATGTACTTAACAATGAAGCCACAGGAAGAGAGACTCAAGAAGACCAACAACTGTATTACTCTCATTTCCTTAATGTTTAAATCCATCAATGGTCCTCAGACTATTTGTGAGAATATGAAGCAGCTTTTATCACATCCCACTAACCGGAGTGGCTGCATTTCACATAAATGACATTTTTAATTGTATGGAATGAATTTCTTAGGGTGTGGAGTACTGTTCTTTGTAATGCTTTACAGTCTGTAGCCATTAAAAGAGATGATTTGACTATTAAATCAGTTGGTCATAATGAACCAAAAAGGGCTATTCTAGAGGTAACAGAGGGAAGCTTAAAAGTTTCCAGCGTCTTTAACCATGCAGAATGTAAGCAAGACTTTCTAAATTCAAGCACCAGTAATTGCCTATGCCCTTTTCAAACAAAACCGCTTACTTCTGATTTCAGCATTTACTGTGTCTTTCTCACACAGCTGTGCACCATGCTAATACTGTCGCTTTATCAGCTTCTCTCCAGCCTGTTCACCTCACCAGAGAAGCATTGTTCTTTGCAGAACATCCCCTGATGCTTTGCCAAAGCCTAAATTTGAACAGCTCTAGTGAAGGGATTTCCAATGCTTCCCTTAAGAGGTTGATAACACTGTAATTAGTCTTTCTATTTGGCAAATAATTCTAGCTTTTCAGCCTTAGTTTCCCCTTTCTTTGTTTAATAGATACTTTCTTTCCTGTATTCCCAAGCAGTACTTTTCTTGTCTTTAATATTGCCCTTCCAGTATTTACAGGCAGATTTCCTACTTCTGCTTCCTCAGTTTGTAGCTATTTTATGCATACTTAATTCTTTTAACCTTTTCCTCATGAGGTTCCTTAGCTTTTGGTATGCCTTTGAAATAGCTAAAAACATTAGCTTTTCAGACAGGATGCACGTGCATCACTGGTCATAGTGACTTTATTAAGATTACATAAAGGGCATTCCACTGAAGACGTATTTTGCTAAAAATTCTTACTGGAAAAGCAGCTCCTTTCAACAAAATTTTCTGCAACATCACCACCAGGCGGTTCTTTGTTTCCTCAGATTTCTCCAAGGGCACTTACAAGAGCAAAATTGCATTGAGCTAGGGATTAAAAGCCCTGTAGTGTCCTCATTATGAATTTAGAAAAAGAAGAAGCAGTAACATGACATTTCTGACACACATGATTATTTATGTAGACTTTTCTTGAAGTATAGAAGTGTTGAGTTACATAGAAAAAAAAAATGGAATAAACCACGGGTTTTGGTTTAAAAGTTAACATATGGAGATCAGAGACAAAAACCCAGTTAAGCCACTTTAGGGCATGTATTATTATGATATTACTTTAAATGTTTTTTGCTATAGAAATTTTTTATATAGAAAACTACCCAGATAGTTCAAATGTCTACTGGTGAATTATTGTGCTGTATTTCAAGATCTAATTATTTTTTAGTCAATTTTCTGAAAGTATGGAACAGAAGAATTTGAATCTTGTTTAAGTGGCAATCTCGGTACAGCCTTAACTATAAAGTTATTGCTCACATTTTCATACTAAAACCCCCAAGTTTCCATGTGATTTATTAGGCAGGTGAAATATTTAAATTTAATCTTCCCTTGGTATGGTTGTGCGTGTGCATGCCTGGATGTGGAGTTCCTAAACAACAAGATGTAGTCAGATCTCTGGTGTGTTAAACAGCCACCTGTACAAGATATTCTAACTTATTTTATTAGTCATCAGTACCCAAAGAATAAAAGTAGCTAAAGCAAAAGAAGACCGACTTTATCTTTCAGACTGACATCTTTAAACTCCAAACAGATACAAAGGAACAATTGTCAAATCAGCATCTTCACCTAGCTAACGACTGTTCGCAAATTGTTATAGAAATTGTCCCTTTTGTCCACCTCCGTTAAACTCAAAGGTGTGTTTTGTGTCCTAAGGATAAATTCCAATCACCTAACAAAATGTTCATGCAGATGATGGCGTTGAACAACAGCGTTCAAACCCCATTTATTTGAGAGCCTGTGCTACACGATTCCAAGTTTCAGGAGATAGGCGAAAGTGCTGCAAGGGACCCTGTTTTTCCTGAAGAAGGAAAGGATGAAATAAGGAGGTTGTTCTACAGTGCCACATAGCCAGAGGAGGAGGCAGACAGGGCATGCTTCTGTAGTCTACCATTACTCTCTGACTGCACAAGTGTCACATCATGAACCCCACAGCTGTTACGACAGGAGCTGTTATGACAAGAGAGGTTACAGGAAAAAGCAAGGGGTGTTGCTTTCAGAAGCAGCAAGTATGGTATCAGCAAATGGAGAGGCACCTCGTCAGCTCCTGTCTATATACTGCAGACATTTTGCTTTGCAACACCTTATTTCTCTTTGTAAGACTCCTTATAGTCAATTCCCAGCTTCCTAGGAAAAGGAAGAGATTAAATGAGAGGTGCTTCTCTCGTGCCATTTGTTTCTTTTCAAAGAAAGCAACCAAGAAAATCTTGCAACTCTGAATGGAGAAGGAATGAACATCACCATTCTGATCATGGTGTCATGGATCAGTTTCCAAGTTTGTCCCTCTGACAATTTCCATGCTGTAAGAAGCTCTGCCTCTCTTCTCCTACTCAAGAATTACACTCGCAGCTACTTATCCTACTCGCCGTCTTCCCTTTTTTCCCTCTTCCTGCCCCAGCATATTAAACAACCTCCTCATGCTGTGATAGTAGAATACCTGGCAAAGGTGCTTCACTTTTGACCTTATGTCCCTTGGTACTGTGCCGAAGCTTTTATTATTTACACTTGTCTCCTTCTAAAAAGAAGCTTAATAGCTTTTAATTGAAATTAAGACACTTAAAATCCATCCGCTTTACAGAGATCTAAGACTGCCGGTGGATCAAAGCTCATCCTGATGGCAGTCAGGAGAATCTGAGTGTGCTATGTGACATTTCTAACCAGTCACAGCTAAGCTAGATTGGTGTCTAAGCAGTGACAGCACGTTGATTGTAAAGAGCCAAATAAACAAAGCAATAAAATATAAAATTAAACTTTGCTCCTAAAGTAAGGATAACTCTAGGAATTGCAGATTCTAAATGCTATTCCACATGCACGGTTACTCTTCTAATGAATCCTTCCAGTGGATTTTATACCTTGGCTACCTTCTGTTGAAAATAAATACAATAAAATATTCAGGAAGAACAAAATAGCCCTATTAACACTGCTTTTGAGACCTTTCTGTATATTCTTATTTTTTCATTATCACTGTACAAAACTAATAACACATTATTATCGGGTTTTTTTTTACTTGACTAAATAAAATCTATGACTTCAGTCTGAGGAGAAGTAAATGATGTACCAGGAATTAAGACAAAGCTAGCTTCTATGCAAAACAACAAAAATCTTACTTTGGAAAAGTCCAGTCTTTAACAGTGTATTACAATGGCAATACACGTTCTTCATAGAGATGAATCACCTCTAACAATTTCATTCATGTCATTATTTGATCTCTAAGCCAAAATGTAAATGACTTATGCTATACCACCTAAAATATCACTTCCTTTACTCCCAATTCATCTTGCCCCCCTTTTGACAAAATGTCATTCATTACTGCAATTGGTTTGCTTAAATACAGTAAATGTTGTTTGTTCTTAACCCTAAGAAAGTTGGATTTTAGTGATGGAAAGAGAGAAATTCAAATTCATATGGCCAAGACAATGATTCCCTGTGAATATCATGTGGTGTTTTAAATAAATAAACAATTTATATAGAAATCATAAAGAAAAATATAGCCTTGAACAGACTCAGGCACTTTCCTTGTACTGGAAAAACTGGTGTGTTTCAGAAGCTTTACTGATTCAAAAGGCATATACTCTTTAAACACCTAAAAATTATTCTGTGGCAAATACGAGTAAATACAATGAGTAATACATTCTTTGGCTTAGTGCCGTCAGCACTTTAGTGGCTGACAGTAAAAAAAGAAAAAGTATGCTTATCAAACTCAGATCATGTCAGAAACCATGTTCTCCATTGTGCTGGTTTTGGCTAGGATACAGTTAATTTTCTTCACAGTAGCTGGTACGGTGCGACGTTTTGGATTTGTGCTGGAAACAGCGTTGATAACACAGGGATGGTTTAGTTACTGCTGAGCAGTGCTTACACAGAGCCAAGGCCTTTTCTGCTTCTCACTGCCTCGCTGCTCAGGGACTGGCTGGGCATCGGTGGGTTGGTGGGGAGTAATTGTTTTCATTTGCATCACTTGTCATTCTTGTTTGTTTTTTTTCTCCCTCTTCATTATTTTTTTTTCCTTTTCCTTACTATTACTCCTACTGCTACTACTACTACTATTATTATTATTATTGTTATTATTATTAAACTGTTTTTGTCTCAACCCATGAATTTTCTCACTTTTACCCTTCCGATTCTCTCCCCCATCTCACCAGGGAGGAGTGAGCGAGTGGCTGGTTGGTACTTGGTTGCTGGCTGGGGTTAAACCACGACAACCATAAAGGGCAAAAAGGCTTAGGTTGATACTTATGTCTGCCATTAAGCAACTCAGAGGTGAGAATTGGACTGTATCACATGTACAGACTGCTGCATGGGTTCTCCACCAAGGACAACATGTCCTGCACAAGGGCAGTCCTGTCAACCCATTCTGACAGGAGCTGCCCGTTTTCAGGCACCATCATTCTTTAGGGTCCTGCGACTCTAAGATAAGCATTGCTAAGACTGAGCTATGGGCCAAAGTAATTTTTCTGGTAGGCCATGGATTGGACATTCCTATTCTAACATGCCTAGGTGCCTAATTCATACTGATTATATATGAACTTGTACACATAGATGATAACGGAGTTTTTATCAAAGCCTGAAACAATAGGCTTTTCCCTTGCAGTCATTGCAGAGTTCACTAGACCATTTTTCAAGTGTAAAAGCAAGTTTGGAAAATGGAGAACAATTTCTCTGCGTGGGTGTGAGACTGGGGAAAAGATGGGGGAAAGAGGAAAGGAAATTGTGCTAGAAAGAAAACCCTCTTAAATTATCTATTTTATTGAAAGCAAGAACATGTACTTCTAGCACGGGGTTCCTCTTCAGCATGCCCACCACAGGCTTACACAAACACCGCAGACAAGTTTGCTCTCTAATGTTTTTTTTATTCTGCATTCTGTCTTTGGAACAGGTCCAATTTCTGATTAAGTCAATGGATGTACGCCCATCAACTTAAATTTAGACTCAAACTCATGCCTAGGTATGCATTTTAGTGGTGGCATACATCAGGTCTCTTACAGCTTATTACTGCACCTGTTTGGGAAATACAGTTCATACTTGAAAGAACTCACAGCTTGCAGAGACAACCCCTTTTGAGCAGTAACCTTGCTTTGACTTTGCTGTTAATTACACTGCATATAGTGTGGTCATTAATTAGTTCATCTGTTAATTATTCTGTTCAACATATAGCATAAGCTAAATCGGTAGTGTATAAAATATAGACCAAACATCTCATCTAATATGTATTTAATGTAAAAAGGCTGTGCTTTTCCAAATTGACAGTCATATCTGGATCTCTGTATTCTCAAAAAAAAAAAACCCCTTAAAGGACTACAATTTAAAAAAATTTTGAAGTGTCCTTGTAACTCAGGAGCCTAAGTTCTATTTTCCAATATGACTTGAAGCGCTTTTGGTTTTCCATGGCATTTGCGAATCTAAATGTCCAAGTCTCATTTTAAAATGGGACTTAGATACTCTTGGAAATTTTACTTCTTGTCTAACAGTTTGTAGTCTGTTACATTCATGGTATTGTCAAGTTGGGAAATCTTATCAGCCTACTATATGTATGGGTATTGCAGATTTCTTATTCTCCAGTTTCTCTTTCATATCACAACCTTTGAGGGATGTCTGGAAATATTTTTCGTCTTCCTTCAGGTCTTTGCAAATCTCTTTCAAGGTGCAGGGGATTCAGGAGGAATTTTTAACGATCTTTTTAGTTTTCCTTGTATGCCAAGTAATAAATGTGTAAAATAAAGGACTGCTATCAATAAGCAGATGTGTTATACATTGAACCCATCTCATGGATCAGAGTTCTAAGACAAATGCCCAGCCACATGGCAAAAAACAGAATCAACTGACTCCAGTGGTTTCTGATAAACTACCAGCCAGAAGCCAGAGGGCATTTTTTTTCTCTGGTAGACAACATTTCAGTTCCAGTAAATATTCATTGACTGTTAATTTTCTGAGTAGCTGTGGTGCTATTATAAATTTTGCCAGTTTGTATAAGTCAGCAAAAAGCCATGAAAGGTAGCTCTTAATACCACACATGGACAGCTTAAGTCAGCACTGCAGTTACCACTACAGGAGACCAAAGTAACACAGAATGAGCTAAGCTAAATTGTTAAGGAAATTTAAGTACAAGAATGAAAGAAAAAAAAGTTTTTCCTGCACTTATATGCTTGCCCTGTTATTTTATTATGCCTTGTTCTCTGGACTCTGCAGCTCTTCTTCTGCATCTGGCCTGCAGGCATATAACTGATTTCAACAGAAGCGAGACACTAACTGCTTTTGAGAATTGGGCCTGAAACTTTTTGGATTAGGCACAGTCATTTAAAAAAAAACCCAACCCAACCCAAACATATTTTTTTAATGTCTAGCCCATCTAGATGACTGAGACCTCTAGAATTTATCACAACTTTAAATTCTAAATACATTGTTATAGTTAGTGACAAGAAGACACACACTGAGACAAAAGTAACAAAATGAAAAAAAGACTAACTTCGTGCAGGTGCTGTTGATATAACTGCTTTAGAAGTACTCCACTTCATTGTGCATGCCCTCTCCAATTTGTCATTTCCCTCATCTGCTCTAGGCACTTATGTCTAACAAAGCATATTGCAGAATACAGTATGAGCTGGGTATTAAGAATCATGAATATCATGTTTTAGTAAGAGTCCTCCCTCTGACTTCTTGAGCGAATTGGGTAAATCACTGTATGCTCAGTTTGTCCATTTGTATAATGGATTATAACTATAGCTGGACCAGAACTTCATCACCTGCTAGCATCCCTTTGAGAGCTGGGTACCCATTTAACAAACACTTAAGAGCTGCAGCTGTGATTCTGGTCTAATCTCTATGGGAGAAATTTTCTTCTACATCTTCCTGCTATTTCTAAAGATCTTTAAGAGCGTGAAATACGTGGACCATAAATTTTATACTGAAGAGAGAGAAAACCATAATAAGCCAGTGTTCTGGGAATGATCGAGGTTCTAGTTGGCCATTGTGCTGCTTATAAAAAGAGGTGCTAACAGCAACTTGGCAAAGCACATTCATCAGGGCATTTGGCTGTCACCAGCTGTTGCAATTTGGTGTGTTCTACAGTTTATTCTTTGGGATCATTTGGTGTCCACGGAGACACTGTGACACAGGTCAGAGGAAGATAGATCAGATTGAATCAATGATTCATTCTAGCCTACTATTCCACTTTCTATTCAGCATGATATTACACTTATAGAATTTTCCATTCAGTGACCTCAATAATTTGAAGGCACTAATGAAGGAATTTCTCACAAGGGTGCAATATTACTGTCACCACTTTTTAAGGAAGATAAAACTCATAATGGCAGTCACTGCAGTTCAGCAATAGAGCAAGGTGAAACTTTTGGAATAAATATTTTTTATATCCAAAACAAGTAGATTTGGGTCAACTGACATGTTTAATAAATTAATGTCCATTTTGTGAAATAGTTTTAAATTAGTGGAATAGGGAGGCATTTAAAAAAATCCTAATAATTGGAACTCCAGGCAACTGCAAAACTATTTTTAAATTAATGTTTTGCATTTCAATCTAATTTTTAAAAAGTAATTATAAATAATCATATATTCAAAGTTGAACATAACTGAAATACAATTGCAATTTTTTTTTTTAAACAACATTTGCACAGACATATTTGCAACTGTGCTGAAAATGAACTCAGATCAAGGAAGTCTCTTTTCTAGCTTGGACCTTCTCTGCTGCCAGTAACACAGCAAATAACTTGGAGCTGACAAAGACTGGAATGCCATTAATAAGAAAAAAAACCAAACCTGAAGACAACTAAATACCCACAGAAATGTTGTGTTTCTTTCAGGAATGAACAAATGCATAAATTGAGTATTTATAAACAAGGTCTTTGAATTTTAATGGGAAGATCAATAAAAAGGTGACAGACTTCAGCGATTGTGATTGCACTTTCTGGAGAGAAAATTCTTCATTGACTTCAGCCTACATCTATCTGGCGAGCAGAACCCTGATCTTCTGCCGTCTAGTTTTTGATTCATGATTGTCTTGGATGCAAGACTTATCTCCAGGGTCTCCTTTGGTTAACATAAAAGAGTATTACTCTAGAAAAGCATCCTCTAAGATCACCCAAGTAATAAAAAAAAATAATCCAGTGACATCTCTAGTGAACAAATGAAGCAGTCTGAAGCTGTGGAATACCAAAGTCTCAATGCACTTTCATAATAAGGAGACTCATTTCAGGAAATAACTTAGTGCTGACCACTGAGTGAGAAGGATAATGGCAGATCAGCTTATTACCAGTTAAACTTATATTGGTTGTTAAAACACTTTCAGTGAGAATGGCAGAAGAAAATACACACTGTCACTTGCTTTATGGTAGAACAGAAAATACTATGTTTTGTAGTATGAAGCTCCCACTTTGGTTTTATTGATTTTAGCACTTGTTTAGTTAATCTAGGACTTAAAGAATGTAAGAGTCACTAAAACCCTCCCCCCCCCAATATTTTCTGTTCCATTAGGAGAAACACATAATTTTTTTTTTTTTTTAAAATCATCATACATTTAGTCCAATCTTTTATACAGTTAGGAACCTCAAAGCTAGGCTGCAAAGAAACCTCATATAATCAAACACTGTCTTGGAAGGAAATCTCTAGGATGACCAAAGCTTTAATATCCATAGTACTGTGAGAATATCACACATGATTCTATTGGTAAGGAACAAAATTAAATCTAAAAATAGAGAGAACAGAAAGTTATCTTTAAAAAGGTCTGGGATGGCAGTATTAATTCCAAATTTGAGTGGTCATTTTGAGAGAGGCTCCTTACTTGGTCCAAAGGAACATCCCCATTACTGAAATAGGTTCCCTTTTTTTATGTGAGGATTCCCCCTGTGTTCTGGTTTATCTGTTCCTTCTCCCCATTGTGAAGTAAGTCAAGGAAATAAATAACAATCATTGTACAATAGAAGCCAAATTAAATGATTTGCCACGTGGTGTCTGATAATTAACTAAATAAGATTCCCTCAAACAAGCAAATCTAACTTGTTTTTATGGCTACATTAAAATGTGAATCTTAAGCAAAACAAGAACATAAATCTCACTAGAAGATATTATAGTAAAAATCAAACAGGATTGTGAGTAGAGAGAAGGCTTTATTGAAAGCCATAAAACTTCTTCAGATGCCAGTGGAAAAAATTACGATAATAAAATCAGCTCCAGTTTAATGGGTTGGTAAATGAAGAGAACATTATGTGGAGTCCTGCAGGGTGCTTACAGTCCACCCCATTATCATCTCCTCCGTACAGTCACGGAGTGCTTTCTCTAAATGCCTCACTTCGGACTGTTTACCTTAGGGGCCACTCCTCTCTCCCCACTGACAGAGGTTTTGCTGGCCAGTGCATCCTTTCAAGGAAGTACAACTCTGCTGAGCTAAAACCTGGTGCAGTCAAAGGCTGCAGCCCTTACACGAGTGCATAGCCATCACTCCAGGGAGATGCCTCAGCAGAGTATATACAGCAGGCTTAGTCTGTCAGAAAATGCACCGTAAGATGGTGGCTTGTATACGGAGGAAGGGCCCATTAACAGAACAATGATATCCTGAACTAGGATTCAATTCTGCACACTGCATTCAAGAGACTCTTTTTTCCCTTAAGGAAAAAAAGAATCGGCATACAACCATCTGCAGAGCTCTTACCATAAAGTGCGGGGAAGGACCTGGCTGAAAATGAAAAATGAAAATAACACGGTGTCTTTTCTGACATACAGTCTGTCAGGGTGATTCAACTTCTAGTCTTCTAGTCCTGAGCCTTTGCTTTGGAGAAAATGTTCAGGAAGGAAGATTTCAGTTAGGATGTAAATGCGTCATTAGGTCCCTACATGTGTGCAAATTCTAAACTAGGAACTTAGAATATCTAAAACCAATGCAGTTATAGAAAAGCATAGTGAAAACACTCCCTGAATTCCTCTTTCTTTAGTTCATGGAAATCTCTCTCTCCTACATGCCAGTCAGTTCATCGCACTGTCCTGGTTTCAGCTGGGATAGAGTTAATTCTCTTCCCAGCAGCTGGTACAGTGCTATGTTTTTGAGCTAGGTATGAGAAGAATGTTGATAACACACTGATGTTTTCAGTTGTTGCTAAGTAGTGATTAGTCTGAAGTCAAGGATTTTTCAGCTTCTGATGCCCAGCCAGCAAGAAGGCTGGAGGGGCACAAGGAGTTGGGAGGGGACACAGCCAGGGCAGCTGACCCAAACTGGCCAAAGGGGTATTCCGTACCATGTGATGTCATGTCCAGTATATATACCGGGGGATTGGGGGCAGGGGGGATCGCTGCTTGGGGACTAACTGGGCATCGATCGGCGGGTGGTGAGCAATTGCATTGTTCATCACTTGTATATTCCAATCCTTTTTTTTAGTACTCTTGTCATTTTTAGTGTTGTCATTATCTGTCGTGATTTCAGCTCAGTCGGTAACAAAGCACCACGAAGCCGCTC
>VYZV01033850.1:69029-92844 GCA_013401275.1 Pandion haliaetus | reverse complement strand
CTCTCTCTAAGCAATACTCACTTCTAATTGCCACCAGAGCAAAGGGTATGAACTGGCAGGGAGAAGGAGCTTGCAAAGAAGAGAAAGTGAAGTACAAAGGGAGACCTTCCCTAGAGTGTAACTACCTCCCTGCTGCAGGGGTGGGAGAAGGAACATTAATTAATAAGAGGGGTAAATGAAGTTTGAATGGGTGTCAGGGCTTTCCTCTCTCACTCTTGCAGCCACAGAAACAAGCAGTCATTCAAAGCTGACACAGAGAGGAAATATTGAACATTTCTCCCACCTGTTGCTATTTTTTCCAGGATGTGGTTGAATCATTCATTCAGATAACGGTATGATCAAGTCTCCTCATTGGCCTCAAAACTTTCCCATGAACACCAGATGCACATGGACCATCATTACGCATGAAAGCAAACACTTGGAGATGAACTTCCACATTAACTTCCAGATTCCAGATAGCAATGGAAGCTGCCAGAGCAGTTATGTGAAGGTAAAATAATTGTTGGTATTAGATCAGCAGAGTAATGCTTTAAGAAGTCGTGATTCCAGAAACCTGTTTTGCAATTGTCATGGTTAGTATTGTCAAGGCACAAAATTCAGGAAATATAAACTGAAGTCCTTGTACCAATACAATTTTCTGTATGCCTTAAGAACTGGCTTGTATATATATTTAATTTTTATCAGTTCTTGAAATTCCACCTCCAGCAGGGTCCCATCACCCTACATGCTGCCCCAAAACTGAAAAATATGAAAAAATTGTTTATGACTTCAGAGCAGGAAATAATGAGAAAATGTATTGTAATGAAAAGACCTTTTTAATTACTCCAGTGAGTAAAAAAACAGAAATGTGACACTATAATTGTACAAAACTTCTTTATAAGTGTATAAACTGTCCAAGTTGCACTAATTTTCCTTTTTTCTAATCTCAAAAAACAAAAATAGCATTCTTATCTTTCATAGGTTGTCAAGAAACACTTGTTTTCAAAGCAATACAATGGAGTAGACATGCTTTGAATTTTTCAGTGTCATTTTTTTCTCAGGCATTTGGCATATGTTCAGTGGTTTTGTGCTCATTTTCTCCACAGCAGTACAACTCCCACTTGAAATAAAGGGCAAACATACTTTGACATGTAGGATGACTTGAGCAGCTGTACATCTGATCTATACCTACTAACTTACAAATCACAGTTGCACTCATTTTTTAAGGCTGTGGAAAAATATACTATTAGAGTTGTCTTTTCATAGCCTGCTCCACTGATCAATTGATGTAACATGTTACAATACATTTCACTATTATGGAAGTCTTAATGCCACCCAGTTAAGGTGCTTTAATTTCCAACTTCTAAACTGTCTTGAATGACATGGCCAAAACTATGTCAACTGGAGTTTTTCTCCATAGCAAAAAATCTGAAAATTTTGGTGATGTCCACCTCCATTTCTGAATGTCCGATCTGAGGTGTATGAAGGTGACTGGATATGAAAAAATGTGGAACAGGTATAAGTTTTTTCCATTGATTCCAAGCTGAGCAACCAAAAAAAAGAGGAATCCAAAATCAATAGTGACTTTGCAAAATCTTGGCCAGGCCATAGAATGTTTGTATTAATCATTTAAGCATCCATTGCCTCAAACACCTGGCCAGATGAATGAAGTCATTCATATGCCTAACATTTACAGACTAACCCTTGGCTAACCCTTTCTAGGATGGCTGCTTAGAGCAATCACAATTTCATGTGGTTGTTCTAGTTCCACTAGACTTCTTTCGAACACATTATTTTAAAGATCAGATATTTTTTTTTAATATATTTTTGGTACAAAGTACCAGTAAAATACCTGTTCAAACACAACAATGAAGAATAAATTTATTATCAGAGTAAATAATTTTTTTCTTTTTTCATGAAGCAGGCGTTTTAAAACCTTGGCAATAAATATCCTGATTCAGGAAATTATTTAAGCACCCAGAGACACCAAACATTTATGCCTATGTTTCATTTTATATGTGTGTTGAAATTCAGTGCTTAAACTATGATCCTCAAGAAGGCTGGTGATAGGACAAGAGGAATTGGACTCAAGTTGTGGCAGGGAAGGTTTAGATTGGATATTAGGAAAAATTTCTTTACTGAAAGGGTTGTTAGGCATTGGAACAGGCTGCCCAGGAATGTGGTAGAGTCATCATCCCTGGAGGTATTCAAAAAGCAAGTAGACAAGGCACTTCAGGACATGGTTTAGTGGGCATGGTTGACAGTTGGACTCAATGATCTTAAAGGTCTTTTCCAACCTAAATGATTCTATGATCCTAAGTACATGTTTAAGTAATTACCTGAAGAGGGTTTCACTGAAATACCTACCTTAAACCTGCATGTGCTTCTTGAATGCGTGGTTTCATTGAACTTAAATTGGCTATTGGTACAGTTGAAGTAATATATATGTCTTTATTATATTTTTTGTGAATTATATTATTTTGTTAACTCTCTACCTGATTTGATAGTTGTCATTGAACAAGTGAATGCAACATAACAAAAATGGGAATAATTTTTCATTAGCAAGACTAGATATTAAGGACCCAGATCTTCCAGTCTGATGCTGTTATATTACCCTAGCATGATAGCTTTGGGTTTTATTGACTTATGAATAATATAAGGATTGCATTTAATAATTCATTGTACATACAGATATTCATATTCACAGCATGTATGGAGATAAGTTAGCATAGACAAAATGGAGATAGGTAATGATGTGCATAAAATGTTTTTCTCTGGTTCCCTGAACCTGATCTACGTTGGCTCTGCTATCAGCAGGGGTTTGAGCAAATGACCTCCAGATACCCTCCAGAGGTCCTTGGCAACCTAAGTTATTCATTGTGATTCACTCCTTGGACAAGTCTTTTTGTCTCCACTGACCGTAGAGTGAATGGAGAGTGATTACCCACAATTTAGATCTCTACTATTCAGTGTGAGATGAATCCTACCCTAAGTCTATAGAAAGAACAATTGCATATGCAATTTCTGGTGGGTTCCCACAAACTACATGGGCTTTGAAAACACTAAACCATTTCCAATCTGGGCTTGTCAGGTGTGGAGAGGAAAGTATGAAGAAGAAGCAGCTTTGTTAATCACAGGATGTGGAAGTTCAGCTCCTGATCCTGTTGTTGCTCCAAACAACGTGATAACTACAGTATTTCAGTCTCAGGATGCTCCTGGGCCAGGTTTCTCTGCATCTTTTATAAGCAGTAAGTAATATTAAAGCCAGATAGCTGCTCTATTAGTCCATTTTGGATTACTTTGATCTCTGTGTAGCAATTCAGATGGCAGTCAAACAAGGCATTGAAGCCTCTGCCCAGCTTTTGAAACCGAGAGTTTCCTTACTGAACGCAGTGGAGCTACTGTGTACTCCAGTGTTGGACTTGTCAAAGATCCTCTATGCAGCTATAACTTTGTAGTTATTCTTAGCCACCTTTGCCTTTTCAGTGTGCCGACAAGTGAATAGGCTTTAAATTTTTAGAATTTGTTTCTCTGTAGTTAAACTGCTTGGAAGCTAAACCTATAATCTCCTTAAAAAGGAAGAAGGATCTGCTCCTCCTTTAGAATTTTTATCTCTGTTCTTCAAGGCACATGTTGAAACTGTGGTAATTTCTCCTGTGTATGGTGTAGCCCATGCCTTTCACATAAACTGCTCTCAGGAGAAGAAATTGCTCCTCACCACCTGCTCTGGCCTTTGTTTTGCTTTGCTTTGCTTGTTGTATTTGCATTTCATGTAGGTTAAGTGGCATTTCTTGGGTGGGCCTCTCCATTTCTTTAAACATAGTATGTGCTTTGTGAGGGTCAAACCCACCAGAAGTGTAGGAAGTAGCGCTCAACTGCCATTGGTTGTTTGGGGTTTTTTGTAGAATGCTGCCAAAGAAAACCACTTTCCCTCCACTGGATTCAGATTACAACAGTGAGAAATTAAATGCTTAGATGAAGACACTATTGAAGTATACAGAATTCTGAACTGAAATTGTTTTTGTTTTTATAATGTCTGCGCTAATGTTGTCAGTAAGAACTAACAACCTCTTAGTGGACACAATCACAGGCTTAATATGCCTGTTCCTAATCTTATACCAGCATTTCACTGCGCACTGCCCTCTTTTAAGCCTGTGGCTTAAAATATAGAGAAACCCCAAGGCCATGCAATCATTAGGATCAGGAGCTCCATGAAAATGACCAGTTCTGTGTGCTTGAGAAGTTCTGGGTGGCAAACCTTTCCTGCCTCTGTGTATAGCAAAGCAACCCAGAGATGGCCCTGCAGCAGACCGCATCCTCCTGGCTGTCAGGCATGAAGCAAGAATGGTGCCACTTGGGTAACGTGGGCATTTTCAAATGAGGCTAAACTGCTGATGTGCCCCAGTAATGCCCCATCCAATTCAGCTACATTTGTATGTACTAAGGGATTTTGAAATGTGCAGGCTCCAAACCCATAAGAAAGCAGTGCTCTGTCCTTCTGTCAGTGGGCTGAAGGGCTATGGCCTGGTCTTATCCAAGACACTCCAAGATACTGTGTGAAGCTGTAGGCAGGAAGGCCCTAGTTTCCCAAAACCACTGCTGTGTGTATGTGTAAGACCTACTTTTGCCATCATGATATATACTACTCTCCCTGTTTTTTGACCAGCCTCTTAAGGCGATGAGGTCCTTGTGTACACAATTGGTTTTCTCACTGCAAAACCAGAATGATGTTATTACCTGGATTATAACTGTGTCTTATTTATTTATGTTTACAGGATGCGGAGTAAATTTCACCAGCCCTGCAGGTCGTATCGTCTCTCCTAACTACCCTAGTCAGTATGATAACAACTTGAACTGCAGTTATATCATAGATCAGGGACCACAGTCACTGGTGATCTTAGAGTTTGAGACTTTCCACTTGGAAGGTAACTGGTACTTCATAATTTCAGTATGTACTATGAAGTGTAACTTCTTACTTGAAAACACACATCAACAAATGGTTGATGGTTTAAATTGCTGGTCCATTCTGAAAATCATTTACAGCCAAACATTTACAGAGGTAGTTTCCAGGGTTCAGTTTTGTGTCACTGAAGGCTCCAGAAGAGTGAAGCTAGATCTCACCTGTTGAATATCTTGCAGCAATGAAGTTGGGAATTTGCTGGGTGGTTGGACAATAAGAGTGACTGTGGCCAATTTGGTCTTTGTTCCTGCCTAATCTTTTTGATCTTAGGCCACCTGTTTTGCTTTTCAGTGCTTCTGTTTCGTTAACTGATAAAATGGATATAAATATACTCGGGTGTTTTATGAGGATGTACAAACATATAAATGTGAAACTAGGTGAAAGACTATAGTAACTGAAAACGTGTAAAAGTTGTTACACTGTATATACCCATGAACAAAAGTGTCTCTTGATATTTTCAAACTTGGCAGCGTTTAGCCACAAAAAAACAGGTATAATATCCTGGTCTCATTGGTGTGAGTGATAAAACTGTCACAACTTTGATAGGACCAAATTTTTATGGGTAGAGATGTCATGATAACACAGAGGAATCAGTATGCCCAAACTGCTTGGGTGGTATCACATATTTTGAGGCCATCTTAATTTGGTTCCCTTGACGTCACCTAGACAAAGAGATTTTTGCATAATTTGTTACTAAGCTGAGGTGCGTAATTTGAATTTTTCTTCAGACCAAACCATAAGGTCAGAAAATAGGCTTCTTTTATTTTCCTTTTAAGTTTTCAAACTTTTGAATTCAGAAGTATTCTGGTCCAAACTTAATTTAGGTCTGAGACAAAGATTTGATTTGACTATGATTCTTTCTGAAATTTTTTTTTCATATCCTAATACAAACCACTACTTTAAGATTTTTTTTAAAATTAAATGTAAACCACAGAAATTACATTATTTCTTCATGTAGAAGACATTATTATTCAGCAGACACACTAAACATTAGGCTGAATCAGATAATGCCAATTTTTACACCTCTGAGAGTACATTACTGATCTGTATTCTGTCTGTGTATTCAGTTGATTTTATAAATGGATTAAAGCTTTTATTATCAAGAAAGTTAAAGCAGAGAGGTAAGTGATACAGACATAATAATAAACATAGACCTAAATAACTATTAAAAATATTCTACTTCTCGCAGGGCAATTCTTTATTGTTATAAGGCTTCCTTAGGCTACACAAACTAAAAGTCCTTAGTCATATGAAAGAAAAAAACTGTGGATATGACCTAAAGGTCATCTGATTATAAAAGAGGAAGTACGACACTCTCCAGTAGTTGATTATTAATATTTTTCACAAAATCTTAAAACACAACCCTATAACAAAGAGAAATTGCCTGGGTTTAAATTGGAAAGAAGATTGAAACCACTGTCTTGCAAACTATCATGCAGAAGTGAAAACATATTCAGCCATCCCACTGAATATGTTTAGCACATGTGCCTAAGGGTTTCCAGCATGAACTTCCTCAGCTCTTTTGCAAAGGCAGGACAATGTTTGGCAGCATGTGTTAAAAACATTTCTAGCTATTCCATATGTAAGGAAGCATTGCACCTGCTTAGACTGTTGCTGACTATGGCCTTTAAAATTTTAACCATACTAGTACAGATGTTCTGGATTGGGTTTTTTAAGTTTAGCTACATGTCCAATTAACATAATTGACTACCTATTTGACCTCTCAAAAGAAATCCAATTGTTTTTTTCATGGTTGTTTAGTAATGAAATGAAGTATCTAAAATAATGCTTGTAAGGCACACATATCTCATTGACTTTAACTGGTTGAGATATCCTTTCCAGAGAATTAGAAAGCAGAATGTAATTGGCTATAGTGCAGTGACACACTGGTACAAAATTGAATGTCTTCATGGGTTAGTCACAGATCTCAGCTGTAGAGAAGCTACGTTTCCAATCATGATGAGACACCTATTCTGATTATAAAGAACGACTCCAAATGAGGCAGTTAACCCACAGCAGTGATACAATGTCAGTATCTGGAACCAAATGAACAAGAAATGCATGTACTAAATATTAAATATATATTAAGCACTAAATATAGCAAGTAACAGAGCAAGAAAGAACTGGAGGAAACTGTATTTGTTGATTTTGTGATCAAAATGTAATCTAAATTGGCTGCTTCCTGGTAGGTAGAAAAATTGGTTTTATCTGACTTTGAGCCCCTGAAAATAGACACCTAATTTAGATTATCATCTAGATTTATCTCCTTCTATAGTGAAGTTTTTTTAAACTCAAAACCAAATAGGTTGTACAGGTGGAATGAATTGCCTCCTGAAGGCCTCCCTCACTCTTTTTACCCATTGACTATTATAGGAATCCATAGACAATAGCTTACACAAGATACTTAAGATTTAGGCAGCAAAACATAGGCAAGATTAAACCCAGGAATGGAGTTTGGCTCAGTCTGTGATTTCCTTGCAGCCTGAAGAATGCCTCTTCCTGTGCCAAACTGAATATGGTTACAGAACCTTTCTTTTGATTTGCCTGTTTCATGAAGTTGCATAGGTTGCCACTTGCTTCTTGTAGTACCACCTGCATTGCTGTGTTTAGTTATTTTTTAAAGAACCAGACAAATGGGGGTGAGTTTGTTTTCTCAGCCCCACTTCTGTGACAGTGATAAATGTCTTCCGTCTGTCATCCCTCCTTGGATAAAAGGTCTACAAAAATCTAACATATTAGAATTAGTAGTAGACCTACTATCTAAGAAATAATTAATCACATCCATCTTTGTTCATAAGCTTTATTCAGGTGAATGTCCCTACAAATACACCTCTATGACAGCTATGGTAGTGTATTATTAAATGGCTGTAATACTCTTCAAGTTGAGTATAACATCCAATGAAGTCTGAGTTCCAAACCATGGAAAATTAGGGGAAATGGATGTGGGCCTCCTGCAATATCTGCTTTTAGAATTCTGTAGTATTTATACTCTGTCCGTACGAAACAACTGCATTGTGTTGACACCATGTCGACCTGGAAAATATTTTAACAGCTTGTTTCTTTCTCTCTTTTTTTTAAACATGCAACTGTAATTTTGCAATCTGAGATAGGATCACAGCTTCATTTTGGAGTCTTCTCTATCTGCTTTCTCAGTTGTTACTAGGCAATTCAGAAAATAGACAAGTTTTGCAATAGATTATTTTGAAAGAGGATATATATATGAAAGACTTGTAATTCCTTGCTTTCAAAATAGTATCTTGTGCTATGGAGCTGGTTAATACATTGCACAGGAGTATATATCTGCGTAATACTTCTCCTACATTAGTAATTACTAATTACATTTGTACCAGAAGCTACACTTGTGAACCAAAACCTCATTATTTTAAGTTTTACAAACTTCAAGCAAAAAGACAGGTTCTACCTCCATACAAAATGAAACAGAGTCTATGGCTATAAACAGATAGATGGGAAGAGTACATTGTTATTAGGGATCAGATAGTTAGGGGCCCAAATTTGGTCAAGGTTTTTGTGCAGGCATCATATCAAATCAATGATTTTATGGAGAATAATGAGACTGGACAGAAATTTCTGCTAAATGGAAAGGAGACAACACAAAGGCATATTTCAAAATGCAATGTAAGGACAACTGAAGCTCTTATCATGTAAACTTTGGAGGCAGGAGTCAACGTATCAGTGCTGAGCGGCACCAAGAAATAATAAAAAGAGTACAGATAGATAATGAAAGGCCTTGAAAGCAAACACATGCAGCAATTCAAAGCAAGAGGGATATGTTCTTAACATCAGGCCAAATAATTGATCCCTCCAGCAGTATTTCGAAGAAATATTGTCAAGGCTAGAGGAACAAATGATACAGTACCCATGTTGGAAAAAACACTATTTCTCAGGTGGGTTTCATAGCTATGTGGAAGAATAGGAAGGATTTTATCTTAAAGATAATAATTGGAAACACTTGACTATTTACATCTAGCCTGGATGTGAAGACCTAGAGAGATCCAAATCATAGACACAGACCTAATGAGGGCAGGGAAAATGATGAGGGGGTAAAGAATGAAGATGCAAGTGACGACTTGAGAGGGGGGAAAAGCTGTCCTATTGAATGGTTTTGTTGAGAGACAGGAATAAGATTTTAGTCTGCATAGCAAGAGGCTTGGAGGACGGAAGCAGACTTATGGGGTCATCAGCATAGAGATAGTATTTGCATCTGTCCTTGCAAATGAGATTATACAGAGCTAATGTGGAGATAAAGAGAGAAAGACAAGAGAGGAGATGTCTCATTGAATCCTCATGGATGAATCAGAACAGAGAATACATTAATATCAGAAGGATGAGCAAAAGCTTTTTAGACTTTTAGGCTAAGTTACTCTTACTTTAGAGTAACTTTTAGGCTAGTTACTCTTACTTTTTAGACTTTTCGGCTCAGTTACTCTTATTAGAGTCAGACAAGCACCGTATTTCCCTGTTGGAATTAATTGTAAAGCATGTTAGAATACATTGTCTTCACTGAGAGAGAAGGAATTTTTAAATTGAAACTCCAGAGAGGATCTAAAATATATCTGACTTCTGGGATCACTCTTGTTCTTGTGAAACAGAATTATCACTCCATTCTATCTGTCATCCTGTTTCCTATAACACTAGGAAGCAGCTTGTTTTGACTGGACAATCTGCAGGAATCACTCCACTGCCAACAGTAGGCTCAATGTCTCTCCTGTTAAATTTAGGTAATTCCCTATTAATCCTTTGCAGTTTAAGTAACTGCCCCATTGTTGCTAACAGATTGCTAAACATCATAACTTAACCTCAATAAGCATGTGACACCCCAGCTTCCATTATGCTTCTAAATGATGATGAAGAAGACAAAGAAAACATCAAGTTGTTCTATAAGCATAACTACTGAAGCTCATTTTTCAGTAGATGTGTGCTGTGTTTTTAATTGACAGCATTAATCCAGCTTTCCTGCATAGTCCATGGGGCTCCCTTCTTGCTCCCACATGACAGAAAACCTCTCTAGCTCCCACCATACATCCCTTGGTGGTACCACCCTGGGTACCACCAACCTCTCCCTGTGCTTATGGCTCCCAGCTGGGCAGGGAGGTGGTGACGTGGCTCTGAGCTCCCAGGGCCCGGTGGCTGGTGCTCAGCAGGTCTCTGCCTGAACTCACGGCCCTTACACTGAAAGCACAGCTTGTCCTTTGGGGACATTCCTCTGGCACTTGTACCTCAGCTAATGACCTTCATGGAACTTATATGAACTTAATACTTTCGAGACCCCTCGCCTCAGTTGAATCTGGTTGCAAATGGTGAGGTAGCTAGAAAGTCAGGAAGGTAGGGCAGGGAGTCAGAGAGGATGGCTCATTCCTCCAGAAACCTAACTGCAAAGGAGAAACTAAAAACCAAGGGGAAAACATCACAGAATGCTACATTCCCCATTTCTGTGTTTCTTCGTGCTTTTGAATGGGCAGCTTTTCACTCACCCTAATATCCGCACCAATTTGCCCCCTAAAGCAGGTTGCTCTTCAAAATAGTTGGTTTTTTTCCTATTGCTCAGTCATCTCCAAATCTCCACTGACTGCCACAGTTACAGCATTTCATTGGCAAACTGCAAGACTAAATTTACATTTTTTTTTTGTCTTCTGAGTCAAGCTGAAGAATCTGGGTTTGGGTAGTCCAAAGTCTGAAGGAATTCAGAGAGAAAGAAGTCAGCTCTGAAACATGTTAGTATATGGGCTACTTTTTTATTTTCTCAAATTCTCACTCTTAATGATTTATAATTCCCTGCACTGAGTGTTGACTTCTACATTAGGGGAAAGAAATATGAGGTAGTTCATTGCTTGTAACAAAAGGTGCATTGTTTTGATGTGCAGAGGAGATCCATGCTTTGTTAGGTCCTCTCATCTCCTTATAGATGGTGTTCACTCAACTATGAATTCCCACAAACTCAAGGGGCCTGGAGCCTTTTCCAGATGATAAGATGTATTGAATGAGACCAGTCTGATGTCTTGTTTCTAAAGGTGTCTTCACCTTTTCTGCCTCATTTTTTCTGCATGTTAAAAATTGACATTTGCTTCCTCAGCAAGCAAATGAGATCCTGAGATCCTGGAATGGAAAGTAATATAAAATTTAATTCTTATTCTGTATGAGGTCTATATACTTGCAGCTCAGTGTATCACATGGAAAATATGCTGCTAACACTTCTGCATTATATGTCCGTGCAGCCCCAGCACTCTTGAGCAGAATTTGTCTTTATGATGGAATAAGCATCTTCAGTGGGACGAGGGTTACCCCACATCCTCTCATCACGCTCTGTGGTAATGAGCTCCCTGCCCCAGTCAGTGTCTTTGGACCTATGCTGCTCAACTTCTACACTGACTCCCACCTTGCAGGCTTTGGATTCCAGGCAAGATACAGAGCGATTGGTGAGTAGCCACTGTCCTATGCTTTTAGGTGGTGGAAATATTCTGAATGAATAATGGTTCAGCATAGGAAATACTGTACCTCACATTGGGATTATCTTAGATGGATGTAGATGGTTCATATTCCCTCTGCACTTGCCCAGATGAGCTCACAGGACCCAGACATGGGACTGTTTGGTGCATGTTGTCGCTGACTGATGTGTTATCTCACAGTTGTCATTTCAAGACACTAGAAGGGACCAAGTCAGAAACTGAAACACTTTTCCTTTGCTGTAGAAAAGAAATGCAACCGATTTTGGCAGGGTTTTTTGTTGTTTGGTTTTTTGGTTTGTTTTTTTTTTTTTTTTTAAATAATGTTTAAGGAGAAACATCACCAGTTTATTTAACTGAGTTAATTTAAAAGATTTTATCACATACAAGAGAATGGTCTGATTCTCAGTTATACTGAAAGTATATTATACAACACAGGAAGCAGAACAGGATCTTTAAGTGGATCCAGCTATATGCCTCCATTTGATGATCTTTTTGCAGTGCCAGGTATTAATGTAAATAAAAATTAGGATCTAGATATACTTTTCTTTTTTGATAAATATTTTCACCAAAATGTTTTGTCATTCATGTGAGTTCTCTTTTGTTTAAAAGAGTAAATACGTATTAAAAAAAGAAGTTTCCAACTGAGTTTAGAATTTGTATCTGCACAAATATAAATATCCCAAAGGTTTAATTTTATTTTCAAAATCAATTTTAGTATTTTCTAGGTTTAACTTGTAAAGACAGTACTTTGATTTTTGAAAACTATTTCATTTTCTAACTGCAGAGAGAAGTGCGGGTTCTTAACTTTGGTATTTCCCTTAATATATTCCTCATGTTCAAAGCCATTGCAAAAAGCATAAGGCTGAATTCTTTATGTAAAATGAATGGCCTGATACAGATAAGACAGACAGAATGGCACTGAGCAATGACACTGTGCAGTTACTCATGGAAAAGACCTTCATAACTCACTCAAGTCAGTTGCTGCTATCTGACTTATGACTTCTGACATTTGAGAAAGATGACTGCAGCCTTATTAGCTTGTTGCTGTATACAAAGCAGATTCTAGCAATTAACATTCCTCTTCCCTCTAGTTGTATTGTTTGCTGGAAAAAAAAAAAAAAGAAAAAGGCTTCCCCCTCCTATTGTAGAATAATGCTCATTCTTTATCCTCAGCTCCTGTCCTTTATCTGCCAGTGCTCCAGGCCACCAGCTGAGGAGCCAGGGGCTCTGCATCCAGCAGCACCCTGTATGGGACTGCCTTTGTTAAGGTGCTGGCCTCTACAATGGCATGTCCTTTAAAACATGAAAAGTTGTGTGTGGCTTTGAGCTATTTATCAACAGGACGCAGGGAAACGGGTTTTTTTTGCCAAGTTAAGATTATAAAATAAAGGCTGAAGCTAACAATGGAGATTAGAGTTGGTTTTACAATAGTTTCTGTTCCCTCAAGCACTGAAGCTGGGAACAAACATTAGCCACATCCTGGCCTCCTCAGCATCCATGGTGTGAAACCCTGAGGAGCCAAGAAGTGCCTTTAGTTCACAGCTGCAGAGTTTAACTTGCTCCTCAGCCCAGAGAGCAAGTATGTTGTCCTCCAGCTCAGCCACTCCACACTGCTGGCAAGTCCCAGCACAAGGTGAGGTGGGGAACAGTCCCCAGGGTTAGTGGTACCTGGGGACTCTTCTCTACCTTTCTGCACAGAACAAATGCCCCAGCCCTGGTGGGAGGTGGAGAGATGATGACCTTCTGTGTACAGTTATTCCAGAAAAGTCAGTGGCAGGGCTATGTGTGCAATTGTGGCTGCTTTTGTGTCAGTGCCAAACTTTGAGAGGCTTCCATGGGGCCAGAGTTTGGATGAGGGAATGTCTTTGCCTACTTATCAGCCAGATTTCTCTTGGCAAGCTAGAATGGGTGCAGAGGTACTCCAGACACACCTCACTCATGCTGCTGCATGGGGCACCCACCCCATCCTGCTGCTCTCTGGTCTTGCTGCAGCACACTTGAAATCAGGCTCAGTCTTTTACTGCACAAACATGGAGCCATTGCCATTTGGTGTGGACTAGTAACAACCTGTTACTTCAATACTGACTAGGCTTCCACTGCAGAGTACAACCTGATAGACATCTCCACATTTAACAGTTCTAGGCATGACAGTGAAGACTACTCCTAATTTATCAAGGGCTTTTCTTTCCTTATGGCTAAACTCCTGCAAGAAATATGAGAATTAGGACCAAGCTAGTTATTCAGACACTAATCACTTTTCTGTTTCCCCTACAGCTTGTGGTGGCATTTTCAATGGCTCTGTTGGTGTTATCAGCAGTCCAGCCCATTCCGTTCTTGATTATCACAACAACATGAACTGCTCATACTACATCACAGTTGGATATGGCAAAGTAGTGGCGCTCAAGTATGTAATCCAAGTTCAGCTTGTCATCAGGGGGACAGAGAGATCTCTGATTCCACTTAAAGACAGCAATTATTTTCTCTCTGTCTTTCCAAGCGGAAAGCTGAACTAAAATGACAAATGGCTACTGAAGCCACCTTTATCAACCTCAGGCTCCCTTACATCTTCCTCTGTAACTTGTTATGTGCAAAACATCACCACAATTTTAACTTCCCACTTTGGTTACCAAGAGGACTAAGAAATTGTAAAAATGCAGCTCATGCTTTTAGATACATGCTGTCAGCCTTTGAGGAGTTATGAGATTCCTGTGAGTTGATATAAGAAAAAAAAGAATTCTTTTAGAATTAGAATTAGAATTTAGAATTAGAATCATTTTACAGCCCAAGTAATAATACCCACCCAGAAAGAGTATACTTCTGAGTGTGTGCTGTCTTGCCTAAAAGAGAGATATGGCTACTGCAAAATCTTGCCACTCAGAAATTAAAAGATGGATACATTCGTCTGTCACATATATGCTGATTGTGAATTAAGAGAACATTTCCCAACTAAGCAGAAGACCCAGCTGGTCTGCACTCTGAGCTTGCATTTTATATGCCCCTCACATACCCAAGGAAATTGCAGGCTGAGCAATTTCCAGAAGTGAGAAAGGGTATGTTTACACAGGGGAGATCTGCTGCTTCACAGAAAGCAGAGGTGTGCTGACAGCTTGCCTTGCAAGTGGCCCAGTGGGTGAGGGTCACTATTTCTTTGAGGCTGGTGGGTTGGAGTGTTTTGTCATGCAGTTAATAGTTCTGCTTGCTTGTTCCTTAAAAGAAATATTATGTGGTATCTGTCTCTGTATGGCTTTGGCTATTACTTGGACCTTTCCTCAAGCATTAAAACCACACATAACACAGGAATAGAAATGAAAGTGTGATACCTAAAGCTCCATGTGTATTTTACAGATTCAACAGCTTCCAGCTTGAAATATCTCCCTCCTGCTACAAAGATTATGTGGCTGTATATGATGGCTCAGACACCCATGCTCCTCTCCTTGGAAAATTCTGTGGCTCAGAACTGCCTCCGAATATTAAGAGCTCCAGTAATAACTTGTTCCTGGTGTTTAACACTGACTTCTTTGGAGCAGACAGGGGATGGAAAGCATCTTTCAGGGAGACCTTAGGTAAGAGTATTATCAGACTCATAACCCCAAGAATCTGCTTGTAAGTAATTTCCTTTGGTTAGGAGTGGTTATGGTCTCACTCACTAGGGGGGCTAGAAGCAGGAAAATGTTTCTGATTTTGCCAAAATTGAGTGAACTAAGGTAAATACTAGGCTTATGGAATCCCTGCATTCCAGCTCTGATTCTGAACAGATTCCTTTTATTCTTTGCTAACCTTTTCCTGCCTCTCTGAAGGCACAGGCATTTCTTGGGTGACTGAAGGCTTAGCAGCACCCAAAGGCCTCTCTTTTGGAGGAAATCTGGCAATACCTGAGAACTCTTTCTTTTGTAGTCAAAGGTTGGTGGTGCCCTAAATATGCCTCCTTTCCATCCATCCTCCATTTCTATTATCTTGCAGTTCACCGCTCACTTTTTTAAAAAATAAAGTGTTGAGATCAGTTAAGACTGGCATTCCCCCCAGGTACCATTGTGCTGATCTCTGCTGATTTTGTGGATCAGTCTGGTTAGCTGGCCACAACATAAATGGGATCATAGTGAGAAGGCACTGGATGTTAAATGTTTTGATGGACACAACAGTCAGGGACAAAACTTGATTATTGCCTTAATAAAAGGTTTAAGCCCAGTAGTCTATTTTTAAGATCAAGGCGTAAAAGGAATTTTTTACCTTCTTGTAACATCTGAATTGTTTAGAGATGATAAGCAACAAATTATTATTACATGTAAATTGATTTCATGTCATCGCTACTAGTTTCCTGTATAATTAACTCAATGTTTTTTGTGATCTAGAAAGAAGTAATTGTCTAGTTTACAAAGCTGGCACTCAGAGAGTTCAGAATGAAAGGCCTTTGTGGCAGAACAAACATAGCCTTCTGCTGAGTCATTGAATCCCCTCCCAACCCCTAGCCAGGGACTTTCTCATTTGATACAGTCTGAGAAAGTATTTACAGATAAGGAAAATAACTGGTTCTACAGGCTTTGCCAAGAAAAATATTCCCACAGAACCTCACGGTCATTACTATTATTAACTCTTCCTTTGCTTCACTCTAAGTAATTGCTACAAGAATCTTTAAGACCACTCTTGTGGACTGTTATTTCAAGTAACATAATGTTGCTTCACATGTTGCTGTCTTTAAACCATTAGGTATGTGTTGTCAGAGATCCCCCACAGCTGCAGTTCATGTTTCCAGGGTGAGATCATCAGGAACTCCCCAAGCTCTTGCTCTTCCTGTTGGCATATAGTAAAATTTTTTTAGCCACTGACTTTAGATTTATTTGTGCAACTTACCAGAGATTCTGCTTAAGCACACAACAGAACACAAGCCAAGCTCTTCAAGTTAGTACCATGCCTGATAATTTCCTAGAGTGAGGAGAAGCCTTTTATGAATAAACTTTGACGTCTATTAGGCTAAGTTTTGGAAGGACATTTCTGCAGGATCCCAAGGAAAGGGAGGTTGTCATGTTGCAGGAGTTACTGAGGAGCAATGGAGCTGCAAGCTGGAAAAGATGGCCATGTGGAGATGTGGGTTGTGTGATGAAGAGCTCATGGTGGTGAGATGCTTAATGGTAGGTCTTCTTTCTCCGCTGTGGGAAGCAAGCCACAGGGACTAAACCACACAGTCATTAGAAAGGATCCTGACAGTTCCATGCTAGTACAGAATAGCCAAAAAGTAGAAAAGTATATTATAAAAGGAAAACATGAGTCACAGTCCTATAAACATTTCCAGTTTGACTTGTCTAAAAAGTAGAGCCAGGAAAATCTGTGACACATCTTTGTACTATGAGGTCTGAGATTCTGCTTCAAACGAAAGAGAATAAAGCCATGAAGATCTAAAAGCCTGTTATTCTAAATGGTGCTTTAGAGAAGTTCCCTCATGTCTGTCAAAAGATAAAACCCATGTGGTTTTTGTAACAGTACAAATGCAATCAGATGACAATTAATAATGATAAATCTCTTATAAGGAAGATGGTATCTGTAGAGAAACAAGAAGCCTCATTCTCTGTTGGATGGCAATGAGCGCATTATTCTGTAGTTACCCTAGGGAAGCACAACTGGATAATGTAATTACTGCTCTTGCTCTCTATTTTATGTTGTGAGTGACCCTGATTATGTATTGGAAAGAAGCAAGCAGAAATAGTACACTCGTTTGTAGCAAACTAAACTATTTCCTTTCCTTACAAACTCTTTCAATTTCTTTCTTGATCAGGCTTCTCTCAGGGGTACTGCCAAAATCCAGGGTTATCTATTCTTTCTCTCTTGTGAATTTTATTAGTAGGGAGTCCATCTGATAACCATTGTAGTGGGAGGGAAGAGAGAAGATGAAGTAGGAAACTCAGAGAAGCCTAGCAAGACTGACAGTAACCAGGCATTCCAAGAGTTAAACCCTGAAATTTCTGTAGAAAAACATGCTCTGTTTTAATTAAAACAATCTGTTTGCATCACTGATCCTGCACGCACTAGAATATTGAAGGTTCTCCCACTAGTCAGAAAAGGGAAACTAACAGGAAGTGTGAAACAGTATTAATTTGACAGTACAGCAACATCTCACCTTTTTTGTCAAATGTCTTTTCTTTCACCATGCTACTCCACATGCTGTGCAATATATTGTTAAGTGCACATTTCACAAGCAGCATTCTTTGTTACAACCGACTCTGTGATATGGTGCATTTGAGGCAGGGGAACATATGGCCCTTGTTGGTGGAGTTTGATGGGTTTATAATTTTACTATCTCTGCTGCTAAATTTGGACACTTACTGGCCTTACTTTTAGAATCACTGGACATGCTCTCAGGCTGAGCCAGTGAACTGGGGTGACTGGAAGATCCCAGCCTGCTCCAACTGTTAGATTTGTAGAAAGACAGATTACTCTTACTTTACTTACCACTGACCTTTTTTCTGCCTTTGTTTTCAATCTGTAAAATGAGATTATACCTCTCTTCCACAGCGAGCGTGTGCTCCTCTAGGCAATCAATAAAAGGATGAGAAGAGATGAATCAATACCAGCTCAAGGCTTTTGGTTACATGAGATGTCTCTGTGAAGGAACGAAAGCTAAGATATCTCCCCAAAGAATGAGGTCTGAGTGTACTGAGCTTGTGACTTGGCCAAAGCTCTCCTCATTATCTCTCCAGCTTTAAGGGGAGACCTGAGCTTTTCCGCTGACTCTAGCTGGCAGGGACAGAGCCTGCACATACCTCTGCCATCCCTGCTGTGATAGCAGGCACTTTGGTGATAAATGGAGCTTCTGCCTATTCCCATCCAGCAGTCGGGTGACCCTCTCACCCCAATTTGTGATCCCTATGAGGCTTATGATACAAAGGCTGAGACGATATATAAGGGTTGGGGTTTTTTTCTTGTTTTTAAAGAGTCAGCAACCCCTGTCAGGAGATGCAGCTGTGACCTTATTAACAGCACATCACTTCTTCATGGCAGCTCTCTGCGCTTGCGTACATAGCTCCATTGTCTCAGTAATGAAAAACATATCACATTCTAAACCATTGGAGAAGGATCTAGGGGTTTTCTGAAAGGCAGGTCTGCTCATGGGGGCTGCCTGAGGAAGCCAAATGAATTTGCAAGAAGCAAAGTGTTACACATGGTTAGATAAGTGGGTTGAGTCAGAAAGCTCTTCCTGAGCTTTCTTCACACAGTACAGGCAACACTGAAATGGAGTTGGGACACTGGGGAAGGTAGGATGGAGGAGGGCAGGAAGATTGTCTGTTTTTTCTCTAAAATCCTGCTCAACGTCAAGCTGTAGCCAACTCTTTCCCCTCCCCTTTTTTATACTATCTCTTGTGAGCATGCAGAAGAAATTCACATTTATACTTTGCGAAAGAGCAGTATGGTGTACTGCATTAATACCAATGTCATCCCTTGTTTGCATTACCTTGGGGCTTATGAGCTCATGGGCCATGATTCCACTGTGCTAGGCACTGCACAGGCAGAATAAAGCAGCAATCTGCTGTCACAAAGAGATTATGATTTAAACACAAGACGAGGAAAACCAGATGGATATAGACAGGCAAGAAGAATAGGGTAGCAACAATGAGAAAACTAATGTTTTAGGCTCTAAGGCAGAAGAAATGCCTCCAAAACCTTTGGCAACCGTCAGGCTGTTGGAATGTGAAGTCCTTAAACACCCTGTCCTCTGCATTGTCCTGAGTTTGCCCAGTTTTTCCCTCAAGGATCCCTCCGTTCTTTTTATTTGAATGAACATTTCTGTTGAATGACTATTAATCATTTTACATAGGGGAAAAAAATATAAGTGAGTAGAGTTTAGAAGAAAAATAGCTGGAAAAAGGAATCTTCTCTGATATGCCAGAAAAATGCATTAATAGGTAATTTACATAAATAATCTCGTATGCATATAATAGAAATAGATGATAATCTATATGCTTTTCTTCCTGACAAAATGATCTGTAACTTATCTGATAAATCACCCGGAGGTATCTTGTTTTCCCTTATTCTATTAGCTGAGTATTGAATTACTTGTTTCCTGCTTGGAATACAGTACACTAAGTGTCTATCACTAATGGATTTACTGTTATGCTCTCCCGTAATGAAATTAAAGTGTACTATTAAAAAATGGATCCAGTAGAATTTTCACAGCATTTTTATGCTATTTTATCAACAAAAAAAATTGCTTAATTTAGTTCTAAGTCCAGTCCTGCCCTGCAAACTGAAAGCTTGGCTCACTCTGTATTCAGTTTCTAGGTACAGATTTTCAGCAGAGCTCAGCATGCACAGTTACTGTGGAGTTTTTTGGGGTTGTTCAGAATTGCCGACACCCCACCCCACCCCCGCCCAGTTCTGAATGGGCAATATAAGGTGTAAAATATTGGTTTGGTTATTCTATTGCATAGACCAGGGTTAGGCGTTCTTTTGTGAGTCATTTCTAAATTCTTACACCACCAGAAGTAATTCATTGTGCTGATTTATGTAAATAATGTTTGCACCTGCTGTAGGTGGCACCAGGCACCTGTACTGACAACAGCAGTTATGGCCTGTTAGGTGGGAAAGGACTCGGCACAGCTGAATCTCAGGTTTTCTGCAAATTTTTCTCCCTCCAACAAAAAAAATCTTCGAAGTATGTGTCCTTGACTGTGGCACGTGAATGCTCTTGGATCTTCTCATGCCTTTGGAAAAGCAGCAGTGCCTGGCAGAGAAATCACAGCCCATTAGGACCAGTTTCCAGGAGTGTATCTCAAGATATCCAACCTGGACTTAGAGCCTGGAGCTGCAGAGGGTCTAGCTGAGAAGCAAACTGATAGAAACTCACAAGTCTTCTTGCAAAAATTTCTTAGGGCTTTTGGTTCACACAATTTTTTACCAAATATATTACATGCTAATATTACACACTTCAGATTCATTACACTGTCATGGCTTAACTATGATTAGCTTAATGTATTAAAATAATGAATAAGTCGTGGCTAATAATATCTTTTCTTGATCTTATTATAGTCTATGAAAATAAGAACATCTATAACAAGCTCAGAATATATGTTCATAAGTCACAATTCCTGAACTGTTTCCAAATGTATTTTTGGGCTCAAAATTTTGGGCTTGAAATCTGACTAAATTTAGAAAGCACTTGCAGTGTTGAAATACATCGCTTCGATATCTCTGAAAAGAACACCACTGTTGAGCTAAGGGATAGTCTACAAATGTCTCTCAGAAATATCAGTTATTTAATGTCTGTGACATTTCTTCTCCCAAAGTAAAATAAATAGAAGTGGTTTGCATTACTCGAACTGGATAGACAGGAAAAGAGGTAAACTTTTAAATATGAAATTTCTGACTGATCTGAAAAAATGAGGTGAAAAATAATTTTCAGACACAGTGATTAAACATAACTTTGTAGGTGACTAAACAGTTAAAAGCCAATGGGGTATTCAGATTAAAGGCACTTCCCACAACTGTGGGCAAACTCTGCTGGCATGAATTGTCTTAGCTTCACTAAAGTCAATGACTGCTTCAGCTGCAAATCTGTACTCTGGTGCATGGAAACAAAGGGTGAGGAGACATTTTGGAGTCCATGCAGTTGGACTCCATGATCTTAAAGGTCTTTTCCAACCCAAATGATTCTATGATTCTGTGATTTCTGATTCACATTGAAAGAGAGATCTGCAAAGGACTGGGTGGCTGTGATGCCAACAAGTATGCTAATGCAGTATTAGAAAGTATTAGAATGAGGCCAGACTGCATGTCTGCCCTTGGTCTTCCAGACAAGCATTGAGGAGATGGATAGGATGGTACATACATTACAGTTTTGCAGAACTAGGGCAGGCTTGGCAAAGAGCATGTCTGCACTGTTATATTTGGGATCAGCCAATAGTCTAAAAACTTAAGAATATGAACTTCGTCTGACTGCATTTGTGAAATCCTGCTAAAGCAGGAGACTGGGGGTTTGCAGTCCTAAATGTCACTGCCGTTGCCAGGCCATCAAACCAGTCAGAAACACTTTCTGTGTAAAGACTAGGCTGAGGACTAAAAAGAGTCCTGTGCTTTCAGAAGTGTCCTCCTGAAACTTTGCAGGCTCTGTGGTCAGGGCTGGCACTGCTGCCAGCGTTCTGCTGCCACACAAAGTCCCGATGTCTGTACAGTGATTGCCTAACATGGGAACAGCTCAGCTCAGCTTGCGAAGGTTTACCAACCGTCAGTATCAGCCATGAGACGAAGTGCGACAGCACGATTCCTCCTTCCAGCCCTATATCCTTCTGAGCCATGATCCAAACAAGCTATAAGCTAATTATTACAGCCACAATTAGTCCAGCCATTCCTCTGCACTGGAAATAAGACCCATCAGGAAAGAAGCATTAGTCTTGGCAGACTTAATCCTTGCTTATTCTGACTTTTAGTTCACATCAGAGAGTAGCCTAGAGTTCCCAGGCATGCTTCTAGGTGAGACCAAACATGATTCAGAAATCTGGAAGAGGTTTTTCATTACTGTTCAGGCAGAACTAGAACAGTTCTTTGAACTTTGCTGCCTTCTGCTAGAGGTTTGTAGTGCTCATTTAGTAAGAAGGGAAGGGCAGCAAAATTAGATTGTTGTGTTTTGAAATGTCATTGGTTTAGTTGTTTTTGATAGATGTAAAACTACTCAGTAGGCTCCTTTTCATTGCATCCATACCTGTATAAATGAACCTTACCCCTGGCTGTGCTTCAAAGGCAGGCAGCTTCAAAAACTCATCTTCATCTTCATTCCTTATCTAGAGGATGTAACTCTTAACAGAGAAACATGTGCTTGCTTTCTGCTGTAATTACTTTTATTTGCCATAGGGGACCTTAAATTCTTTCTTTTCTGACTGGTCTTTCAGCCTTTTAGTTTCGTTAATGCTTCCCACCAAAAGCAATTAGTGATGACAGTGTGTGCCCTAGCTATTCTGATAATTTGTATTCTCTGGCAAGCTGTTTATGAGGACAAGATTGCAAGCTGATTTATGATGACCTTATGATTTTTATTTTAAATAAGAAACCAGAGACTGAAAAACACAGTAAGCCATGTAGCCAGTCCATCTGCTCATATGCAAATTGTTCTATAAGGTACATTTCTCATTCTTTTTATCAAGTGTAGCTTTTAATATCTAAAAGTCTATTCTACAAATTAACAGACTTCTCAGTCCCAGATTTTGCCTAAACTTTGGCTACAGTTTTTTCTGGCTGTGTTAGCCAGCGATGAGTATCATTCCATCAATGATTACCAGCAGGCTGGATGGCTACTATTTGGCCTCCTATTCTGAAGTGGTGCCGATTTTTAAAACAATGAGTTGTGTCCTGGCTAAAATGCAGTGCAGTAGTTTTTCTCTTAGCGTGAGTTCCCTCCTGTTAAGCAGCTGGTTCTTCATTTACTTGTGGGTGTTCCCTAGATCTACATGACTTCACTATTCTGTAACTTTTAGTGGCTGCAATCAGATGATCAGTACTGAAAAGCACCAAGTTGGATAGATTTTTCAACAAGGGCTGCTCTTTATTTGACTTGATGCAGGGCTACTTGATATCTGGTTGGCTTCCAGTCCAGCCATAATGTACTGTCCTGTAAGCATTTGACTCAACGCCAGCTGAGCGGGCTAAGCATTGTGAAAGCTAATGATGAAACCTCATCTTTATTAACTGTAAATCATACTTTTAGTTATTTATCTCCCTTTAGATGCTCTTACTGGCTATATTAGCTAGAATTAATTTTCTGATGAGGAAGATTTGGCCTATTTCTCTCTCTGTCAGGTCCATTTTATGTGCTGTACACACATAGCTTACCCACATCTGTATTTTTTGTCATCTGAGCTGTCTTTATAGCTGCACAGCTAGCGGTGAAGTGCACCATTGCAAACATCCAGACATTTGACATCCAAAAAAAGGACAATCCAACAGCACTGACAGCCTTCCTGTTGCATGGCTCTGTGGCAATTCCCTGACTCCTGATGCAATGGTCTGACTGGCATCACTGCAACTCTAACCCTGAAAAAGGTGAAAGGGAGCTTTGTAAGGTGTCTGACCTGTATATCGCTCCAGATTTAATATTGCAGGGCTGGATGGTTAGACTATGATCTATGCCTAATGATTATATGCTTAATGTTATGTTTAGTAGACGGTGTCCAAAATGCTGAGCAGGAAACAGCTCCAACAAAATTGTTTCAGGGGGACAGAATAAATCATGCAGAAGGGTGAACCTAGAGAAAAAAATATAGCAAAACTGCACTCTTAGGGCCCAGGCACCCTCTTGTCTGACATTTTCCTCCTTCCTAGACACTAAGAATGAGGTTTATTGCTCGCATTTTCCCCACTGTTGTTCTCGGCTTCTGCAGTGGCATTCGAACGAACGCTAACACTTTTCCAAGTTTTCGTCTTCATTAACAGCCCA
>VYZV01033850.1:52219-68993 GCA_013401275.1 Pandion haliaetus | reverse complement strand
CTGGACTAGAATCTATTAATTCCTGACTTTTTCCACTTTGCAATAAGTTTCTTCTGTTCATTTTTAGCTATAGCAAAAGCTTGAATCTCATGTTATTAAGATTTTGGTTTTAAGCAAACTTCTTTTTAGGGTGGGGTTTTTCCGGCTGTGGTTAGTAGAGCAGGACATTTAGCCTTAGTCACTCTGGTTTAACTATTACAGTCTTGCAAGACAGGGCTCTCTCCAGTCCTGTGTTACTGATGCAATCCCGATACTTGGATGCTGATTTTTCACCAGAGCTAGAGTGATCTTTTGTAATACTGTAGCTCAAGTAGGGTGCAGTTTTATATGACTGGAAATATACCAGTGCATCAAGGTTAAGTCACTGTATGTCAGCCAGAAAGGCATATTTTATACATGCAGATGAAGCTCTGAAACTCCGCTCATGTTGCTTAGTCACAGCTGTAGCTTCATTTATTATCTAATTCTCCTAAAATGATTCGCTGTGGGAGACAACAGGCGCCTTGCAGTTACCACTTTGCTCTGTGCAGTTTACAAAAACTCTTTCTCAGACTCAAAAGCAAGTATATGAACCATACTTTATTTGAATTCCTGAGTTAAACAAGTGGCCAGGAGACCTCACAGAGACTGGGGAAGGAAGCATAAAGTAAATAAATTGATCAGATTTAGTAGCCCAGTCCAAACTCTCAAAATCAAACTACAGAAAAAAAAAAAGGATAACTAAAAAACCAGTCCCTTCAGATGGTCCCTATTTTTCGCTTGTTCGTAATTAGATGCAGTAAAAGGGTTCTGATCTTCTAATAACTGCTTTTGTCCAAAAGTAATTTCTTTCAGTGTGACTGAAAACATTATAGGGTTCAAATTTTCACAGCACGTAAGTACAGTACTCAGCTCTGTCTGTGGGATCCAAATGAAAAGCAGCCTGCTTTTCAGAGGGGTTTTAAGTTCCCACCAAGCAAAACGCTTCCAGGAGTAAGTCCCTTTTAGCTAGATTCCTGATTATGAGTCTGGGTCCCAGCGTCAGACTGCCAAATTCAATCCCCCAGAACGAGGTCATATTGCGAAAATGAGCAACTTAATTTTTAACCAGATTTTCAAAGTCAACAACCCAGTGCCCCCTACTGTCCAAATATTCTTACTAGCAGGTAAGGATTACATTAAAGGGCCTTCTAATTACTATTCTTCTATTTAATTTCTGTCCCCTGTCTTCTTACAGTCCCTTTTAAAAAAATCTGTTGCTACAGATTCAAAACGGATACTGATTTTACATTCAAGAGAAGACATGAGCCTTTCTTAATTTACTCTACCAAATCTAATTGTGATTCATATCTATCTAACGCTATTTGTGTTGAAAGCCTTTTAATCATTCAGATATTCCTTGTGAGACAGGACAGTAAAATTCTGTAGCACAGAAGAAAGCTGCTGGCTTGACATTAAAGAGTTGAAGATTAAATAAATGCCAGGAATTGCTTTTAAAAAGCTTCTGCTTCTTCAACAGGACCTCAGACTGGCTGTGGTGGTTACTTGACAAATTCAGCTTATAGATTTGGCTCTCCAGTTTCCAATGTGACCAGAAGATATGAGAAAAATCTGGACTGTGTATGGATCATAACTGCACCTGTAAACAAACTGATCAACCTCACCTTCACTTCATTCGTGCTTGAAGCACAGTCTGCTCAGACTTGCCGATACGATTATGTCAAAGTAAGATAACTGCATATTTTAACAAGAAAATATCAGTTAGATACAATCCACTATCCTCTCCATGAGGCTAACACTTAATTAATACAAATGGTCTTATAAAGAAATGAAATTGCTTAATATAATTAAAATCTTTTCATTGGGTTAGATTACTACTCCAGATGACAACCTGCCTATTTAGAAACCAGTAAGAGTTTTAACATTGATTTGGGGACACACTTCTGGTCTTAGACTGCCTATATAAAAGAGTATTTATTTCTCAGAATAGAAACAAAACAAAACTCAAGCACTTTGAAAGTAAACTTGCAGATTCATTTATCATACACAATTGCTTGAAAGGACTTTAATTTATAAAATTTTTAATAAGTAAGTCTTGATGCTCAATGCTCACCCGTGAAAGCCATGTTCTTGGAGAAGAGCATACAAAATGTAGGATACCAGAATGCTGCTAAAAAAGATCCACCAAGGAGTGTTACAGATCCTGTTGAGCATAAGAGATGCTCAATGAAACCAGGAATTAATTTTACATTTTTGTGAATAAAATCAACCTTTCTCATTGAAAAGCACTTTGAGTTTACATATAAAAAAGAAATCAGAATGCCAAATTAAAATAGAATAAATTTCTGATAGATTTGCTGAGACAGGACCAGAATGTTCCATAATGAGATTTACACTGTCCAACAGAATTAGTTAATATGGCAGTGAATAATTATAATCATCAAGAGCATCCTGTTAAAGCACAAGAGCACCTACTGTGCTTTCAAGTAAAAGAAATTGTAATGTCAGGAGGGGCTAGAGAATTTTATTCTATTTATTTGTTTGTTGCACCTAAACTATTAGTGGCTTATATACATTTCTTCTTTCAGCTTTATGATGGCAATAATGAAAATGCCAATTTAGCTGGCACATTCTGTGGATCCACAGTGCCAGCTCCTTTTCTTTCTACCCATAATTCCTTGACTGTGAAATTTATCACAGACAATTCTGTGGAAAGGGAGGGTTTCAGTGCTACCTACACCACAGTCGATCGTAAGTATACATATATATGTATGCATGTATATTGTTGTGACTCTCTTTTGGAAATACATAATTAAATAATAAATCATCAGTTTGTTCTAGATAAAAGGGTCCGGAAGGGGCAAAGACAGTCCTTAGCACAGCACCTATAAGCAAGCTAAAAGTAGCACTGCTAGACCCTAGTGCAATTCTCTTTGGTCTTGGCTGGCTGCAGGATGGCTGTCAGTCTGGAGTGCAAAACAGGAACACTCACAGATTGTTAACAAATACACTGGTATTATAGGGAGCAAACATTTATTTGAGTTTTATGACATACTTTGACACAGCATTAGCATGTGTTTTACTTAATTTTTTTTCTTCTAGAGACTCACAGGTAAGTACAAAAGTATATTGTCCAGTGTAATTTTGCTCAGTAAATATTCTTTGCCAGTTGGAAAGGTCTCCACTCTATGATGTATTTATTACTTTTTTACACAGGACTGTGTGGAGGAATATATAACGCAACTTCTACATCCCTGACTGCAACGTCTCCTAACTTCCCAAATGAATATCCACCATTTACTCTCTGTACTTGGGTCATTGATGCCCCCCCGCATCAGCAAGTCAGGGTGGTGGTAGAGGCCTTCCACCTCCATTCTGGCCAGGACTGTTCTCGGAACTACCTAGAGCTCCAGGATTCACCAACAGTAAGAAATTTACACGTGATACCATTCCCCATTTGCATTCAGCTCCCTTCACTCTTTGTAAAGAGAAGAGAAACCCACCATTTGGTAACAGATTAATTGATGATTCTGTGAGAGGGGCACATCCAAAGCATTATGCACTGTGCCCCACTTAAGGTGTGTTAACTAACTGGTACACAGACCTCACGGAAGCACGCTATACACACATTGAATTAGACCTGGTAAGTGTTACACAATTTTTCACAGTTGCATCAAGTAACAGAGCTGCCAAACTTAGCATCCAGAAAATACTGCCCAACAGCAAGTTTTCATAACTAATTGTACTTCCTCCCATCCAAGAACCATAATAAAAATGAATATTCATGACAAGAAGAGTGTTTGTAAAAAGCATCAGAAAAAAATACCCTGTTTATGTCCCTTGTATTATATTATTCTAAACCTTCTTTCATTGTTTCTTATTTTGGCATGAAAATACCTGTTACATTTGGTTTGTTTCTTATAATAATTGAAAAGAGATATAATAAGCAATATATAACAAATAAAATGTTGAGACATTATTAAGTGGTTTCCATGAGAACTTTAAAATGCATTGCATAACTGGTACAGAAAGTGTTGAGAGATTTATTGTCCTGGTTTCAGCTGGGATAGAGTTAATTGTCTTCCTAGTAGCTGGTATAGTGTTATGGTTTGGGTTCAGTATGAGAAGAATGTTGATAACACACTGATGTATTCCATTGTTGCTAAGTAGTGTTTAGACTAAGTCAAGGATTTTGCAGCTTCTCGTGCCCAGCCAGCAAGAAGGCTGGAGGGGCACAAGAAGTTGGGAGGGGACACAGCCAGGACAGCTGACCCAAACTGGCCAAAGGGGGGTATTCCATACCATGGGACATCATGCCCAGTGGATAAAGTGGGGGGACTTGGCCTGGGGGGATTGCTGCTCAGGAACTAATTGGCCATCAGTTGGCAAGTGGTGAGCAATTGCATTGTGCATCCCTTGTTTTGTATAGTCCAATCCTTTTATTAGTATTGTCATTTTATTATTGTTATTATTATCATTATTAGTTTCTTCCTTTCTGTTCTACTAAACTGTTCTTATCTCAACCCACGAGTTTTACCTTTTTCCTTCCGATTCTCTCCCCCATCCCACTGGGGGCAGGGGGGGGAAGTGAGTGAGTGGCTGTGTGGTGCTTAGTTGCTGGCTGGGGTTAAACCATGACATTTATTCACCTCAAGTTCAGTAAGCAGAAAACTGAATTATATCATTAAGTAACATGTGACATGTATTGAATTCCAGCACAGCCAAGGACCAGTCCATAGATTCTGTGGCACTGAGACTTTTCCAGTCCCTGAATTTTATTCTTACGATCGCACAGCCATCGTGACTTTCAAATCAGATGAATATATGATTAATAATGGAGTCAGATTTACCTATCAAGCCACAGGTAAGCCTGAAGTAATGTCTAAAAAATCTACCTACCACTCTCTTTGTTTATTCCATACAGTGAGAAGCAATACAGAAATCTGAAATGCTTACATGTTTCTGGTTTTCTGTCTCAAGGTTGCAGCAGAGAGTATAACCAGCCATTTGGTTACCTGAAGAGCCCTGGCTGGCCTGGTCATCACCCCAATAATATGGACTGTTCTATCATTCTAAGAGCTCCCGTGAATCACACACTTTCTCTGTTTTTCCATGCTTTCAGTTTGGAAGACAGCATCCAGTGTTCACATGACTTCCTAGAGGTATCAAGCAAGTATACATATTTTGTGGGCCTGTGTCAGAATCTGCTGAATTCAAAGGATTTTAATAAGCTTGGACCAAGCCTGAGCTGAACTGACATTAGGGACTAATTTGTTGCTACAGTTTTATGGTGAAAGGTACTCAGATGTGATAGTAAGAGGTTAAACAATACACACTATAGTAGCTCCAAACCCAATGAATAGTTTCATTACCATCTAACTCATCTTTACCCAGCTCTTGTTGATATTACCCAGTTAACAGAGCAAGCCGGAATAGTTTTCATCCAATATTAACATCTGTGCATGAACAGAAAGCCATGAATCTAAGTGCAGTAGATTCCAGCTGCTTGATATTTTTCTTAAAAATAATTTTTTTTCTAAAAAAAATTTTTTCTTAAAAAAGAAAAAAGGAGCTCTAGTAACAACTGTAGGATACTTGCAAAGGTACTTTGTGTCAATAAAAAGCATATGCTCCTACCCAATCCCCACTCTGGCCTTTCACGCTTGTTGAAGATTTCCCTATTCACTGGTCAGATGACAAAAATCAGATGTCTGTGAAAGCATCATTATTTAGTTCTCCTTTCACATCCTCTTTACTGTCTCAAGAAATGGATCTAAGCACCAGCATTATTGGAGCTCAGACAAAAATCAAATCACATCTGAACTATGTAATATGATCTGTGTCTTAATGTGACCAGGGAAAAGAGTGGTCTGCAGGGTAAAGAATTAATCTTTTCATCTGGAATATTAACATTTCTCATGAAAAGTAAAATATGGGCTTGAATTGCAAAAGCACATCTTAGCTACTAGTCAAGTAATTTTTTCAGTCAGGAGACATACCACTCCATAAAATTTAGCTACCTGTTTCTGATGATACTTGTTCTGTGCAATTACAAAACATGGATCTCTTTTTCTTTCTATACAAGAATATATAGTAGGAAAAATAACAGTATTTATTAAAATGACAATTATGGTATGCATGCAAGTCACTACATAGTTCATGTATGAATGATTGTATCACTGCATAATTGTACTGGTGTGTAACTGGCATAGGGATTGAAAATTGACAATGTTTTTTGTGTCCCTTGAAGGTCAGAAATGGGAGTGATGTGCAATCACCACTACTTGGCAGGTTCTGTGGAAACACTGTGCCCAGTCCCATCTTTCCCCAAAATCATGTTGTCTACATTCGTTTCAAGAGTGATTTTTCAGGGGCTCATGATGGATATGAAATTACTTGGACTTCATCCTCAGCTGGTAAGGCTGTAATTACAAAGTAATTCCACTTGGCAATTGTCCATAGAGGGAAAATACAGAAATGTGGAATTCGGCCTGCTCAGTTTCAGCCCTGCCTCATCAACACTTAAGTAGTTGTCCACTCTATTCAGTCACTGGAGAGAGGTAGTTTTTCCTCAGGACCAGTGGGGCAAGATCCATTCTATGTGATGGAAGCAATTCCCTCTCTCTAATGGTGACTTTAGCAACCTCAGATGATGTAGTCTGCTTAAGATGAAGATCTACCTCTTTCACTGAGAGGTCAGAAAATATCAGGAACATCTATCTTGGGATCCACGGAGTGGTGCTGGTTACCCAGCCTACTCCATTAATAGTCCAGTTCTGATATGCCCTAGGACCTAGGCACTGCTAAGCCTGAAGAGGACTGAAATTTGCCCCAAGAAAATAACCTAACTATAATGCTTTGTAGTGACTATGTCATAGACATTCACAAATGGCTTATGAAATGGTAGTGAATAGCTGGGTAATAGTTTCTTCATGACACTAAGTTACTGGAGGTAGGACATGGCCAGCGGAAAAGCACTGCAGAATAACCTTACAGCATTGAGTGGCTTGGTCATGAAAAGGCAAATAAAGTTCAGTGTAGGAAAGTGTTGATGAAGAACACAGGCAAAAAAGGACAACCTTAACTTTACTTACAAAAATATGGGCTATGAGTTGACTTTTAGTACTCAGCAACAAGATCTTGGGGGTAAAATAGTTCCATGAAAACAAGAGCTCACTGCTCACCAATAATCAAGTAGGCTAGCACAATGCTAGGAATTGTTAAGAAAGGAATAGAGAACAAATAGACAGCCACTGTATAAATCCATAGTTCACACACAAATTGAATGATGTGCACAGTTCTGGTCTCCTCCTCTTATAAAGAATCTAGTATAACTAAGGGCTCAACATAAAAAATGGCTTCTGTATGAGGTGTGCTGAGACTTTTTAATCTGGTTAAGAAACTACTGAGGTCTGTAAAATTGAGTGATATTGGTTGATAAATAGTGATCAACTGTTCATTGACTTTTCCCATAGAAGAGCTGGAGGCCATCAGATAAAGACAGGAGGTGGTAGGTTCAAACCAAACCAAACAAACCAGTTCTTCACACAGTATGCAGTTAAGCTGTGGAGCTCCATCCCACAGGATGCTCCAATGTACATGGATTCAAGGGCTACCTGAACAACTTGATGGAAGACATCTGATAAAGACTATTAAATACAAAGATGCCATGTCTGTGAGCTGAAACTTCTTGGAGACCGTGAGAATAATCTGGGGCATGATCTGCACATGCTTACTCTTACTCCACAAACTTGCATTTCTCCCAGGGCATCTGCAGATTCTGCCCACAGTTGGAGATTGAATTTTGGTATAAATGACCTTTAGTTTACTTAATATGACTATTTTCTCTTGAGTTGTTCTCTGTATTTTTCTATCAGATGAGGATTCACTACTTTTCATTCCAAAGAACACCCAAAGAGAATTTGTCTCTAGTTGAGTAGTTGGAAACTGAACTGACCAAGGCACAGACTTAAGACTTTGGTTCCTGATTCAAAGAGTTTGGGGCGCGGAGGGGGTGTTGATTTTTAATATCCAGTGATGGTCTAATGCCCATTGCATGTTCTTCTCAGGCTGCTGAGACTAGAGCCTCAGTTTTGTCTCTAACTGGAATAATGCTCTTATGCACATTCATTGTTCCAGCTCCCAGTGTCTCTCTGTTTTTCAGTGCTATTACTAATACCGTACTAATGTACTACATCGTGCAGTATCTTGTGAAACTAAGCCTTCTAAGCTAATTAACAGTGTCTGTTTCCAGGATGCGGAGGAACATTATATGGCAGCACTGGCTCATTTGCTAGTCCCAGCTACCCAGGAACTTACCACAACAACACTGATTGTGAGTGGGCCATTACTGCACCCAAGGGACGAATTGTCACAGTGAACTTTGATTTCATCAGCATCGATGATCCAGGGGACTGCAGTAGCAACTATCTGATCCTTTACAATGGGCCAGATGCCAGCTATCCCCCAGCTGGGCCGTACTGTGGGATGGTATGTATTGCCTACTGGCTGTGATCCTGTAAGTGGTTAAAATGAATCTTTAGTATTTCATATTCAAGACTGTTTCCCCAATTCTGGCATGAATTCCACATAGATGAGTGGAAGTGTGTGGCACCTTAGGAGCCTTCCAATGCAGACCTTACAGTGACATCTAGTGGGAAGTATCAAGATATTTTGCTCTGTGTTTAGTTGTATTTGTGATTTAAGTATTTGTAATACCCTGAGGGAGAAATGCAACAGCAGTATCTAGCATAGACATGATGTCACTTCTAACCTATGATCTGTGCCTCAGTTTTAACTCTCTGACTGGCTTTTCCAAAGGATCTTGTTGTTCTATAAAGCTTTTAATTTTTCTTGTCTTTAATTTTAGGATACAAACATCGCTCCATTTACTGCTACAACTCATCAAGTCTATATAAAATTTCATGCTGAATATGTGACTTTACCATCAGGATTCCAGTTAAGCTGGATGAGCTAGAACACTGTTTATAAGAAATATATTACTATTCCTTGCTATACTGAAGAGACTTTAGATCATGAAGTAAGTTTGAAATCCGGTTATGATAATTGCAGCTGAAGTAAGGACTTTTAAAAATTACTGTAAGTGTAGCTGTTATGAATGTAGAGTTCTGTCCAAAAAATGTGATCTCTCACTGTACTGAAAATAAACTATTATCTACCCAACTGGGAAAATGAGGTTTTGCTATTTTTTGAAACATATTTTTTTATATTCTTCTACATAATTTTGAAGTTTTACATTTAATGCTATAAAAAGTGAATTAGCCAGGATAAAACTTAAACACAAAATATTCAACATGAAGTTGATAAGAGGACCTAAGATATGAAGTTGTCTTTAATTACTTCTATGGAGTTACGTGGTTTTGTCCCAAGCATCTTTGAAAATGTTAGCTAAAGTTTTATTAAAATTAGAATAAAATCAGAAAGTGCTAAAAAATGGCCCTTGTCCCACAACCACTTACACAGATAACTTTGCTGAAAAACTTTCTGTAATACCACGTGTTAGGTATAAGAACCCAGCTGAATAAGTACTCCAGCATTCACTGAAGTTTAACACAGTAAGGACGTGCTGTAGTACTTAACCACATTAAGAAGTAAGGTCAGGATCAGAGACTGATGTTCAATATACACAATATATTTATTGAGTTGTATCTTCAAACTTCCAAATCTATTCTACAACTGAATATTTAAAACTTGTGAGACTTTCAGTAACTCTCATAGAATCATGGAATGGTTTGGGTTGGAAGAGACCTTAAAGTCCATCTCGTCCCCCCCCCCTGCCATGGGCAGGGACACCTTCCACTAGACCAGTTGCTCAAAGCCCCATCCAACCTGGCCTTGAACACTTCCAAGGATGGGGCATCCACAACTCCTCTGGGCAACCTGTTCCAGTGTCTCCACACTCACAGTAAAGAACTTCTTCCTTACATCTAATCCAAATATAGCCTCTGTCAGTCTAAAGCCATGACCCCTTGTCCTATCACTACATGCCCTTGTAAAAAGTCCCTCCCCATCTTTCCTGTAGGCCCCCTTTAAGTACTGGAAGGCTGCTATAAGGTGTCCCCAGAGCCTTCTCTTCTCCAGGCTGAACAACCTCAGCTCTCTCAGCCTGTCCTCATAGGAGAGGTGCTCCAGCCCTCTGATCATCTTTGTGGCTGTACTCTGGACTCAGTCCAACAGGTCCATGTCCTTCTTATGTTGGGGGCCTCAGAGCTGCACCTTCCTAGTCAACTTGTAGGCAACTTCCTAGACATTTATAAAACAGATATAACTTCAGGATAAGGCGGACATAAAAATATCAGTTGACCTTTGACTAGAATTAGTTTTTCCCTTCCCCAGACAAACACACATCGTACATAAAAAAATGTTGTCGACAGGGTATACGGAGGACACTGATTCCCACCATGAAAATTTTTTTGTCACAACCCAGAGTGAATGACCAATTAATTTCCTGAATATCACCTGTGATGGACAAGCAAGAGAAATTCACACCACAGCAAAGGAACACGGGCCTCATCAGAACTCTCACTTCATTACAAAGAGTCACTCGCAATAAAAGTAACTCCTTAACGTGATTGTTGCAATAATTAATTATGAAATGACATTAAAGCATTAATGGCAGTTCTAACAAAATCTAGGAACACTTTGAAGATTTCCCAGTGAATGCCGAAAAAGCCATTGTTCCACAAACATACAAAACTTTATAGCAGCTGAAAAGCCATCCTGGTTAAAATAAAATGTAGAAAACACAAAACAGACACAAGGGGGAAAAAGGTAGAAGGCAAGACATAAAATACAACTCAAAATCATCTGGTAATAAGTTAGAAAGAGAGAAACTTGTGAACTCCCACTGGCCAACAGAATTAGATGTAAGCCAGCATTTTAGAATTGTCCAAGGACCAAGAAAAACCTAGCCTATCTACAGGTGATACTCCTGCTAACGTGCTAAAGTGTAACATGGAAAAAGGAGAAATATCTGCATTTGGATCAAACTAGGAGACATCTATGTCCTACTGAGCTGCTGGCAGTACAGAAAGCTCCTCTGATAAGGGAAGATATAAAAGACCATATAGTCAAATGAAACTTTTTCAGCTTAGTGGCCCAGAAAACTTTTGCTGGGAGTCCACACCAAACTAATTTCCTATTTGCAATCAAGGGACAATGCAATCTTTGTCCATAAAGTTTATTAGAAACCCCATAAAGGGGATAGCAGGCAGTCAGGAAAACAAACAATGGAACTGCCTGGAGATAAAGCTATAAAATAAGCTCTAATGATAGCAGCATGTAAGACAGCGCAAGTACAATCAAGCGTGGCTTCAGCTGTTCGCCTGCAGAGATGAGGAGGACTTTTACTTCTTCCTTGTGGATGGCCGCATCATGGACCTTTGTGAATGTCCATTGTGGTTTTGACCTTCCTATCAATCACTGTGGATTTGGTGCAGTTGGCACAGGGCAGAGAATCCCCTCAAGATGTGGCTGCTGTCTCTTGCTGCTAGGTGGCTGGTCATGGAAGCATCAGATTTTAGGCGAGAATCAGCTTGGCAAGAACATTGTCATTTTCTGCATTTCACCAGCCTGGAGTACAGCTCAGCTGGAAGCCACAGGTGAAAGGGAAGGGCATGTCTCCCCCAAACAGCTCCCTGTCACCGCAGGGAGTGCTCTGCAGTACATTCATTTCTCTTGTTAAAAGTGGATCATACCCTGACAGACAATGAGTTCTCAGGTTAAACCTTGGCCTTGTCAGGAGTATGACAGAGCATAAACTGACAAACAACAGAAACCTGTACATGGCTTTAATGAATGAAGTTCACTAGTAGCTTTTTGAGACCGGTATGAGCTACACGTCATACAGTTTATGGACACAAAGTTGAGCTCCCCGAGGACACCCCCATCCCCTGTGCTTGCTGCGCTGAGCCTGGACTGCTGTTGAATTAGTGAATAGTATGTAGATGCTATCTGGCAACCTGTAATGTGCATGAGGCCATTCTGGTAACATGACCTTTGGCCTTAAAGCTCTAGACGGGAACTGCAGTTAAACTGATGAGTTTGCTGAAATCTGTACTTCAAAAAGATTGATTTTACTATGAGAAAAACCATGTTTCACTTTAAAACATTAAATGTTTTCGGACATTTTTTGATATGATAAATACTTGCCCTTGCCATGACTTTCTGCCACAACATCAAACAAATTTTATGGAAGCACTGAACTTCTGCAGGAGAAAAGACTAAAGAGCACTGCAAATGGGAGGAAGAGAGATTTGCAAGATTATTATTTTTTAAAAACCTAACAGTAACTAATGCTTTGTGCATCTTTACACCTTAGAAGTACTCCATTCCTGTGCATAATTTTATTTACAAATGAGTAAAATGCATGAGATTATTTAGAAAAAAATGAAAGTCCGGCAGTGAATTTGTGCTTATGAAGACTGTTGAATGAAGCTGCTGGTACAAAGTTCAATTGATCGAACCCAACTGGCTCTTGCCAAAAATAGTCAAAGTCTAAAATTAGAGTAAATTATCAAACCCATTCTTTAAAAAAAAAGGAACAAAGTAACCCACTGCTGTCCTCTAACATTTTATATGAGGAACCACAACAGAAATACCACTGCAGAAGTATTAAAGTGGAGGTCCTTAGAGGAAAGAGCTGGTGTTGAGCCATGTTTCTGTCTTGGAAGGTAAGGAGTCATTTAAAACACCTGCTTTAAAATGAATTCACAGCAAAAGCAAACAGGAACAACTAAACAGATAATTTAAAAATAATTATTCCGTGAACCTTCTATGTGTTTTTTGCAGCGTACAATTCAAAAGCAAAATTCTGTGTTTAGTAAGATTTATGGCTTCATCTCACAATACTGCTTTTACATCTGTGCACATTGCTGTCTATTTTATAGATAATATAGTTGTGAATGCTGCATGTCCGTATTATAATACCTGCATGACTACAACCAACCTCCTCCCATCAATGACAAAGCACGGATAATGAATGTGTGTGTTTTCACTTCCTAGAGCCTGCATGTTTTTAACTTATGTGCAAATCTTATTCTGCATGTTACTATATATATTTATTCTTATACAAAGGTATGTTTTATAAGACAGTTATATATGAGTGGTAAGCACTCCGAAGACTAGGATTTGAAGAATAAGCACTAAAAGGTCCATAACAATATTTTTTAATTGCCCTTCCCATGTGGCGAGGCTATTCTTTGTAAACAATAAATGAGAAGTAATACCAGAATGAGATTGCTGGGGCTATGGTTATTTGAAGTAAGGGAGAGAGAAGATATACAGCTAAAATGCTAGAAATTGTGGTGCTGGACAATTTAAAACATTAGCTAATTTTAGTTAAATTTACAAAGCAATTTTGGCTGAAAATCAGTTTTAATTCGGTTCATAAAGCAAAGGAGGAGGTGTCTCAGTTTCCCACAGTAACTCAAGATATGTCCCCTAGGTGCCAGAATTAACATATTTAGTGTAATTATTTTTTGTCAGCTGCCAAACTAAAACCACTGCGTTACTCTGCAGTCCTGACTAAAATGAAATGTAACAAAAAATCATAGCATTGACTACTGTTCATAATAACAACAGCAACAATACAGGATTACTAACAAATAAATGTTTAAAATGTTTATTATCTGATAATAAAAATAGAAGCCAAATTCTATAGAAGTTTGCTTTTATAAGGCAAAGATCAGCAAAATAAATATTGTGTGGCAGTTATCATACATAATTACTGTAATGTAGATGGATCCATTTTTAGTAGCAGTGCCTAACAGTACATAAGTGTTTTTGCAGGTGCATGTTGCTGGTTTATTGTTTTGATGGTATGCTAACCCTGCATTAATGTTGACCATTATGATAGCTTTTCTTGGAGGGGAAAATAAAGGATAAAAATAGAATAATAATGTAAAACCTCATTTCCTTGGTCAGAAGAACTACCTGGGACAGCCAGAGCAAGGGCAGCGTCAGAGCTGCTCGTCCCCTTGCTGCTCCCCCCACACAGTGAGAGGAGCCAGTGGGAGGCACGTCCAGCGCTCGCTGCCTGGCCGGAGCAGGCTGGGGGGAACCAGTGCAGGGAGCAGCTTCTCCCTCCTCTTACCACCGCACAGCAGCTGCAGCTCTGCCGTACAATCCCGGCCATACATCTACCTCATAGTCCCCTTCTTTAGCCTGCTGTCCTCAGGAGAGAAGGCACATGCCAGCCTCTGCAAAGGATTCAGGCATTTGCTCTACAAACATTTAAGCCAAGTGACAAATTTAGAACAAATCTGACAGATATCAAAGATATTTTATAGTTGTTTCATAAGCAAAAAATCTGTAGCTGGATAGTACAGCGAGACCTAAACTGGAAAATCCCATACTGTGAGCTCAACCGCTGTACATGTGGGGAGGGCTCCACTGGCCAGTCCCCAGACGCGTGCTGACCAGCCTCTAGCTGGAGGTATAGAGGGAGCTAAGGATATTTGGCATCAAAGGGGTTACGGAAGAACTGGATATACTGGGAAAAGGTGGTAGGGGATAAGAGAGGGGAGATGGGGTTACTGCAGTGGCATAAGCCCTCTGCAGGCAGTTACTCTTCATGAGTATGACTGCTGATGGAACAATCTGGAAATTAAGTTTTCAAGATCGGGGAATGAGCTGACCCTTGGACAATGTGGCACGTGTACTTACTTTCCCACTCCTCATCGAATTGATATTTAGTGCTCCATGAGGAGCTGAGAAGCTTTAAAAGGAAGGCTTGACAGCAATTCCTCTTTGCCAAATCCAGTGCAGACCCAACCAGGGTATTGATTAGTGCATTTACTCAGATGAAAGGTTTGCTAAAACGGGAACCAAAGTAGATCGCATAGAAGGCGCGAGCAATAGATGAACTATTTATACAAGAGGATAATGAAATTAGGTGGATGGTAAAAAGGGAGTAACAGCAATATGTTTATAAGTGGGGAGTAATTAAATACTTCTATGGTAGGGGTCGAATGTGGACATCCAGGCCACATGCAATGTAATAGGCTATTGTTTTGATCACTGCATAAATGCGGCAATGAGAAGCCAGGTGAGCTTCTCATTAGCCACAAAGACACCATTTTGTGAGTGTCTTGTCACAGTCACGTGTGCTTTATCTGTTTGTTGGAATAAGCAAGTTAGGACCATATTTTACAGACAATAAATCTGCCTGAGCCTTTGCTACTAAATGAAACCTGCGGTCATTCTCCATGAAGCAAGAACAGTAGACATGCTAGCACCTAGACCTTTGGGACAACTGACTGGTGGCAATCAGGGCATTTTCTTAGATAGGAAAGGGATCCGGAATCATGTTCCCGCAGACAAAAAGGAACTGCACATTGTTGTCTTGTACATCTGAGTGACTGTGTGTTCTGCTGAGCAATCTAGACGGAAGGATGTTCTTCCAGTTGTGTTTTGTAAGAAGAACCTGAAAGCAGCCTGTAACATCAAAAAAGGACTCAAGGATGCCACGTAGAGATAAACATGCTGCAATTCTGCAACCCAGAACTGAATCCTTACATTCCTAAAAAAAGGAAAAGCTAAAGCTGCACCTCCAGCAGGGTTTTTCATTTGCTGGTTTAGGCACCTTCCCATTCATCATCTTGGTTTCTGTAGATATTATTTTTAGGCTTCTAAGTAGCACCATGTAGTGCATAGGGAGAACATATGTAAAATTCAAGGCTGTGGTTCTCAATAGGTGGCCTGGCCTTCAGTCATTTTATAGTCATTAATTGCTCTGAGCTTCCATACCTGTTGAATGACATTAAGTAGAAGCTTCTTAATTCCTGTCAAAGATGTTACACCCATAAATACATTCTAAGCAGCAAGGCTGTAACTCCCAACACCATGGTGACAAGGTCAATTAAAAGTGCTCGGAAACTGGGCCTAGCCTTGCCCTTTTGCAATTAGAGCTGGCTAGAAAATCCACAGACACCTGAAGAAATGGAAACCACCGATTCAACGAACCCCCATTTTTTCGTGGTAACGTCTTTTGCCTTAGGTAGCCTTTGCCAAACTTCACCAGTGCTCCAAAACCCGACTTGGTCTGTTCCTAGGGAGCCTGAGCTTTCCAGCTCCATGGCTCTGCAGCTTCTCCTTTCTCCTGTTGACTAGCTGGGGCACGGAGTTGACCAACCGCCCCGAGCAGAGCCCTGCCGGTTCCCAGAGCCCTGCCAGGGCAGGAGGAGCGGCAGCTGCCAAGCGTGCTCGGTGGGACGGGGCACCTGAATGCGCTTTTCTCCTCTGTGCAAAACGGTGCCACATCCACCACAACCCATCTTCTCGGGTTTTTGCTTGAAAAGTGCTTTCCAAGCGCTGAAGAAACGGAAACGGGCGTCAGCGCTGAATTTTGACCAGACAGCTGTGGAGGCCTGCGAGGCTCGTGACAGGAAAGGACCGATGAACCCCGGGGACCGCGGTAACCCAGGGGCCCCCGCATGCCCTGAGGTACGAGCACCCAAGCGAGCCCGCTGAGGAACAGGCCGCCGCCCGAACGGCTGCACTAACGAAGCCGAGTTTCCTCTCCGAAGCTGCCAGCTCCTGCAACCAGCCCGTCACCGGCGCCCGACAGGACGGCGGAAACCACACGGCACCCCGCTCACGGGGCTGCACTCCTCTACCGGGCACGCCACTTCGCGAGCCCGGCGATGGCATGCGGCTGCCCAAGGCCGCCCTCCCCGGGAGCCGGCCCAGCAGCGGGACGGCGCTCCCGGGCACGCCAGGACCGGTACCCCGCCCTCCGGCGGGCGCGGCGCTCTGAGGGGCGGGCGGGCACGAC
>VYZV01033850.1:27126-41985 GCA_013401275.1 Pandion haliaetus | reverse complement strand
GACACTGGTGGTTTGATTTTTTTTTTTTTCTTTTTTTTTAATAGAGCACAATGTCACTGTTAAGAGTGCTTCTTGGGGAAGCACTTTAAAAACAAAGAGAATGAGAATGTGACTTAGCAGCCATGTTCAACATGCCTTTCCAACTTCAATACATATCTGCCATGTACTGGAAGATCTGTAATTCTCAGTCTTGTTACCATTTCAGCCAAGAATCCATTCCCTACCATGACTCTGAAGTCCTTATGTTTAGGCTTCTGTCAAAAAAAAAAAATTCTTTGAGTGTAATTTGTGTCTTGCTTGTACTGCCAACACCACCTTCAGTTATTACCTTGCGGATCCTACTTCCCATATTAAAGAAGCCCTTAAGTAAGGTATTGGTGAATTAACATGTCATGAGAGCAACATAAACGTGAGACTTAAGTTAGTGAGGGCAGATATCAGACTGACTTTTGCAAGGCAAAACCTATTTTTTTTTGTGGGAGAATGCTTCAGGCTTACCCATCAGTGTCTTGTGCAAACGTTCCTGCTGCTTGGTTGTTGAAAGACAAGCAGTGAGCTTCATCTGATCCGTGTTACTGTGCATCTTCTAAAGAGGAGAAAAGTGTTGGTGTTGTTGATGTTCTGCTTGTCCTTGTCTGTTCTCTGCATGTGCCAGTGGATTTCTATCTCAACCAATCCTTCCCTTTTTGGAACTGAATTTTTTAAGAGTGCATGAAATGGGGAGGGGAGTGGAACCTGCAAAGGGGGTGTATGCTGATGAGATGACTGGGTAGGTGCTTTGGCATGTACCAGGCTATACCCAAGGAAAGCTTTACAAATTGAGATGGGTTTAAAAGAAAGCCCACCAAACACAAACAAAAAAACCTCCAACAAACAAACCAATAAAACCCAGCCTATTGAACTCTAAATGACTTGCTGCACAAGCTGTAACATAGTATGTGTTATTTAAAACATATGTATTAATGCAAAAATCTCACTTGAGGCTCTGAGCATTTGCAGAGGATTAAGCATGAGGGAAAAAATTAAAATATTCTTAGATGCTAGCACATAAACACTTCTTCTCTGGATGGGTACTAATGCGTAGCTTAAAGGGTTTGTAGTAGTATAAATAGTTAAAATTATGGGCACTATGTGAGTGGCTGTGAGAAGTATAAATTAGTTATTCTAGGCCCTGCTTCTGATTGCATAGTGTCCTCTAGACTGGCATCTTGCTATTTGTTTTTGTCCCTATTGTAGTTTTCAAGTAAATCTCTATTTATAAATATGACCAGCAATTTCCAGCCATCTAACATGTAAATGATAACTAATGGGTAAATCGATGGGAAAATTCAGGCAGGGAAAATCATAAGCATCACTATTAAACACACAGCTGTACCCCGGGTTTAGAAGGTCATGAAGTTATGAATAGCTGGAAACTGAGAGAATGTTTTGGGAAAAAATTATGGTAAACTTGCTTTTGGCATATTGCGATCTGGCATCTGTTATCAGCCACTGATGGAGCTGGGCTACGGGGCCACCCAGCTGGTGGCTTTTGTGTTCCCTTAGGTCACTGCAAGGAGATGCCTGTCTCTGAACGTGAGCTGTTTAAAAGCTAGGCAGTTAATTGTATCCAGCCACTTCAGCTTTCTCCGCAGCTTCTGGAGGGTTGCGGGTGCCTTGAGATAGTGGTTCATTCTGCACATCTCTGTCTAATGCTTGTGGTCAGACAACTCATACAAAGTTGGGTACCTAGTGCTGCCAGGCAGAACTTCTCTCTGGTGCTGGTTATTTGCTCTGGTATCTTCTGTCTGAATGGCTGCTTACCTGGCATAAGGGTGAAACAAGTTGTAAGCATTACTCTTGGTAAAATTGACTATGCTTTCTCTGGGATTTGTAAAAATCCTACAATTTTTGAAAGCTAACAGACTTCCAAGGACTTAATCATCTCTTCCACATGACACCTTACAAATCTTAAACATAGCTAAAGGCTGAGTTTAGCTGAATACGCAACTGGCTGGGCAGGTAGCAGATATCTACCTTGCTCTGAGGAAGAGAAGACAGGCTGAAACTCCTGCAAGGAGACTTGCATTGTGGTAAACCTGACTGTCTGAGAACTGAGCCTGGGGAGGGTGACATGCTTCAGTATGAGCACCAGAGTTAAAAGCTAAGTAACCTATGTCCTAGCTATGAGTCTTAGCTGTAGACGTGGCTAGGGAAGGAAAAATGTAGGGTAAGAAGAGGTGTCCAAGAAGGATCTGTTCAGATTGACTTTAACCATTCAAGAAAAATCCAGAGTACACCATTTGTTTAAAACAGTTTTAGTTTTCAAAATACCAGTTTAAGGATTGCCACTGCTCTAAAATTGTGTTAGATTAAATCTCAACTTTTAATGACTGCTTTCTTCTAAAGTAGCCCTTAGATCAGCAGGCTGCAAGTATATCTGTTCTCTCAGCCAAGGGATTCTGTCAGCCTTTCTAATTGCTATGTTTGGATTTCTTTTATGGGAAGGTAAAATCACTGCTTCTCCTGAGAAGTAACTCATCAAGTCTGTAACTTACTATTCTTTCACAAATTGATGTAGACATTTAAATAGACAGCATGCATTTTTAAAAGGCTAAATTTCAAGTTCATATTCTCGTATTTGACACTGTTGACCTAATCTTTTAAGCTATGTAATTAATTGTCTTAGCAGATTGTTCTTAAAATGACTAGGAAGCTGGTGGCAGTGACACTTGACATGCTACACTAAGGTCATATTAGCATCTTCTACTAGTTTTCTGCCATTTAAATGAATGTTCTCCTTGCTTTTGTTTCCTGCTGTTTAGAGTAAATATGTCTATCTGGAAGAATAAATACATGTAAAAACTGGATATGCATATTTTTATGTAACCATAGTTCATATTTTTGCCAGCAAACTCTATTAAAAGTAGTGTCATTAGCAAGTATGAGGACCATACTATTAAATCCATCACGTTGCTTAGAATATTTTTGTGGCACGGTTTTTGTTAATGTTTTTAGTATTCCATTCATACTGTTGGTGCTTGTGCATTTACATGTCTAAATCATTCATTATCGGAAGTACTCAAATCCACATTGATTTTTCTGGAGCGTATTAGGCGGATTTTTTCCAGCTGTCTGGTGCTATGCTGATGGAAGAGTCTTGAACTGGCTGCTTCGGCTCTAGGTGACTTCTGAAACATTTGAGTCTGTCCTTTGCTGCTTGATGAGACCTTTTTGTGCTTCAAAATCAGAAGCAAAACTCTAGGGGAAGCTAAACAGCTGTGATTCTGCAGTCATATTGAACCAGTTGCTGCCTAAGTGGCAAACCTGGGTTGATTCCACTTTGCGGTCTCCTTTGACAGTCCAGTTGAAAGTAGAGGGAGAAAGTGAGTGTGGTATTTTTCTTAACTTAATGTAGACATATGGGCCAGTGTCTCCATGTATTGTACTGGGAGCTTTTTGTTCCATCATTTAGTTTATTTAAAGCCTTCTATCCAGTATAAAGCTGAGAAGCAAAATTAAAGACAGTCATGCTTATGTTATTAGTCTGATCCTGACCCAGGTGTCTTTTGAACCCATTGGCTAACTTCAAAATAAATGGAATAGAAGTCCTGACAAATGTTCCTCAAATTTGTGGAAATGAGTGGCTAAATGATAGAGACCTGCCCTTCAGGGTATTGGATTAATTTGGGTAGATGCGACCAAGTTGTCTTTGTCCCATGTCATTTGATGGTAGCTGGGGGACATACAGGTGATGTTCACCTCCTGCTCAGTGGGATCATTAATAGGACATGAATAGTGGTAGAGAATTAGGATAGCTGTGCTGGAGGGGTATGGAGGGAGTTGGAGTTGAATTCACAGGACATACTTCTGTAGAAACGAGGCTTGATCCATTTGGTCAATCACAAACATTGTTTCCACATCTTCTGTGCAACAGTAATAATTTTTATGGGTATCCATTCTACTATTTTGTGCACTTCTATTTAGGACTGCTTCACCCAAGTTCAAGCAGAATGTAACTTCTCTTGAAGTCTGCAGCAATCCTGGCCACTTGTTCTTTCTGACACCGCTTTGCAGGTTGAAAGTGAACTTAAGGTGTTGGTGTCGATCTGCACATTTTGCAGGGCCAGCCAGCATGCTTCCTCTTATGTTGCTGGTCCATGGTTGATACTGGGGTGGCCATGCCAGTTGCTTGTTACGCTGTGATTGGTTTCCAACAGTTTGGACTGTCATGAGGCTTCTGAAGTTTTGTGTTAAGGAATTTGTCATAGAAGTTCTTGAAATGAAACTTTGTCCTACTTTGTTCAAACCTCTTCAGCTACAGTTTGTGCTTTCATAATGGTTCTGGGGCACAGGTTGGGAATTGCAGAATATTGGTTGTCTGGGGAGCCCAGGTCAGGGAGAGGAAAGGCATATTGCCAAGCTTGGCTGTCTTTTCTACTCTGGGACTCGCCCCATGTCATTTCAAGCAGAATGGTTTGGAGCTCTGGGAGGCAGTGTAAAATAGATGAGTGAGTACGAGGGTGGGGGTTTTTTTCCATCTGGGAACAAGGTTTGTGTATCACATTGTCTTGAGGGCTTAGCTTTTTTTAATAAATTGGTTGAACACCAAATGGCTGCCTTTGGAAAAAAAAGTACCTTTGTAGGCTCAAACTGAAGTCGGCAGAGTAGATTAGGATTCACCTTTTGGTCCTCTTAAGCCACTAGATTTGTAAGTGAGCAGTAATTGGAGTAGAATTAGCAATAGGAAAAAGTCCCATTTTTAAAGGAAATTGTTTGAGCATATATATTGTGGCTTATGCTTTAACCTGACTTTTTTTTATCTCGCAGAGCAGCTTTTGTGAACTATTTTGCCATTAAATGGTACTGAAACTTCTAGACTTTAGATAGCTAGGCTAACTCAAGGTATTCCCCAGCTGCTTCAACCATATACAAAACTTCACATCCTAGTATAATCACACTTAATAGCCTTACTTGGTATGCTGATGAAGTTTGACAATTAAAATCCCAGTACTACATCATGAATAGGAAGTGTGCTTGAAGAGCTCTCAGAAGCTTAGGTTAGCCCTAAGGTAGTCCAACTCAGGAGTGCACAGAGGGGAAGACGTGACTGGAAAGCAGGCTGGGATGTTAAAGGTTACTTCAGCATTGACAGCAGGTACAAGTGCCAGTCATCAGTACGTGCACAACTATTACGCTGCCAACTTGACCTGTTTTATTTTCACTTATTTTGGGGATATGCTGTAAGTTTTTGATGACTTGTAATTACTGTAACAGTTATTTGACGTACCTCCCTTAGATGATTAATTGACGTTGTAATCATCTGGAGAATCTGTTCAGAGATTCTAGCTTTTGTGTCATTATCTGATCATACCTGGGGTCCATGAGTGTTTCTGCTGTCAGTGGAAATACAGGTATTATACGATTTGTCCATTAGAGGTCACTGTTTAAATATCTTTAGCAGTTTCTTTCGTGGGAAGACGCTTGTGCTCCTGGCAGAAATTCAGCCTGCCTGGTAGGTAGTGGTGGACAGCAGCTTCGTTTTTGCTATTCTCCTCAGTCTCCTTATGCTCAGGGTTAGTCCTGACTAACCATATTCTTGTGCTGCATTTAAATGTTCTCAAAAGTTGTCTGCTATTCATAGCTCACTCCTGATGATTTTTTGTATCCTTTTGCTCGCGTGCTCTGATTCCTTGCCCAATATTATCAAATGTCTGAATGATGAGAGGTTGGTAACAACTATTTTTTTTCTCAAACCTCCTCTGTATTACCTGATGTCACATTTGATGGGTTAACCCTGGCTGGATGCCAGGTGCCCACCAAAGCCATTCTATCACTCCCCCCTCAGCTGGACAGGGGAGAGAAAATATAACAAAGGGCTCCTAGGTTGAGATAAGGACAGGGAGAGATCGCTTAACCAATTACCGTCAAGGGCAAAACAGACTTGACTTGGGGAAAAATGAACTTAATTTATTGCCAATCAACCAGAGTAGGGTAATGAGAAGTAAAATCAAATCTCACAACACCTTCCTTCCACCCCTCCCTTCATCATGGGCACAACTTTACTCCCGGATTCTCTACCTACCCCACCCAGCGGTGCAGGGGGATGGGGAATGGGGGTTACGGTCAGTTCATCACACATTGTTTCTGCCAGTTCATCTCCTCAGGGGCAGGACTCATCACACTCATCCCCTGCTCCAGCGTGGGGTCCCTCCCATGGGAGACAGTCCTCCACAAACTTTTCCAACGTGAGTCTTTGCCACAGGCTGCAGTTCTCCATGAACTCCCCCAGCGTGGGTCCCCCGTGGGGTCACAAGGCCTGCCAGAAAACCTGCTCCGTGGGCTCCTCTCTCCACAGATCCACAGGTCCTGCCAGGAGCCTGCTCCAGCACAGGCTTCCCATGGGGTCACAGCCTCCTTCGGGCATCCACCTGCTCCGGCGTGGGGTCCTCCACGGGCTGCAGGTGGATATCTGCTCCACCATGGACCTCCATGGGCTGCAGGGGGACAGCCTGCCTCACCATGGTCTTCCCCACAGGCTGCAGGGGAATCTCTGCTCCGGCGCCTGGAGCACCTCCTCCCCCTCCTTCTTCACTGACCTTGGGGTCTGCAGGGTTGTTTCTCTTACATGTTCTCCCTCCTCTCTCCGGCTGCTGTTACTGAGCCCCACAACTTTTTTTTCCTTCTTAAATATGTTATCACAGAGGCACTACCACTATTGCTGATTGGCTCGGCCTTGGCCGGCTGTGGGTCCGTCTTAGAGCCGGCTGGTATTGGCTCTGTCAGACAAAGGGGAAGCTTCCAGCAACTTTTCATCAGAAGCCACCCCTACAAACCCCTCCGCTACCAAAACCTTGCCACAGAAACCCAATACACACATTCTCTGTCCTCCCCTCCCTTTCCTCTGAGCTGCTGTCCTATACTGTCCTCTGCTTTTTCCATTGCTGATTCCTTGATTCTTGAGTGCAATCCTTTACTCATCTTTAGTCCTTTCCTTTTTGTGAGGTGATGCATTAGTTTTTTGCTGCTGGTTCTGATTTCCACACCTGAATTTTGTTTCTGATTTCACTTTCTGATCCTGTCAGAATACCTGTGTCTCATTAATTGTGTTCCTTTGACAGCCACGTGGTCACCCTTTTTATCATCCTTGTGCATTTTTCCTTCTTCCAGCAGAGCAGTTCAAAACTTTTTTTTTTCTGCTCACACAGCTTACTGCTTCTTTGCTCTACCATCTCCTTCTAAATTGTCTTGCTCTCTGTGCATGACCAGCACAGAAGCTTGTCCCTTCATTGCTGTTAATCCTCTTGACTGTGTCCTTGATCTTATTTAACATGCTGCTAAAATCCTTTGGTGTCATTTTTATATTGGGGCATCTTGTTTATAAGTCACCTTTCTGGCTGTAGTGTATACCTAGACGTATTGGAGGTAGTCCAAAGACAGCAACACTGCATCTGTCTGTCCTGAATTCCTTCCCAGTCTAGCTGCTTTGTCTTCTTCAGACTGCTGAAATTTGTTATGGTGTCTCCCACTGGTATTGTCTGACACTTTGCATTTTGCCTGGTATCAGGTTATTTATATAGCAAACTTGCTGACTTCTGGAGGGAACTAGATGCCCATATACTCTTTACTCCTTGTTGCTTCTTGTATTCTCCTCTACTTTGCTTCTGCCTCTGCTTCCCACTGGTAAGTCATTCCACACTGTTGTACTGACATGATATACGCCAAACTGGTAGGTAAGCTATCTGCGTAGTGAAACTAGGGTTGTGTCCAAAGCACAAGACTTCTGCCTAACAGTGGCCTCTCAACTGTGCTTAGGAGTGGTGCTTTAAATTAACTATAAGCCTTTCATTTTCATTATATATTTTGATTTGTTTTTACTTCCTATTTCTGGTGCAGGGATCTCTAAAGGGAAATATCTTTATGAATGCAGCGCACAGGGGGATGTGAGAAGGAGGGAAAAGGAGATCCCTATACATATGCTTTACTAAATTTATGACATCTGAGTTCTGTGCAAATGTTTAGATTAAATACCTTGTTAGCTTTTTTTCTTTTCTCCCTGAAAAAAACCCCAAACCTTTGGTTCTGAGAAACTACAGATGGTAGAGCATTTTAGCTTTAAAAAGTATAAATTTTGGTTTTAGGAAGCTTTGGGAAAATGAAGCAGAATAATTTATGAAAGAGTTTTGTGCTGTAATGGTATAAAGAGTGCACGCTGAAACTACCTCAATTTATGTGTGAATGAAATTGTCAAAGTTTGTGCTGTATGGCAACAAAGTTAGTTTTGCATAATAAGTAAGCATACACACTAAATGCACCACTAGACACAAATCACTTGTCTTTAACATAGTTCTTCAGCAGCTGTTGTTCTCTTATTAAAAGGCATCTGCAAACATATTATCTCCTTTTGTAGTCTCAGTGTTTTCTGACATGTTTTATTACAAATTTCTTGTGTCTTCACGTACCTCCCAGTGGCTTAAAATAGCTGTGATTTTTTTTTTTTGTGGAAGCCCCACGTAAATCATCTTTCTCCATGTGTATGTACAGGTTGTAATGTAAAACTGTTGTAAATCCTGTTGCCAGATATAGACTATTTTCAAGTTGGCATTTTCAAAGCTAGTGAATGTTGCACGAGTGAACTCGCTTCATGAAAGAGCTTAATTTTGTATCATCTTAAAGAAATTGCTGTCTAACAAGCTGAGTGGCAGTTTTTTGTTGCTAATATTGAAGGACAGAGGTGAGTAGGTAGATTTGGTCTAGACTGAGGGGAAACTGGATCTAGTTTTGTATACTTGGTTTTGTACTCTTATTTTCTGTGTATTCTTTTTGTTCTTCTAGTAATCAGGTGTGTGTTGTTTGAAGCGGATAATGACACAGCATTTCCCTTCAGACCACTCACCTGTCTGGCCTCTTATTCTTTCCATTGGTGCCCTGTGTCAAAAATACCGTAGAGTGAAATAACACTTAGGGTGAAATAATTTCCTGATCTTTATCTGAGGATGGGCAGTTTGTGGTAATGTGGTTTCTCTTGTCTAGGAGGAATATCTGCTGTAGCTCCAAATGAAACATACAGTCAGCTGAAGCCTGGGATCAGCTAATGTAGAGTTGCAGAGAGAGCTCTGTACCATACAGACTCAAGGAAGTGGCTGTAAGTACTGGGTATAGGGAGCCCAAATTAGGAGAGAATTTAATTCATTCCCAGCTCTGAAGGCTGGAACAAGAATATCATGTGTAAACACATGTGCTGACTTTGCTTTTGAGCAGTGGTGAGCTCTTTTACTGCAGCCTCTTCCTGTGCGTGTTTAGAGGACAGGCTGGTATCTCTGATGAACAGTGTCAGCATGGCAGTCTGTGATGCTGAATGGGGGAGTCAGTTGATCCAAGTAGCAGTGAAAAATAGTCCTATGGGAGTTCTTAAAAACATTTCAGTGATATAAAAAGTGTAAACTACTAATACTGTCCCATAAACCAAAATGAAATTATGGACTATTTGTTAGATACAGTGAGAGGAGGATTTTGTACACAAGCACTGCTAAGCACATGAGCAGGTCAGTATTCTAAGTAAGATGCTGAAGTGACCTTGACCTGTGAGGAGTAACCTGTAGTATCTGTTCAAGAGCTGATATTCAGGTCACCTTTGGTTAGTCCCTCTTGTGAACTGCAGAAAGCATGTTGAATAGACTGAAGTAAAGAGAATACTGAGGGAGGGGAAGGTGAGCATGCTGAACTTCAGCTGCTTTGATTTAACTAAAGCCAGCTACTGTGTAGTAGTGTGAAACTCTGAAACAACTTAAACACCTGGAGGAGACTCACTGAGATTTAGTGAAGACCATTTGCAATTGCATTTGGTGGAAGCCTAATAATAAATCTCAATTTAACACTATCAGCTAAAGTTCTTTAGTCCTGCAGAAGTTATTTTTCTTAACCATTCCCTGCTGTTAAAATATCAACACATACAGATGATCTGATCCCTGTAACAAGGGAATGTAGCCTGCGTTCTTCAACTTTTGCCTGGTATACCACATGGGTTTTTTCTCCTGACATAAGAGTAAGATAGCAAAGCATCTTGGATGAATGGTGCGCTCCTCACGAAACAATTATTGAAACTGAAGATGCTGTGGTCCACTACAGTACTTGCATGTCACACTAATTCAAAAAGCTTGGCTAATACTCTGTTTTCTTCAGAATTATTTGTAGAAATGAAGGGCCATTTTTATACCCCTCCTCACTCGAAGAGTACTGTTCCTTACTGCTGTAAAAAAGCCAACAAACATCAGATTTTTGTGAGCTATTTTGGTGTGGTTTCAGTTCTTTGCTGTTAGGTGATTTATTTTCAACCTAGTAATCCCTTCCTAACCTTAGCCCCTGGTTTCTAGTATCTCTCCAAACTCTGAAGTGCATCTTAAGCTTTATTCTCAGAGAAGAACAGATTTGTCCTTTGTCTTCACTAGATGTCACTTGATTCCCAGTCTCTTCTCAGCCTTTCTTGTGCTCACAGCACTTCTCCTTAGACTCTGGCTTCTAAATTAAAACTGTTTATTGATAAATTGCTTTGTTAGCACAGTAGCATATCGGTGAACTATAATATAATTTAAACATGTTCATAAGAAAATTTTCATAACTGCAGTGCTTCTGTGGATAATTGCAAACAAGAACTCTGCTGGTTTCTGGAAAGAGCTGAAGATTAAGGAGACAAGTTTGGTTTTAATGTTTTCAGTGTGAGGAAGGTTAGTATCCATCTTTGGAAGAGGTTGGAGGGTGGGCAAAAGGGGAAACTTGAACTACATAGTGTGTAAATTAAATACTGTATGCTTCACTTGGGATCAGGATTCTCTCCAGTTAACTGCCAAGTATGATATCAGCATGCCTATGAATATTTAAAATGAAAACTGTTGTGTTCTCCCTCTGCTAATTCCTCTTTCATTTTAGTGAAGCTCATTGCTTCTCTCAGTATAACAGAACCCTTGTCAAATTAATCTAAACATGACTCCGGCTCTACAAGTACAGTTATATTGGATGCACAGAATGCATTATATATTTAGTATTCTAAATTCTTCCTCCCCCCTGAAATGTGAGTACCATTTCATGTCTTTATGACCTTTACTCTAAGGTATCCTTACTCATTAAAAGTTCTTGTTGACTCTAACTGGATTAGCAACAGTTTGCAGAACTGGGTTTATTATATTGTATAGCCCACAGGTTTTACTGTAGGCTTAAGTAGTAGTTTCTTGCTCTTTGCAAGAGAAGCTTACCTGGGATCTACAGTGGACTGATAGCACTCCGAAAGGTCTGTACTGAGCTCTCCTTACTGTGTACATATGACTCTTGACTAGCTTTTAAGTGGAAGAGTTTAATGAGAAACTGGCATAGTCTTATAAATCTCTTCTCTGACAAGTAGTGCTATTTTAATAGCTCTTCTGGATAAATATTCCCTTAGAACCTGTAAAGGTTTGGAGTACTACTGAACGTCGTGTTCCTGGGTACTGTGAAATTACTTCATTAACTAAAGAAACATTCTGAAAAAACAGGGATTCTGCAGGTTAAAGTTTCTAAAGACGTGAATGCCAAAGAAACTAATAATATTTTAAATAATTAAAATTCTTATTTCACTTGATGTCTGATTCAAAACCCATTGAATTCAATGGGAGTTTTTCTGTAGCCTTTGAATCATATTTATTGTGGAGATCATAAGCTTGCTCGTGCACAGTTTTTGAATAGGCAGGTATTACAGATACCATTTCCCAAGAAAGCAGTGGGACAATGTTTATTTTGAACGTTCAGTGTTAAGGTATAAATGAACTGAAATATTTAACTTAGTTAACATACCACATGTTCCTCTCATGGAGACTTACATTTTTACTAAATCATTTTACTTGTCCAATGGGGTAGTTTATTGACTCTTGTCACGTTTTTCATCTGAGCTTCCTTGTCTAAAATGTTTTATATTTTAGTTCTGAATTGTAAAGGAAATTTTTATATGGATTTCTCTTAAGAGTGTCTTCAGAAATGTTTGATTTAATGTCGGTCCCTATCAAATAAAAAACCCCACAGACTAGATTTCATCTTTTAGATGAAAAGCAAATGGAGACTTAGTCTTGCAAACATCTGAGTTTACTTTTAAAGTTGTGAGGATTCCTGTTGTTTTCCAGTGCTTCACAGAAGCTTTAAGAGAAATAATCCTGGAGATCATTTGCTGAAATGGAGACTTTCTGAAACCTGTGCATTTTCAGCTGTATGAAGGGCCCTGCCGCCACAGGAGGAATTGTATTGAAACCTAGATGAATGACTAAAGAGTGGCAGAGTGGAACTGGAGAGGAAAAAAATGCACCTCCTTTCCTCCTCTTTCATTTTCTGTGTTCTTCCTTCTTTGTCAAAGGTTGGGTATACAAAAGGAGCTGGATCTAGATGTCAGTTCTAGGTAGTGGTATGAGAACCGCTTGACTTCCTGCTTTATGAGAAAGGGTTACCTCTGAGACACTTAACTCCAAGGTGCTTTAACTGATTTAAATGTTCTTAGCATGTTGCTCTGTATGATAGCTGCCTTGGATAAAGGTCCGTCTAACCCAGTATCTGTTCTCCAACAGAGGGCAACACCAGACATGTACTAAAGATACATGTCTAGTGTTGGCTTCTGGTTCTTGATGTGGAGACAGAACTAAGGTCCAGATCCAGGACAATGAGGTGTGGGGTTATATAGGCATTGAATAGTAGCATTTATTCCTTCTTATGTATGTTTTGGAAATCATATCAGAACTTTTGAACAGCTGCTGCTTATGTAGGAATAAAATGTAATAACTTGCCTTGAGTGAAGGGCTGCTCTGATGAAAATATGTTTTAGATCCTAAAGAATTGCCACTAACTTCAGGGCAAAAAAGAGTTTTGGGGTTTTTTTTTTGTAATGTTCTGAAGCATAACAAGTTGCTGTCGTGGTTTAACCCCAGCCAACAACTAAGCACCACGCAGCCGCTCACCCACTCTCCCCCCACACCCAGTGGGATGGGGGAGAAAATCGGGAAAAGAAGTAAAACTCATGGGTTGAGATAAGAACGGTTTAATAGAACAGAAAAAAAACCTAATAATGATAACACTAATGAGATGACAACAATAATAATAAAAGGATTGGAATATACAAGTGATGCACAACGCAACTGCTCACCACCCGCTGACCGACCAACCCGGAAGTCCCCCAGCCGCAACGCGCCCGCCACAGTTCCTAAAACATCATATGGTATGGAATACTCCGTTGGTCACTTTGGGTCAGCTGCCCTGACTGTGTTCCCTCCCAGCTTCTTGTGGCCCTGCAGCTTTCTTGCTGGCCGGGCATCAAAGGCTGAAAAGCCTTGACTTTAGACTGAACATTACTTAGCAACAACTGAAAACATCAGTGCGTTATCAACATTCCTCTCATACCTAGCTCAAAACTTAGCACTGTACCAGCTGCTAGGAAGACAATTAACTCTATCCCAGTTGAAACCAGGACAGTTGCCAATCCTTATTTCCAGGGGCACGAACAAAGTCCTCTTATTCCTTGGTGTGAAGCCTGTAGACCCTCTCTTTCACTCAACCAAGCTCTTGAAATCAAGGTGAGGTCTATAGCTGTCATAGCGAATCACTGTATGCAATTTCCAGTATTGAACAAGGCAGGGAAGGAAGCTGTTCCTGGTCTTGTGAAGTGAGACTTAATATGAATGGGGTTTCGTGATGTGACTGAAGCTTCACAGGAGAATGCAAAGGCATTGGGCCGCCAAACTTCACTAGCATTTGCTGAGGGGGAGTTAAGTTGTTAATGACACTGGGCAGCAGATGGTCTTAGAAGAGTTGTTAAGACACTGTGGATTGTACTGTAAATATGTGGGTGAATGGAACCAGGATGCTGACGGTTCACTCTCACAGCTCATCATGAGAAGGTGACTCGAGTGGAATTCGGTATTGCCAGAACATGAATTTCTTGGTATTTGGCAGTCTGCTATATATTTGGAAAGAATTTTGCAACATAACAGTGGGATGGTAGTCAGGACGCACTTAGTCGTGTAAAGTTCAGAACAGAGAACATTACAAACCTAGTCGACCTTGCTTGACCACTGCTGATCTTTAGACCTGAAGGTACTGAACCTGTGCAGTTTAGCTACAAGACCAGTACAGGAGTTAATTTCAGTCTTCTGTTTTTCTTTGAATCCAAGAGAGCATTTATTCATATTACAAATTAATCTGAATTGTTGAACCAGAAAATAAGCTGTTACAGGAAAAAAGTCTCCCCTACCACAAGCCTGGTCTTGACCTACTCTTCAGTTTTTTCTTCTCATGGAATACCTCCAGCCCCTCCATCGAAACCAAAAAACGCAATTGTGGATTAAGGCTTTTTATTTTGATTTAATGGGGTGAGACACAAAGTATTTAATCCAAATCCTTTGCTAAATTTTTAGTATTTTTCTCATCTCAGCCTGCTTGTCCATGCAGCTATTAGTATGGCTTGAAGAAAATAATGATATAAAGTATCCTAAGTGTGATTCACAACATGGAATACAACATGTGGGAATTATACAGATATCAGAAACTTAGCAGACAGTGTGCAAGGACGCAGCTCCTATTGTTCACCAGGGACATAGTCCTGCCCTGACAAAAAAAGACCAAATTAAAAACCTCTGATAAACTAGCTAATGGAAGTTGAGTTTTTGCCCCGTGTTTGCAAGTGGGATGAGTAGGTAGAATTTGAGACTTTTCAACTGTGTAGTAACCGATTGAAACTAGGGTTCTCTTTGATGCTGGGATCTTCACTGCAAGCATAATCTTCATGAACAAATCTCTGGAAGGTGTTTTCTTCCTGTCTAGGTGTCATCTTTTTCTGGGTGGTTTCATATGTTTTTTGTATTTTGTGGTTTGGGG
>VYZV01033850.1:14131-26864 GCA_013401275.1 Pandion haliaetus | reverse complement strand
GATGCAAGTGGATATTAGGTAACTAAATTCATTGTGAATAGGACTGACTGAATACAGGGAGCCCGTTAACCAACACTGATTCAACTGAAATGCACATCAAGTGTTGCTGGCTTTCCTTGCATGAGGGTAGCACTAACAAATTGTCTGTAGTCTGACAGTTTCTGTAGTCCAGCTTCACAGAAAGATCAAAGTTTTGAGAGCTTCCTGTCTTTGTAGTGATAGTATTGTCCTTGGTGTAAGACCTACTTTTTTTAGTTGGCTTTGAGAACTTTCAGTGTCTTGGATAATAGGTTCTTAATTTCTTGACCGTCTTGTGATGGTTTTCAGCCTGAGTAACTGAAATACAGAATTGACACGTAGGCAGCCAAGCTGACTATAGGTTCGGTAAGTTTGACCTCATGAATGTCATGCTCTTGTTTCAATGTTCCCAGAACAGAGCTCTGCATTACATTTAGCATAACTTGTGATGGTAAGTTGCACTTTTTTTTTCTAGGAGAGTGTAATCTCTTAGACTGTCCAAAAGGCCAAAACCTTCAGGCTGTGTTTTTACTAATTGCATCAATAGTATAACTTCAGGAGAATTGCATTTGGTCTCAGCATTGTTTAGTAGGCTTTGACTAAACTAAAGCCTGTATTTGCTAATACTTCTGATTCCTATTCTTGCATAAACATAGTATCTATTTGAGAAGAGCAGAAACATTGTTTGCCAGTCCATTGTGTCTCATCAAAGTCAAATTATAAAGTCTAATTTCTGAAAGGAAAACATTTTAATACTGGTAATTACTGTTCTGGTGAAATATTGAGGCTGGAAACAGCTGAATTATGTCAATTAAAATCCTCAGTCAACTTCTGTTTGGGAATAATTTCAAACAACAACAGTAGTACACTACTCTTTCTGAAGGCATATAATTCTTGTCATTGAGTGACAGATATGCATGGACCAGTTGGAAAATACCACAAAGGGAGGGCTATTAAATGTTCAGATTTGCCTTAATGACTTTATAAAAAAGTCTGCTAAAAATCTCCTGCAATGAATATGACCCTCAACAGTAATATTTATGTAGTGTAATTAGAGTGTTTGTTAGGGATCCTGTTATTGTTCACACTGTAATTAAGCTTATAATCTAGTAAATGTGACATACTATAATGTTCTGCTTTGTAAACATTATTGACTCCATTTTAAGACTGAGATTGCCTCATGCCAACAAATAAAAGAAAATCATGGCCTCATAAAAACTTCTAATTATTTAGATGTGCACTCTATGGGTTCCTGATGCAGTCAAAGTTGAGACTGAACCAAGGTGAATATTGAACACAGGTGCAAGCTTCAGTGCAGGTAGTTTGCCAACCTCCTTTTTTAACCTCATCTGTCTGCTTAAATATCACTAAGTTTAAGGAGGAAAAGGTGCAAATCTGAAGAGCTTTTTTAACCTCATCTTCACAGGCATATTAATATTTTGTTTCTGCCTTATTTTTTCATGTTTCTAGATAATAACCAGATATTGATTTGTTGGTAATCCAATGTAGCCATGTATGGGTATTGATCAGTTATTCACTTATGGGGGGGGCTTGGCTGAACAGTTCATCTTTTAGGGCTGAACTTACTTTTGTAAATTTTGCTGTATCTTAAATGGACAAGAACTTGGATACTGGATTGTTTAAGCAGCAAGCAGAATGGGCCATCGCTAAAAATGGATTTTTATTTCATGTTTGCTGTTGAAGACTCTTAATAAAACTGTTGTCTTGGTGTAACTACTTGTATCATTCATTTTTTCAACTTAAATAATTAAATGATCCAAGTCTCTTAAGCTCTGCTTTTCTGAGACCTGTGTGTGCTACGTGAACTCAGAGGTCAGCCTGCTTATCTTTTTTAGTCTATGAGAGCATTTGTTGTCTGTCTATGCAATGCTCTCTGTTAGTCAAGATATCTTACAGTACTGGTAGTAATTTTCTGAAGAGTACAAAGTGACTGCTCTCAGCAATAAGAATAGATGCCAGATAGGAGGCTTTTTTGATATGAACTTTGCTTTTATTGCAATAGCTACTAGATGCTGTTTCTACCATCAGCCACTGTACAAACAGAGCAAAAGACAGGAGCTAGCAGAGCATGTATAGTCTAGGTAGCTTGCTCAAATTGCAGTCTCTCACTGTGAAAACTATCCCACAGCTGTGCCAGCAAACATCGCAGACCTGAGAAACATAGAAGTGCTCAACTTTTTCAACAACCAGATCGAGGAGCTGCCTACACAGATTAGCAGCCTTCAGAAGCTCAAACACCTGAATCTTGGGTGGGTATCTTAATGCAAAAATTTGCTGTAAAAGAGGTACTGTCAGATGTTGTTGCAACTGAACCTGGAACTTACTATTTTTTGCAATGAAGTTTCTTTTTGAAAGTGTTTGTGAGGATAACTTCGCAATTATGGCTTCAAAGTGTTTAGCTAGTGTCCTGGATAATCGGATACTTAAAAGTGATCAGGCACTTACTCTGGTATACTGATAACCATTTAAGGGCAATAGCTGCTCACATTCATCTAATACTGAAGTCAGACTTAACAATTATTGAATTTTACTTGCCTAGCAACTGTCTCTTAATTCTGTAGTTGCTGCGTAAGAGCCAGGCTCTATTTTCTGTTCTGCTTTGTAAAACAAACAAACAAAAAAACTAACCAACCAGCCAAAAAAAACCCAAATGCTAATTTTTCCCTGTTTATTTAGGACTTTAATTCCAAAGTCCTAAATTTGGGATTAAAGAAATTTTCAATTTCTATTAAACCTGTAAAAGAAGTAGCAAATCTTTAAATGTGGCCTGCTTTTAATTCGAAGAGCTATTATTGACTGAATCTGAGCCAGAGGCATTCCTGTTAAGTGTTCAGATATTATATTCCGGTAGAGTTGGTGATACTTTATAATAACTACAATTGCAGAAGGCTTTCTTGAAGTATTAAGAAAATAAATGTGAAGCACAGAACCTTCTTAAAACTATCTGGGCATATTAAACTACTTAGTAAAGCACTGGTAGAGGTAAACCTTAGCTTTATAGGCTTTTCATAGAAAGAATGTATTTCATAAATTCAAACTTCTGAACACCTTAAACTGAGGGTTTTTTACTGTTATCAATACCAAATGATTTTGGCTAGGCTTTATTTTTTCTGGTTTAGATACCTTTGTAAAGTGCTGTTAATTGAATTGCATCTTGAACCATTGGAATGCCAATAAATGTTTTCCTGATGATCTGTCTTCTCTGGTCTTTATTTGGTCACTTTAGATCTCTAGCATGCCTTAATATCTGTTTGAACCTGGAAGTGCTTTTCAGAGCAATTATTAATTCATTATCAGGTTTCTATATATTTTGGGTGTTAAATCCATATTTTTCGAATGGCATATACACGGTTGTGGAAGGAGGAAGAAGTTGGGCTCCTTCCATGTATTAAAGCGGTGACAAGTGTTAGTGTAGTTCAAATATTGGTCTTCATTAATGGAAAAAATGTAGTGCAAAAGTCCACTTGGGGTTAAGACCAGCAGACATTTAGGCCTGGAACCACAGTTGCCACCTTCGTTGTCATGTGGCCCAAGATCTTGTAGATTAAATGCTCTTCCTTCTTAATCCCTTCCTTACCCATAATCTTCCAGGCACAGGATTTACAGGCCAGCCTTAGCTCTGCAAAATGGGTTCTGCTTCAGAGGTCATTGGAGTCAGTGAAGAGGAAACTGTCCTGCCATAGTAGTTTGCTGGGGGCAGCCCAGAAACCCTCATGTTGCCTGTAGTGCACGTGTACATACAGGGCATCAGAGCAGCCCTCTGGGAGGGGAGGGGAAGCTTGAATAAAAGCGTAGATTATTTTTGGGAGGATTTTGGTGCAGAAGGGTCAAGTGGTGAGGTGGAAAGAGGGATGGTGTACTGCTGCACTGAAAGCTTAAAAAAAAAAAAATTAGGAGGCAGGTGTGGCACAATTTCTGTGGCACAAGCTCAGTGTTTGAACTTCTGCAGGGCTGAATAGTGCTGGGCAGGGACTTTCAGCTGATTCTTTTTCCATGCCAAAGAATAGATACCGTTCTGCCTGTTGTCAATAGGGAGAACACTTTCTCTCCCTGTTCCTTGCTCACAAAAGGGAAGGCAATCGGGGCCAGTTATTCTTTTAACTAGTGAAGAAGGAGCTGCTTTGTTTAGTCCTATTTGATATACAGAACAGTTTTAAAAACAGTGATAAGCCTGCAGTAGCAAGAGTGGAGAACGCCTTTCTGTATTTTAATAGCTACTACTACAACAGTAATACTAGATGTGTGTCCCTGGTAGGAATCTTATGGGGGATGAGGAGGAAGAGGATTTCATCTAGAGTTTAGCTACAGAGTGCTGATCTCTACATGTTGTTCTTCTGGTGGGACTGGCTTATGCAAAAGTGAGAGGGGAAAGGTGGGGTTAGTATCTGAGAGTCTCTAAAAGAAATGTTGTATATGCTTCTCCTGTCTTTGCTCATATGGATGTGTAGTCATGCTTAGTCTGGAGGTGCAGCTGCTTTTGTGTTTAAGTGTCCAAAGAACTTTTAGAAGATGGGCTTAACTGTCCTACAGATGTATTTCATAGTATTTATCACAAAGTGTAACACAGTGTTTGACAAAAACTGCATGGGGAAGGGAAGGCCCAGAGATTAGAGCTGGAAGTCTTTATTATTTTTGGGTACCCAACTTTGACAATGCTTCTACTTGAGTTTTCATAGTTTTTAGTGTTACATCATGCTTCATACATTCACATTACATCTCCTCTTGACTTCATTTTTGGCTATTGCTATTTGTCATTTTTGCATCAGAAGGAGAGTCAAATTCAGAATATACTTAGAGATAACATGTGAAAAGTCATGATTGTTTCCAATCATCGCATAAGAATAAAATCCAGTTCTTCAGAATAGCTACCTGTACGTGCTTTTCCTAAAGATGCCTGCCTTCTCTGATCCACTTTCAAACCCAGGTGACAACAGAAGCAAGATCCATACATGCAAGCTGTGTGTTTGGTGTATGTACAATAGGGACCGTATGAATAATTAGCTGGTAGTTTTTTTCTGTTCATATGATAAGCAGCCAGAGCTCTAGCTCATACACAAACAGTAAGGTTCTGTTAATATAGTCTCCAGCTCCTTGCCTGTCTTCATCATTGCAGCAGCTCTAGTGATTATCTGGATCACCTTGTTCAAGCCCTTTGAGGTCAGAGGAAAGTTAGTTTTCTGTAGCTTGTCTGCTCCAGGTTATCAGGGAAATTTTTTTCTTTGTTAGATTTTCCCATGTTCTTCTGGCTGTTGCCAGTGGGAACTGATATCCTAAACCCTCTAAGACTGGCTGAACAAGCTATATTTAGGCAAAGCCTCATCAATCAGAGGACTGACATTTACTTCATGCTCCGTGTGCATCAATAGTTATCTAGTGAAAAAAATTTGCTGTTCTTAAGAAGGGGTTTGAGCAGCAGTTATCAAGGAACATAAATACCATGCAGTTGAGGTATTCCTCTTTGTATTTGGTACCATGGTGAAGAACTATGTGGTATGGTGGAATGGCAGATGGTCAAGATGATGTGCAAAAGGGTAATTTGTAGTTTAGCTAGAAGACAAGTAACCTACCAAGGACCAGCTTTCTCTGTGGCACACTGTTTAAGCTGAGCATAGCACTGTGGTACCTCTCTCCTTTTGTGTTTCAGGTGTGGCTGTTGATTGACATAACAGATGGGATTCCTTGTGAGTGCGTGAATTTTGGGCATATTTATGGGAGTGAGAGATAAAAAAAAAGGTCTGCATCACAAAAGGCTTGCTCAGTATCTTGTAGCATCAACCCCTTTTCAAAACAAAAGAGAAGCTTGGTGTAGATCACATTTTTTAGAAATTAAACTCTTGTTGCCTGTATTATTCCCATTAGGTGAAGTGAATACTGACGTCATGTTCCGTTTTTTCCTCTTTGCCTACAGCATGAACAGGTTAAACACCTTGCCAAGGGGATTTGGCTCTTTACCAGCTCTAGAGGTTCTTGACTTGACTTACAACAACTTAAATGAAAATTCTCTACCAGGAAACTTCTTCTATCTGAGTAAGAAAGTTTTCTAAAAACTTGACAAATCTTTATGATATGGTGCTTTGCTTTCTGCAGTTAAAATTTATTTGATGGAGACTCCCACAGAATTTTTCTGATATTTATGTTTTTCTTTGAATGTCTCTTGAATATTTCTACATAGCTCAGCAATATTTATCACTGATAGACAGTCACCTGACACCATTGGACCTGAGAAGACTTAGTTAGTAATGGTGTTTTAGTTTTCTTCTGAGTAATATTTCCTTGGGTCCCATACTCAGTTAAAACTTTATGGAAGCTTGCAAGCCTCAGGGGAAAGTAAACTGTTTTGCAAGGCAACTGTTGTGTGTTGTCTCTGGAAACAATTGTGTTCCCGATGGTTCATTACTGAAATAGTTTTAACAGCATGTGGCTGTTGAAGTGTCCAGTATGTTAAAAAATATGCTAAGGTTACAAAGCTTGGCACAGGAATGGTAGAGCTAAGCTAACCTTTGCATATGTTAAAAATACACAGAGAGTTAAAATAAAGGTATTGTAATGCATATGTGCAAAAGGGCTGCATTATGGTTGCCTAAGCAACTTAGAATTCTGGCACTTTCTGGATTTCAGTGATTCTGCTACCTTACTGGTCTTTCCAGCGTACTATGCTGAAGTGGCTTCAGGATCAGTGCATTTAGCAGCAAAAGTGACAGGTGAGAGGAGAGGAAGCGGTGCCGCTGACAGATTTTGTGATGGTAACTGGGCAGAGGGAAATTTTTAAGTCAGCATTATTAAAAATGGTCACATTTAATGAAATGAAAAGAGGAGGAGGAACCATGGGATCTCCTCTGTGGCGCGGAGGAGAGGTTTTGCTGACCTGACCACCTTCCTTCCCACTGCACCCAACAGTTCTTTGTGAGTCTCCATTCTAAATTTTTTTTTTTTTTAAGTGTCATGTATGCTCATTCAGTAATAGCAAGCTACATGGTTGTGCTGGGTCATCTCTTTTTCTGTGAATTTTTGTAGAGACTTAAGCATGGAAATTACAAATTGTACAATTTGAGTCTATTGTGTTGCTCTCTTTTAAAGTCTCTTTCCCAGTGTTAGGCTGTGCTTTCTATAGAGCTTAACATAGATGTGTATTTGTCAAAAAAACTCAGATAATTTTTTAAAATGTTTGTTTAGAATGCAAATTGATGTAATAAATAAGAATCAGGGGTAATAAAGAGTAATGACTGTATTCTGACAGCTGAGCATTGAGACTATACACTAGAACCTGCCAGAGTCTGCTATTGTAGAAATTGTTAATTGCGCCAGTCCTTGCCAGAGTCTACTATTGTAGAAATTGTTAATTGTGCCAGTCCTTTTGAATATAGATGTTTTCCTGAACTCACCAACAATACAATAAGCCAGTAAATCTAAGTTTGACCTGCTTGTTATTATTGTGAGCCCTGGGTATGTCAAAGGCTTTTCACCAAGTCAGGATTATTAATCAAACCTGACTCCCTTTTATTGATTAGACCTCAAATGGTTGGGTTATATGCCACCCTGTTTATATATTGCTATTTAATTTGCAGCCACCCTGCGTGCACTCTATCTAAGTGACAACGATTTTGAAATCCTGCCGCCAGATATTGGGAAGCTCACAAAGTTGCAGATAGTAAGTAATTTATCTAAATTCTTGGAAAATCAATTCACTTTTGCAACGCTTGTAGGAATAGAATCTAGTCAATTTGAGGAGTAGTAGGGTATGTTTGCAGGAATAGACCACTATACCTGGAACTGTTTCTTGTTTACCAGCAGACACTTGTAAATAAATTGGAAGAATTGAGTGTTTAGGAGAAAGGTGGGGACAGAGGATGTAGAGTTCTGCTTTAGGCTGCTTTATGGTAACTGAAAATTGTTCTGACTACTTTATATTCACTCTCAGCTGAGTCTTAGAGACAATGACCTGGTATCACTGCCTAAAGAAATTGGTGAGCTCACTCAGCTTAAGGAACTTCATATCCAGGGAAATCGTCTTACTGTGCTGCCCCCAGAACTAGGTAAGATTATGGATGATCATTTATTTGAATAATAGCAATAATGGTGCATTGTGTTTCCTCTGAAACGAAACTAGTTGTTAAACTCTAGGAAGTGATTATGCTTAAGTCATCATTGCTGCTAATATTTACTTTCTTCTGAGAAACACTCACTTTTTCACTCCTGCTGGTTATGCAGGAGGGGCCAGAAGATGATGTGCGTTTGGTTTTATTAGTTTTTTGCATGTTATGTTTTCCTTGTGTATTAGTACACCTGACTGCCAATTTGTATATAGCATCTTGCTTTGTATAACATATCATAAATATTGGATCTGCAAAGCTATTCTTGTCTCTGGCTGGCTTTTGAGAACACTAATTGGATCAGCCAAAATTGTATTAAGCAAAAATGACAGTGGTATTAGTGGCTTTTTTGTGACTGTGCCTGTAAAAACGGAATTTTACTCAAGTAGCATACAATATAGCTAAATTAGAGGAATTTTTAATTTTTCTGTTTCAGTAGCCTACCTTTGGTGAGTTGTCAGCTTTTTCACTTAAAGAGGTGGACCTGGTTGATGTACTTTGAATTTGTGATACTGGCCATTTAAATATGATTACTTACAAGTGGCTTCTTTCAACCTATAAGGTAGTTTTTCTTTGAAACTTAAGTATTGATTTTGCTGAATTTGTATTGCAGTATTCCATTTTATGTGAGGGGCATTAACTTCAATAGAAGTTGTGCCTGTTTGCCCCAAGCCAGAATTTGGTTTCAGATCTTTTTAAAGATTGTCATAAAATATTTTTTGTTGGGAATAATGTGGCTGCATCAATTACCTGTTGTTGAAACACTTGTTACATTGTATATTCCTTCTTTGGTGTTATTGTGGACTGTTACATAGGGAAGTGTCATGGTTTAAGCTCAGCCAGCAACAAAGCACCATGTAGCTGCTTGCTCACTCCTCCCCACCAGTGGGATAGGAAGGAGAAAATACAACAAAAGGCTTGTGTATCGACACAAGCACAGGGAGGGATCACCCACCATTATGGTTACTGGCAAAACAGACTCGACTTGGGGAAAAAACAAAATCAATTTAATTTGTTAGCAGTCAAAACACAGTAGGATAATGAACACCTTTCCCCACCCCTCCCTTCTTCCTGGGTTCAACTTCACTCCCGATTTCCTCTACCTCCTCGCCTCCAGCATCACAGGGGGATGGGGAATGGGGGTTGTGGTCAGTTCATCACACGTTGTCTCTGCCAATCCTTCCTCCTCAGGGGCAGGACTCCTCACACTGTTTCCCTGCTCCAGCGTGGGGTCCCTCCCATGGGAGACAGTCCTCCACAAACTTTTCCAACGTGAGTCTTTGCCCCAGGCTGCAGTTCTCCATGAACTGCTCCAGCGTGGGTCCCTTCCATGGGGTGCAGTCCCTCAGGCACAGACTGCTCCAGCGTGGGTCCCCCGTGTGGTCACAAGTCCTGCCAGAAAACCTTCTCCAGCATGGGCTCCTCTCTCCACGGGTCCACAGGTCCCATCAGGAGCCTGCTCCAGCTGCAGGGAGACAGCCTGCCATCTCACCACAGGCTGCAGGGGCATCATGTCCTCCAGTGCACCTCTTCCCCCTCCTTCTTCACTGACCTCAGTGTCTGCATAGGTGTTCCTCTCACATTCCACTCCCCTCTCCACTGCAGGTTTTGCCTTGTAAATACGTTCTCCCAGAGGTGCTACCACTGTCACTGATGGGCTCGGCCTTGGCCAAAGGTGGGTCTAACTTGGAGCTGGGGAAGCTTCCAGCAGCTTCTCACAGGAACCACCCCTGCAGCCCCTTCCCCGCTACCAAAACCCCACCATGCAAACCCAATACAGGAAGCTTCTTTGGTTTTACTAGTACCTTCCAAATAATAGTTCCCCAAACTCAGAAAGATAGTGACTGAAGTTAGAATGATAAAGCAAAATTGTTTGTTGTCATAAGAACTTGCTTCAACCCGTTAGAGAATGTGGCAGCAGTGTACATAAATGTGACAGTCTGCAATTTATGCTTTTTGTTTTATACAGCAAAGTATCTGCTTTTTTTCTATGACCTGGCAGGGGGAGATGCTTATTTTGATTCTTATTTGTTTGTCCAGCATGGGTTTTTTGTCTTTATCAATTCAGTGGACTATATGATGCTGAGGGTTTTTGCCTTTTTTTTTTTCTCACCATGGTAGATGGAAGTTCCCCTTGTTTCCTTAATTTCAGATATTTATTCCTTGACACAGGTCCTTCTTTAGCTGTTTGTCAAAGTCATGTTTATTTATAAAGTCTTTTTCAACAGCATTAACAGTTCAGAAGTATGCAGTATCTGCAAATATGCTTTTATGTAGCTTCCTTAAATTATAGCCTTGGTTTTTTCCAGAAAGTGGAAGTTAAATGCTGCACTGAGTCTAACCAACTTCTGTGGCTAATTAAATATCCTAAACAAACTGCTGCCTTACAAGCATAGCAGCAAATTCACTTCAAATGGTTTTACCATCATTGTCCAAAACAAATGGAAATGTTTTAAACAAAATTCTTGATGTTTATTGTGCGCTGACCTGCAAAACTCAGGATGGCCAAGGGAAGCATTTTTCCTTTTAGTTAACATTTGTTTGCAGTATAGAACAATATAGAAAAAGGACTTGTACTTTTGCCCTGCCTGATCAGGATGAGGTGCATTGACACAGCTTAAGTCCTTGTCACCTCTGTTCTTTATTACTGATATGCTATTCTATAAATTATATTTTTCTTTTCATGTATTAGTTTACAAATGTTTCATTTTATGGTCTTGCCCAAGATCCTCATTCATGATCAGTTGGCATAATTTTTATTGCAGTCTGTGCCATGGGTAGTACTAGAACTATGTCAAATGTTGAAAAGAGCCTAGATTTTGGGGTATATTTCCAGAGAACATTATACTGAATTCTAGATTTATAACTTGTGCAACTTGCAAGCATATTTACTGTGCAAAGCAATGTTCTTGCTTGTTTTTTTAATGTCTAGGCAAACATTTAGGGAATGGATTTTAGTAAATGGAGCACCAGGCTGGGCTTTGGAGGGCTTGTTTGAGATCAGGTAGGAGCAGGCCACAGGCAAGCATGAATCTGCTGAATGATTAGAAAAAGTCACTTCATCTCTGCAGCCCTGTTTTCTCTTCTGCAAACTAGGGCAATTTAGAGAATCACATCTTTGCAGACAGTTTTAAAGTTTGCCAATGAAAGGTGGTATGTGAGTGTTACACCCTAATGAATGGACTGCTAATTCCATAGTCACCATCTGCAGGAAAGACAATTTTATCTGCTTTCTGAGTTCTCCCTCCTAAATTTTTAAAATTGAATTATAATGTAAGGAGAACTATCCAAATAATTTGTGCTATGCATATTGGATAAATAGCTTTTCAATGAGCAGGTCCTATTTGCATTAATTGGAGGTACTGCTGTTCCATTTAAAGTAAACAATCTTTCTTCTCTCATTATCACTTTGATAATTAAAGATGCTGAAGGCTTTTGACTGGCTTAGTTCAGGCACTGGTGGACAGCAATGAGTCATTAGATGTTCATTTACCAGGGAGATGGGCACAATATAAACACCAGAATAAAACAGTGTATTTGAATGAAGAGAAGTGGAGGAGTACATTAAACTGGTTTTTAAAGGTAATAGAAATAAGTGCAGAAGAAGGCATGGAGAGTAGGATATGAGAAAAGGCCACAGACAGGCATTGGGATCACAATTTTGGAATGGGGAGAGATACCAATAAATAAAACCCCACAGCGTGCTCTTTATTTCACCTGATGTGATTGAGCGTGGCACATGCCAGTAAGAGGGCTGAGGGAGATCAGTATTATCCTCCTCTGTGTTTAGCAGAGAATACCTATCATTAATTTAAGAAAAATATTCTTGCCCAGGAGGAAAAGAGGGGTCTAGAAGAGTGCACTGGTTCTCTCTGTGAGGGTGCCTGTCTGTAAATACAGTATTTGTGAGTGATGAACGCAGGAAATGGCCGGGAGTAGGTGGGTGGAATTTGCAGCTTGTTTTTATCGTTTGTCTCTCAAAAACCCGTTCATGAGGAATGGTGGTGCGCAGTCATATATAAACTTTAAAGAAGCACTGGCATTTTTTTCCCTAGCATTTAAAAGGTTATGTGCTGCATTGCAAGACAAATAAATCATGATTCACTGCAACAACAGAGTTGCAGTCAGTTATATAAATTGCTAGGGAAGTACTAAATCTGTCACTTTGTGTATTCTGACCATTTAACAATTGGAACGGTGTTTGGAAAGAAAGCCGAGTAGAAGCAAGAACCACGTGAAGTGGCAGATACAATTAGTAAGCTCAATGATGGTGTTTTAAGTTCATTGTATGGTCATCTGGGTGGACCCATATGTGCCACATAGAAGATTTTCTTAGCAGAGTCAGGAGTGTAAAAGTAGTATATGGTGCAGAATATTCACAAAGTTGTAGCTAAATGTAAATAGCCACCCAGAGAATATAACTAGCTTATCTGTAGGTTTGCATTTTTGATGTGAAAACAAATGGCATGATTTTTAAAACCCAGATTCTAATGTTGACCATGTTCATTACCCTGCCTCCAACACACATTTGTGCACACGTACACGAAGTTTGCTCATGTTTATGCATATGGGAAGAACAGTGATTTCTAAGGATGTATTTTTAA
>VYZV01033850.1:2601-14121 GCA_013401275.1 Pandion haliaetus | reverse complement strand
GGATGTATTTTTAATTACCATCCTCTTTTTCCAAAACTGAATGTTGGCATCAATGGCTTTTAAGTATACTATTCAATACTGTCTAGTTTATCAAATAATTTCCTCAGGTAAAGGGAGACACTATCAAAACTGTGAAGGTAGGTACATACTTGAAAAGTGGAAAATTCAAGCTCTTTAAAAAAGAAAAAAAAAACTTGATGGGGTAAGTAACCGTGTTTGTTTTTAAGGACAGTCAAACATTTTGTAAATTAAATCTGTATGCCAGAATGGCTAAGTAATTCTTTCACCATTTTTTCACTTTGAACAGCTAAATTATCTTCTGTGGATAAAGGATTGGCTTTAAATAGAAAGTTCAAGGAATCCTGCCAAAAGTCTAAATATTTCCATCACCGGAAGGCATTTTAAAATTTAGCCTTTTGAAATGACTCTAGAGTTTGTGAGTGAATATTATATTACGCAAAGTAGTTGCTGCAGTTGTTTGTTCAAGTTAATATTAGTCGAAATAGCAGTTTACTTAGGTAATTATAACAGACATGTGCAAACACAGGAATCACTTATTTCACGAAAGATATTTCTTTTCTAAATATACTTGATGTAAATGCCAAACTTTTCTTATTTTAGTATAAACTGTCACTGCACCCTACCTGTGTCTTAACACAATCCTGCTCAAACCTGCAAATACAGGTCTGTGGTGCCTGTTGGAAGCCTGAACATCCTGGGGCTCTTTGGGCACCAGCTCTGAGCACTGGAACAACTAATTGATACCTTGCAATTTAAAAAAAAAAAAAAAAGTTCCTACTTTTGGAACTAAGGCAAAGGTGGTGTAAGAAAGTAAGGAGCTTTACTAAACCTCCCAGTGGATAAACAAAATAACTTGCTTTCTAGGACTACTGATGTAGCAGTTATCAGTTAAGGGATAATAGAAAGATGTACGTATCAAGATAGGTCACAGACAGATTTTTTATGTAAGAAAAGCACCTCTGAAAATTTGTGAATATTCTAACTGTGTTTCTCATTTTAGGCTTATTTTGAGTTAAAAAATGAAAAAAACACTGCCACCAAAACCCACCACTTTTTTTATGTAGTTAGAAACCAGGCTGATTCCACAGGCTACTTGATGGGAGTTAAGGTGTATGGGAAGAGATGACAACTCTGTGGTTTCATTATACACAGAAAGATGTTTTCTATAGCCCATCATTTAGATTTACACAACAGGCATTCATTTCCTTACACTGCTGTAATTCTTGCCAAACTTCCCCAGATTCAGATTTGATCTTACATTAGTTTTTAAAATATGCAAGTCCTACTGTCACTTCTCAGATGACTACAGTGAGTGTGTAGGCTTTCTTAATGTTGACTGTACTCTAAGTACCATCAGCATAATAATGATGTTTCTGTCGGCAAATACTTCATCTGTTCCATCAGAGCTGTGGTAGGTAAGAGTACTGTAATTAGAGCCAATCTGAGCAAATGTTATATTTGTTGTTAAATTTGGTTCATTTCACGTGTTCTATAGTACTTAATAGTGGTTTCGCTTTTCTGAGTACTTGGCAACCTGTGTTTGAATGGAAGTTTCAAAGGTGCGGAGCAAAAGCAATACAGTGAATCCTTTTTGAACTCATATTTTTAAATTAACTAGATTTTGGTCTGATAGGGACCCTTCAAAGAGAGAATGCTCTGTTGAATTTCTGTGTAATTGAGAATCCCAGGGGAGTTTCTGAGATTGGAAAAAATGTGCAATATATTTCAAAATAAATTGGGATGCTGATCCTCTAAACCTGTAATATTTCGTGTGCCATTAAAACATCTTTGATGTTAAACTACATTGACATCACGTTAATTCCCTTTGTTCCAAAAACCATCTGCCACATAGCGTGTTTCTTGGGTTTCTTCACTGGGAACACTTAGCAGTCATTGTTGGTTTGCCCCGTGAGATCCCAGTCAGCACCGGACATTTGTTACGCAGAGCGGTGAAGGAAATAGTATTTCCAGCACACAATGTGTCACCCTTCAAAAAAGGAATCGATGAAACTTAGCAATACTTGTAGGTCTTCTAGTAAATGGTCTCTCTCTTACATTAGGAATGTGGGAGAAATGAATTTAATCGAGTCTAAGTAATTTGAAATAATTTTAGAAAGAATATAGGAAACATTTTGAAGTGATTTCTTGGATTTTTGTCAAGATGCTGTTTCTTCTGCCATTCCCCTTAACTACCCACACAACGACATCAGCCGGGCTGGTTGCCTTGGTGCCTGAAGACTGTGTGTGGTGGATTTTGGCTGTTGAAACAGTGTGATTCGTCATGTGGAAGTACAAGCCGTTAGCAGAGTGTTGTTTGGCTAGGATTGCTTTGCGTGCTGCATTGAGTAAGTTCCTGGTTTGTGGCTTTCATCTGTGAATGTTAATATTATTTACTCTTTCTACTAGTTGTCCTGCTAAGCTCAGGTTTGTTGTGTGGAGTGATGGTAGAAATTGCCAGGGCTTTCCCATTGTTCCCAGAGAGTTAACCACTCCTCCTGTCACCTGAAAATGTGAGTTTGCCCAGCCAAGTTAGGTCTATATTCTGCCTCTACTTAATACCTGATATGTGGTTTAAGGGAGAAGTTCAGCATTTAATCCATTCTATTGTCTTTCCCAGGCTTCATCTTCAGTCCTGTCACATTCTGGAGTGAAAGTCTCCTTGTGCCAGACTCCCCATTACCCTTTGGTATAATGATTCTGGCTGACCTTTGCTATGATGCTGGAATTTTGTATAAATATCTCAGGACTAAATTCACTTTGTTTTAAACTCTTCTATGGAAGGTTGAGGTGGGACAGTGCTGGAGAGTAAAATCCTCTTCCCATAGAATTTTAATAGCGGTAGCTGAGGCAATACCAGTTTGCCCTGTACCACTTCACCTTTACATCCAAGGTAAAGAATTCAAGATTTAGTTAGTCAGCTTTTACTTTATTTAAGCTGTGGTTCTTTTTCTAAGAGTTGAAGCAAATGGAGTAGCTATTCTGGGATCACACAGAATAATCAGAGTCTTTAACCTATCAAAGGGAAGAGTGAGAGGAGACTTAGCTGCTGATCCTCACTAACTCCATGAGAAGGAAGCACAGGTCACCTTTTTGCCTTGTAGATGGGCAGCAGTGTTTTAGAAGTAAGTCAGCTCAGTTCAGCACTGAAATAAAGAATGCATTTTAACAGTGATGAACCATTAACAAGACACCACTAGCAGAGTCTCCATCTCCTGATGTTTTTCAGCCCAGGTGTTTTTCTGTTTGAAATGTCTTTGTTAAATTCTTCAGTTACTGAACTGACAGAGATCTACTGTTAGATGTATTCAAGTGAACATTCAAGTTGGGCTCTAATCTCTGAACTCATTATTAGAAATTCTCATTTACATCTGAGAAGTTGTTAGAATAATGTGTGATGTTACAATATCTGCACTCCTGGTTTTTGTCCCTGAAAATAATTCTAAAACTGAGGATGGGCTTGGGCTTCGGTGGTTGGCTTTTAGATTGCTCGTTCAGCCTTGTCTTACCCTGGGGCTTCCCATCTAACACTCACAGGTGAGGCTACAGACATTCCCATCTGTGTGGTGAGGAAAGCAGTCAGAGGAAGGCTTCCAGCCTGCTTCTGTCTGATGGATGCTCTGGAATATCTGTTTGGCTTATTTGTATGTACTGAATCTGACTAGTTATTTGAGACTTGAACCTTTTCCCCTGTTAAGTAAAACCACCACAAATGCTGAAGTGCTTGGTGACTCCAAGTGAAACTGTTAGACCTTCTCCAGTACAAGAATGTAGGGGCAAGAGGGCTAAAATGTTGCTGGGATCAATCTTTTTGGAGATGCTTCTGTCTAGGTTCAGATTTACTGGTTGTTTTCTTTTAGCGCAAAGAAACTCATCAATAAGCAAATGTATATTTTTGACATATGCTATGGAGCTGTAGATTTGTTTATCATACTGAATATTTCTGTGAATATTTCTACTGGTTCCAAAAAGATTGAGTCACGTTTCACTTACGTACAAGAAGTCTTTGCTCTCTGTTGTCTTCCTGCTCCTTTATAACTACTGTTTAAATCTGCTTTCTGTGACTAGTGCTTCAAAAGTGATAGAGGTCTTCAAAGCAGAGATGATCTTAATTGTTTATAGGAATGATAGGAGTTACCATGCACAGCTTACATATGCTTAAGATTGGTGTAAAAATCATTTGCTTTTGATAACAATTTGTGGCATAGAAATCAGTATGTATTTTCTCTTTTTTTAACATAGATTTTAAGACATCATTCACATTTATATTGCTTTGGTATCATTTTTATGACATAATAGTCATGATATTTCTTCCACCCCTACGCTTAAACCAGTCTCTCTCTCTGTGGAGACAAAGCACATGCCACAAAAGTAATAAAAATTATAAGCCCTGTAGTGTAAAGCAAATCTATAACAAGCCGGGGCAGACATATTTTTACATACAACCTAAGTTTAAATTTAGTGTAGTGGATTGATCCCTTACTTAGCATTTAATAAAACAGGATTCAAGGGCATTTATATCTAAATAAAGCAATAAAATGAATTTTATTCCTCCTGTCCTTATGTACAATGGTGAGAGAGTAAGACCTTTGTGTTGTAAAGGGAGAAAACATTTAAATTGCAGTCTTAAGAGGAATCACTGAAAGGGGGGTGTTACAGCCTGAGGACTCTCCTTGAGGTCAGTGCAGTAGAGCGTAGGCTGGAAGGTGAGTCAGAGTATCAACGGGACACAGATGTGTAACAACAGTATACAGGCTAAAAATTATTTCCATTGATTTTAATGAAGCTCCACTAGGGATGAATTTAAACCATTACAAAGAAGCGTTGATCTGGCATTTTACAGCTAGGATCATGTTTCTTATCCTGAATGCCAATGTTCAGTTCTCAAATGTCAGAGTTGTTTAATTACTTTATTTCACCTTTTAATTTTTGAAAGTATTTAAAGTGTTGCCAAGGGGCGTTCAAGTGGAAAGGACAAGTCAGGTTTGTGTTCGTTCTGTTTTCTTTTGTTTGTAGTGAAGTAATGCCTATGTACACTAGTCATGCCTTACTATACCTTAAGTATACATACATCAGGTAAATATTATATACTCCATGTATCATATGTCACAAGGGGGTGAGGGGCTTATAGTTGCATATAAGAGGTGCTTGCAGGCTAGATCTAATGGACAAGAGGAGCCTGGGAAGTCTGGAGACACCCTTGGTCAAAGTGACAGGTAGCATTATCACTGGCTTTGGTGCTTATTTCTGCAAACACGGCTGTGGGAGGCAGCATTTTATTTGCTTTTATGAGCTCTTTCTGACCTTTGCAGGCAGTTGAGCAAAATACGAATGTTCACACAAACCACTTATTTCAACAGCACTGAAGGAAAATAACAAAAACCATTAACTATCACGTTTTAGAGCAAATGTAGGATAGATTTATTGAGGGAGATGCAGGGAAACTGTAGCTGCCTTTTCCCTTTAACATCACTCAGGATGAGGTGTGCCCACTGTCATACGAGGTGTCCCTTCTGTCCACCCCTGGCTGTGGGAGCTCTGAATTTAAGCAGTGATAAATGGTATTTTTAGTCAACGGATGGCATGTTAGAATACATTAAAATTATAAAAATGCATACTTTGATTTTCCCCTTGAATTTTCAAGGGTTTGTTTTGGTGTAGATCTATTTACTGTAGCTTCCAGGTGGCAGCTAACAAGAGATTTGGGTAGCAGACAGTTTTCAGGTCTGCATAGCTTACTAGTTAGGCATAGGAACATTTTGTTTTTAAGGTGGGTTAAACACAGAACTTCAGTCACACTGATCCAATCAAACTTAATGGTTCAGGATCATCTTTAGATACAATGAGTGCTGAGGCAGAAAAAAAAATGCCAAGATCAGGTATTTCTAAGACCACACAGCTGGCTCCTTTTAGAATGCTTTTGGTCATTCTGTGCAGGTCATCCACAGCAGTCAGCTGTTAGACCTCTAGCTCTGCTCTTCTCTTTTCCAGACTCCGTTCTCTTTTCAGTGTCTGCTCACTGGTAGCAGCATATGTCCACTTTGCATTCTTCCTACGTCTATTCAAGATAGAAATCTTAAAAAAAGTATCCTTCAGGCTTAGAAATTAGAAGGGTCTTTAAGCATTTTAGACCTGGGTTCTGGGATATATAGTTTTCATTATTTATTTATAAGAATAATTTTAGAAGCACTCAAAAGTAATTTGAAAAACATTTCTGTGACCTAGGAAAAGGGCTGTGCTGACTAGTCTTAAAGATAGCCGCCTCCTCTCTTACCAGAAGCATGTGACTGTAATGCATTTCAGTGGAGTTGATCTCTTTCAGTATGGCAAAATAGCAAGAACCTTAAGTCCGTTACGAAGAAATACAATTTTAGTCTACTAGTTATGCCATATTTTAGAGATGATAAATATTTTTTAATAGGCTGATGTGCATGGAAAGAACAAACCAGCAATAACCCATGCAATCTCCAACCCTAATGCATTTTGTGATTGAATCTTCAGTACTGGATTTTTACTAGAGGCAATTTTGTATTTTGCTTACTAAAAATATCCGAGGGATTTGATGTGATCTGTGTAGCAGAACAGTATATAAATTTCCTAAAGGCCTGGGGATAGTGTTCTGCTGACGCTACTGTTAGACAATATGCATGAAGGCGCATCTGCCATGGCTTTTTCCCTGGTCCATGGCTCTAGTGCTGCAGGGATGGAATAACAGCATTTCTTAGCACAGTGCTGCCGTAAAAAACCATCTAGGCAAGGAGACTTTTGGGGGTAGGAGGGGACAAGGACACATCTGTAAGGTGTCCAGTTGCGTAGCACTCCTGTGGTGAGCCTGGTACCAGAGCCATTGCTTCAGGCAGGTTTGACCATCTCTTCCACGCTGCTGGGTTCATCTTGCTGCACTGGGGCAGAAGGGTTCATGCAGGGCTCCCATGTGTTTGGTTACCCCACCACATACTGTTCCTGAGATGTCACTGAGACTTTGACCTCATACTTGGGACTTATGGATGTCCTGCAGCCAGAGCAGAATTAGGTAAGCCCTTGATTCATGGATGGTTTAGTTGTAAGCACAGAAAAGGACACCAGGATACGGCCCCAAGTAATGTATGGTCATGCAGGAGTGGCACGTTTCCATCCTGTCTCAATTTTAATTATATGATTTCTTTGTTCTCAAGTGGCTTGCCTTGTGGTAGAAGTGTTAAGACTCCATTTCCTCCCTAGTGCTGATAAGGTGGGGTAGGCTCTCTGTGACTTTTTACCCTGCTTAATTTTCTGCCTGTTTCTGTCCTCATTTCCAGATGGAAATTTCAGTACCAAACGGGGAGGAGTTTAAAGCATCGGGTGCCCCATCCTTCCTGCTTTCTGCAAGGCAGCCCTCCTTTACTCTTTTGTGGAGGCGTACGCGCTCTCTGCCTGGTGCTTGCCAGGACCCGCTCTCTGCCAGGTGCTGCTGGACAGATGGGTTGATCCTTTTTGCACTACAACACTTGATTAAATTCTTCAATTAAAACCCTGGGCTGTGAGGTGGCAGCTGATCTCTCGCTCCAGCTGTACGTAGCCAGTGGTATGGGCTGCCAGGGCAGCTGCTGCCAGCAGGGTTCCCAGAGGGGCATCCTGGGCAGGCAGGGGGTGGATTTCAGTACAGATGGTGGACTTCCGGGTGCCCCAATTTCCTCTGTAATTAGGTTAATTTTACCCTCAGGGCTTCTGCCTGCCTTTTATATCTGAAGGTAGAAAGTAATATCTGTACCTGCCCCCAGTGTGTTTTGGGGAGGAAACAGAAGACGGAGGAAAATTACGTGATTACTTTGGCATGGGGATCTACAGTTCATATTGATTGAACAATCGTCTTTTTGCTGTAAGGCTTCCTTGGCTTTAGTAGAATAGTATTTATTACAATTACGTTGAAATGGGCCATGTGGTATTTGGAATGGAAGTGGGCAGTGCGCTGCGGGGATGGAAACGTACGGCAGTGTTCCCTGGGCAATAAATTTCTCACACAGCTCAGGATGACAGGGTTCAGCTGAGACCCTGGCTACTGAGGTTTTGGGAATGTGTGACTTAATTCCTGTAAGCAACACTGAATTTGACCCATGATTGGGCCAAGCTTGCCGTCCCAAATTTAACTATTTTTATTAGTTGTACACAGATCGATCATTTTACCTTGATGCAGTACTTGCAGAGCTGTAATTACAAGGGAGTGCTTACAGTGTTGGTAGTTTTGGAGAGCAATGTATGTGGGTTTTTTGCAGGTAATAAAATGGAAAATCCAATTTGCAATTGCAAAGCAAGCCCCTGAGTGACACATGATCTTCATAGCAGCACTGGTCAGAGGGTTACGGCTAATCACAGTGCTGGCTTGCTTCCCCGGTGGCCTGTGCCTGAAAACTGAATAGTGAGCAGCGTGAGCCTGTGCCTTGAGCCAGCATAGATTTAGGCACACCAGCTTCTAGCTTATTAGGTCCTCTTTGTCACAGTACTTAATCCTGCTTCCTGATTCTTGTTAGAACAGGGCTGCAGAGTCCCTTAATAAAGGAGATGGGTGCGAGGCTCCTAACGAGGCGCACTGAAGCGTGAGGCAGCAAGGGCAATTGCTGTCTGACTGACAGAGGGGTGAAATGCTCCCTGCCTGTTGTTATTTCAAAAGAACAGGCCTCAGACAGCTGACAGATGAGCTTGCTGAGGTAATGGTAACTTGTTGGTAGGCCAATATGAGATGCATGGCATCTTTTCACGTGGTATAATGGTCTGTCTTTAATTGTGTTAACCCTTTTTACGGAGAGAAACACATCAAGGATTAGCTGTAATGTAGAACATGCAACCGAAATGGCCAGCAAGCACACAGCCTGCAGCAGCTCCTGCAGCATGCGTGTTCATGCAGCTTACACAAGTGCCTTTAGTTTTGAACAGCTAGCACATCAGGTTGATTTCAGATTTCTCTGACAGCTTGGCTCAGTCAGTCTTCAAAACCTTGTAATTTTTCTTCGTTTTGTTTCCTATGGCTAAAGATTTTTTTTTATTTTCTTATTTGTTACTTTAGCTTTCTGGGCAGAGGGTAGGCCTCTCTTCATCTTAAAATTAACAAAAATAAATGTAAAATGTAGCACAGACTTCTTACTTTAAAGAACACAAGAAAATATTTCAATGGCTAGACTGTCCTGGAATTCAGCCTGTTATATCCATAACCATGAGGAGTTTCAGTAGAGCATGTACTGTTTTGGGTTTGGGTGGTAAAGATTTACAAATGAACAAAACAAAACAAAAAAAAAAACCCAACAAGCAAACCCCTAACAGGTCTCTTAAGTCTTCCTGTCAACAGAATACGTAAAACCAGCATGTTGCAAGAATGATGTTTTTTGTTTGTTTTTCTCAGTATAGAGAACTGTAACCACAGATCAGCGGTAGGATCTTGCTACAAACAACACATTGGGCACTGGGAAGGCAGAAAGCCTGTTGGGCATTGCTTGTTGACATTATGCTTGGAGCACTGATCAAGAAATGCTTTGCACTGCTAAGCTTCATCAGAGCAAACTCCTACCACAGCATCATTCTCCTTTCATTCCTGCAAGGCATGCTGGAGAGGGCCCAACACCTATGCACTATTAAGCCCTGCTTAAAACTAATTTGATGAATAAATATTATATGCAGTGGGCGAAGTTCAATCCTGCAGTGCCATATTTAGTAGCACTGAAATGAATAGGGTTGAACTGTATCCATCCTGGTGGAAACTACTGTGTCCTCCTATTCCTCTCCACTAAGACTGAATGTTTGCTTTTATTACGGTTATACTCTCTGAAACAAATGAAAAGTTTTATATTCACAGCAAGGTATTTCTTTAAAATTTTTCATATTTTGAATTTTATTCATATGCTCTTTTGTTTAATCCCTTTCAGGTAATTTGGATTTGACTGGTCAAAAGCAGGTCTTCAAAGCAGAGAACAATCCTTGGGTTACCCCTATTGCTGACCAGTTCCAGCTGGGAGTATCTCATGTTTTTGAATACATTCGTTCAGAAACATATAAATAGTAAGTACTGTAGATGTGTTGGGCTGGTTTTTTTTTCCTGTAGTGTGTTTGGCAAAGTGTTATCAGCTATACCCTTCTTCCATAATCCATGCAGTAGCTTGGTATTCAGGGCAAATATGCAAACTTGTACATTTATATTAAGAAATTTTGCTGACAAGAAGGTAATTAAATGTGATTTAGACATTTTAGGAAAGCACAAAGACTGTTTGATACTGTCCTGCATTTGCTGTTCATTTCTAAGAGCTATTCAGTAACATGAGCTGTGAAAGAGCAAGCATTACAAGCCTTTGAGAAGTACTAATTTTAAGTATGTACAATAAGGTTTTATAGATTGAAATAGATACTTGTTAATGTTTTTGGATGCAGGTTGTTACATTTTGAAAGAAATGTCCAGAATTCAAACCTGTTTTTATCTGGACTGGTTTACAAAAGTCTACAACCCTGGTAAATCAAATACAGATACTAGTACTTTCTTCAACAGTGTAACTGGAAAAAAATAAACCTCATGCTGGGACTTCTCCATTTTAATTCAAAATTCTATATACAAATGCTAAGCATTGGTTTAGGAAATTATGTCTTTAATCATTCAGTGAATTGAAGTATTTCTTTTCAGTAAAAATTTCCATGTTACAAGTCCACAGCAAAACTTTAGATGGGAAGTTATTTTCAAGTGTCTGACAACAACCTTGATGCTGTCTTTCTAGAAGCAATAAGTAGTACAACAGACAATACAACCTCTAGTTTGGAAAGTTAGTTTTTGCATTTCCTTTTTATGTAAAAAATATATTTTAATGATTTAGAAGCGTTTCTGACAATTTTTTTATATGGTAGCTGTCTGAACTCAATTACCAAATGCAAGTATTCACAAGTGAAGGTTTTGGGATTCCAATTAACTGAGAAGTAAATTTCTATATGAAACCAAATGATCCAGCAATGGCTTTTGTGGGCTGTTCTTCATTTATAGGATTTAAGTGAAAAGCATCACAGATGGGAGAGTGGTTACAAAAATTGTGTGTCTCAGAAGTGTCCTGATATTTATGCTGTAATATGTGTTCTCAAGATAGATTTATTCATAGATCTAAGTAGGCTGCAACACCCTTCTTCCAGTAGTACTCTGTACTACAGACATGGTGTAGGGAAACAGCTGTCTTCTCTCCTTAGACCATCCCTTCCCCGCTGTCCGTTGTGTAGCTGCATCTAGATTTCTTGATAATGTTTTGTAAATTTTTTTTAATTGCCAATTTTATATTTCTGTTTGCTGAGCAATGTAGATTAGGGACCTTCATGCGGTTCTCACAGGGACAGCGCTGGGCATCATGAGGACAGCAAAGTTTCAAGGACTGAAGTGCGGTTTTGAGAATGTTTGACCCATATTCAGTTTTGGGGGTTGGGGGGCTGTTGTTATGTATCTATAATTAAAAAAAAAAAAAAAGATTACAACTGTGGACATACTAAATTGTTCTGGCAACTTTCCTT
>VYZV01033847.1:57175-82274 GCA_013401275.1 Pandion haliaetus | reverse complement strand
ATCCTGCTGCACAATGGCTTCCAGCTCCTACTGTTTGTTGCCCATGCTGCATGCACTTATGGCTGAAGATACACTTATGGCTCCTAAAAGTAGCATCCCACATCTACAAGCTCTAAACATGAAGAATTTATTTCTTACTTGACAGTGCAACTGCTCCTATCCTACATTCATACATACACACATATATGTGTGTATATGTATGTATATGTATATATATATATATGCAATTTTCACATTGCTGCAGTCAACCACCTCCCTTTCTGGCTCCTTTAATTAACTGGGTGATTTTTCTTTCTGAAATATTCTATTCCAAGCCCGAAAGTATAAACTTAATGCAGGACTTTAATACAATGTCAAATAGATTACAATCTAGTTATTTTCCAAGCCATACAATTAAAAGGGATTTAACAGCATCGTGGCCTACATTTGCTGTCCTTACTCATTATTCAGGCTCCAATCATGCAGTGTATTCACTGGAGGTTATAGGGAAGGAGGGGCATAGCAGAGTGAGTCCTCAGATCTCAAAGAATGGTTGCCCTTAGGACATGCTCTACTATAATGTGATGAAGAAGTATAAAATAGTGTCAAGCAAAAGAAAATGCAACAGCTCCTTGGGTGTTTAGATCAAGAAATTAGACATGACAAAATAGCCTCTAGGAGTATGTTCATCTTTGATCTTTCTCAGACCCTGGGCTGCTTCTGCGTTTCTCTTGTTAAACTGCAAATAAGCAAAATCAATGGACTTCTTAATATCAAATCAGTTCCAGGATACAGTAATAAATGCTAAATAATTCCCAGCACGTACATTGCTGTGTTTACTGGAGGGAAAACTGCTGTTACAATATTTTTCACAGGAGCTTGTAGACAGAGGCCAACTGCTCAGTACATATAGGACTGCTTCTAGAAGCATGTAGAGATGCATAGTGGCTTTTTTGCCTTGGAATGAGTCACAGTGGCTTCTGTAGTCTTCTTCTGCTTTATGGGATTAGCTCAGCTGATAGAGGAAACCAGAAAAGCACTATGTAACTACTCAGATTGTTCCTAAGCGATACATTTCAGAAGCAAAATGAGGCAAGACCCTGGAGAGATGTAAAATGAGGCAAGACCCTGGAGTGCAATGAGAAGCAGCAGGAGGGAGAAAGGCAAATTGGGTACTGAAAATGTTAAATCACAGAAGAATATGCCTGGCTTTGAAAATGTCACTCCAAGGTTTAGACAATCATTAAGAGCAAATGTTGTGTGGTTTTATTTTTTTCAATAGGAAGTTTTATATGGTTAGGTTACAATAGAGCCTCCTGTACCTGCTCACTTACTTCACTTTCATAAAGAACTGTAGAAAGCGTGTCTTCTTCTGCTTGTTCCCTGGAGTCAGCAACCCTCAGCACGTTAAATATAATGTCCTATATAGCAAAGGTATGGACATACATTTCAAATACATGGTGTGCTATTGGTTTCCTCATTCTGAAACAGAAAGTGCAATGAAATATATAGTAAAAGATACACATAAACATACAGTACATAGTATTGCATAGATAAAAGCAATATATGTAAGTGAAGTTTTCTTTCCAAGAACAAAGTTTTTCTTTTCTTTTTTTGCAGCACTGTTGAGGAAGGAATTTAAATGCAACTTCATCTTACATATATATTGTACAAGATCTGCTAATTTCCTTTTTTTTTCTGGCATTGAGTAACTTTATGTCTACAAGGATAAGCTCCCACCAACATTTTGTGTACTGCTAACTTATGTAGTACTCCTGTTCTCTATAGGTACTCCATTAACACTATAAGATGATAAAGTCGATTATCCAGAGATTAAAGTTTGCACCTTGATAGTAGGCTAGATTAACATGCATGTGTTGCATTAAAGCAATTAATGAGTAGTAACACTAAAGATTGCTATTGAATCTGAAGACAGTTTTTTGTTAATTTTAACATTAAAAAAAACTTAAAAAACAAACGAAGGCACACATTTGCATGACTGACACAAATTTCTTTCCGTGCCCTTCACAAAAATAGAAAACATTGACTAATACAGCAATTAGAAGTGTTGCTTTCATCAGATGACTAAGATTTGTAGTTATGTCTTTTAGGGCCCCAATCCAACAAAGCACTTAAGAGCATGATAAAAGTTAAGCTCATGCTTAAGAGCTTTTCTGGATCATGGCCTGAAATAGGAATACCCACATCTCATGACTCAGAAACATAAGTTAATTTCCTTAAGAGCTGTTAGGAAATTTTGTCCCCTAGTACAGAAAAGAGTTACAGCAGGTTGTCTGGCATGAGTTAACTCCCTTTATCCTAAACAGCATTTCCTGACTACTGTGGGAGAAAGGATATTGCGCTTGGTTGGGTATATATTCTGACATTGTATTGTATATCCTACACGGCTCATAAAATAAAACTTAATGTGTCCCTATGCAGTGTGGCTCTCAACTGCTTATGGAATGACTCAACTGAGACTCATTTCAACCAAGCACCTTAGCTGAGACTTTGCAATACATAATCATAATGATAGTGAGTTAAATGTAAATATTAAAGGAAGAAAAAACCTCATAGGTTTTCTAATAAATTGTTTGTCAAGTTATTATATGTAAATTCTTGTTAGCCTGAGGTAATTTAGTTCATTTCACTAGTAGTATAAGATTATACCTTACTGTTTAATATTTCCATTTTCACACACATATTAACAGGAGTTTCAGGAGAAAATTGTGTTTCTACTGAAGCTAAAAACAAAGTCTCTCTGAATTTAATTGGGCATGATTTCACTTCAAGAACTTTTATTCTCAGTGCCTCTCTCCTAATTTAAAAATAGAATAAAATTAGTATCTCAAAGAGAACTAGAGTGTGACAGTAAAATCCAATATAGAAACAAGATTCCAGACAACTGAAAAAAACTTGTATTTCTTTCTCCCTTTCATGATTTCCCCATTCTTCAAATTCTCATTTTCAACAGCCTGAAGAGAAAAGAAGAATTTAGCAACATGAGCTGGAAATCATCAGAAAGGGAGGTTGAGAAGAAAGGAATTTTAGAGCTCTACACAGGCACTAAAGAAAAAACTTTTGATCCTCTGCTGTGTACAGTCTGGTTTTAAACATTTAGCTTGGTCCTGAATACTTCCACATCTACAGTCCTAAATATTTGGTCAATAGTAAATCACTGAAGTGATACTTATTCCATTTCTGATAGACAATACCATGTATGTATCAGTCTGATAAAATTTTCTCAGTAATGTACTCTATAATTTCCCTTTTATCACCTTCTTCATATTCATTATATTTGAATACATCTCCCTGGAAAAGTCTTAAAATGAGGAGATTTCACTCTTTCCTTTGCTTAGTGTTTCTCAAATCTGTGTACATAAAGGTGTTTTAATAAATCCTGATGAATCAGCTGCACTGGAGTTTAATTACTGTGATGTTTTTTCCTGAATTCCAACCAATCACCTTCTGCTATTGTGTTATACAGAGCTGAACACTGTGGGATACATTTTCATTTTTTAAAGGGAGGCTCCTCAAAATGCTGTCAAAAATTTGCCTTAGTTTCTGCCTATTCAAAACAGAATGAAAAATGTTTGGGTGTAGAAAAAAAATCTTTTTTTGTTATTAAACCAGTGTGATACTTACCAGAATATTCTATTCTTGGCTAACACACAGGGAAATTTTTGCATAAATAAACCAAGAAGGAGTACTATTTTTGGAACCTTTAAGTTGACATATACCTAGAAAGAGTTATTGCTGCTTAGTACACTGTGCCTCAAAAGTCAATTTCCCTTTTACAAACAAATGGAAAGTAAATCACTTTATGCCACTTTGCTGAGAGCAAGGAATGTTTAAAATAATAATGTCAATATAGCACAATACTTTCCCTTCCATCAACTCTGATGTCATGTTGGATACTATGTTATTGTGTTATCGGTCCCAAGATGAAATGATTGACTTATGAATAATTTTTACTTTGACCCAGGAAAAATTGGAAAATGATAGGCTTGTCTAAAGGATTTATCTTCAGAGTAGTAGAAAGTGTAAAACAATTTAAATGTATTCTTTAATGATGCCTCTTTTTATGAAATGCAACTCAGGAAAAGCATGACCTAGTACTATACTATGAAATATACTTAAGTGTAACATTAATGAGGCATGCACATTTGCCATCAAAACTGACAGTAATGTGGGTGCCCACTGCCTAAAAACCTGTGTTTTAATACATCAGACATATCTGATGTGGCAGTTACCACTGAAAAAATTAATATTTACCAGCAGTTTGTTGTGTGATGCTTTTTCCTGATACAAATAATAACAGTGTCTAGGGCCCGAGTTTTGTGACAGCTCTTAGGAAACAGATCCTGTACAGGGTGCTGAATGCCTGGTAGTTTTTGAGTTACATCAGGGTATTATTGCAGATGACCAGCAACCCTGCCTTTCCTAGTATGTTCCCATAATAAAATAATCTGCCCTGGAAATGGTAAGTTTCTGCTTCTTTGGTTCTGCCCCTTTGGATGTTTTTCTCTTGGAAGGGCAAGAATAGTGTCAACAGATCAAATGGAATTACCTAAAAGAAGAAGAACAGGTCAGACCAATGCCCAACTATTTCTGATCAATGACTCTTGTATCCAGCTGCTTCAAACTGCAAAAATATATTTTCCAGGTATGCTGAGAAAGAGCATTTCCTGGATTAGTGCAACATGCTTCTAATTACATAACATACAAGGATTTAAAGGATAAAATCACAGATTTGCTTTTCCAAGTTACCTTCTTAAATCAGCTTTACAATAGATTTACATTGCCTGTGGATATGATGCAGCAGAGTAGAACTAAGCCCCCCTGATTTCCAAACCATCATCATTTAGAGAGCTATAATTCATATTTAATGAAGAAGAAAGGATAGAAAAAGCATCCACAAGCATTTAACAAGAGACTCTATGAACATTAAGTTTTTATCCTCTGCTAAAAGCCCTTCACCTTATCCTTTCATTTTATAGGCTGATGCAATATGTTTAGAGGAAGTTGGGTATTTTTAGAATGTTTTTATAAAAAAGCTAATATTAGAAATAAATGGTGGTTTAGATTTAGATGGTATGGCTGGAAAATTTCCTGAAATGTCTAAAGAATGTTTGGTTTAATGAGGAAAGTAATTTATTGCAAGCAGAATAAGAAGCAATACCAAATCTTTAAGTTGCTAACCTTGATGATAAAGAATAGAACTTAGCAGACAACCTTCCCTTTTTACATAATTGCTAAATTAAGGGATGAAAGGAACACACTGAATATGATTAGATTTCTGTAATGCATTGGTAAAGTATGATGAAATCTTATTCTCACAACTGATTTAAATCTGCTAGAATATGAACATTAGAATGTGCTTTACAGTCTGACTTAAATAACAATTAATGAGAACTGGCAAAGTATTGTGGGTCTGATGGGGAATGATAGGACCTGAATTAGTTAAAGCCTTATTTTCAAATCCTCAATAGTAATCTGGAGAAGAGTGTTGTCAATTATAAGTAATAGGGAGGAGCTAAACACACCTACAACAGCAGAAAAATAATTTAAAGAAGATTTACAAGAATAAAAAATAATTTGAAGGAATAAAACCATTAAAGAAGGTAAATTAATAAGTCTAGGGAACACAAACTTTTGTTGGAGAAATAATGTTTGTGTTCATCTGAATGTGTCTGGTGATGGCAAGAGATATCTGGCCTCTGAAAACCTGGTAGAGTGGCACTGCTAGAGTAGGTTATTCTTATTCCTGTGTCTGCTGGCTAGTACAACTGTGAAAGGAGGCACTGTATGTGAGTTGGAAACTGCCACAGTGAATGAAGAGGAAGTGCTAGTGAAAAGAATGTCTGTCTTGAACTCTCTGGCATGGAAGATTTTACAGACTTTATTTTGGGGAGCACCAATCTCTAACCACAATTTCTTCTGGTGTCTATTGCAGCTCTTCATATCAGAGTTCTGCTTACCCCACTGAAGATGCCTGGTTTAGCAGCAATTCAGTGTTTAGATGAACCTGTGTGAAGGTTGATACTGGACTCTGTATCTTTTATAACTTTTCTCACATCTCTTCCCTACAATGGAACTGTTCTAAGTACTAAACAGCTTTTTTGGCTGGGAGGGTCTTGTGCTGTCAGTCTTTCCCACTAAAGTTATTACACTTTCAATCAGTCAATTAAATATTCATTGAGGCATAGAAAAAGCACAGAATGAACTTTGGTGTTGACAGAGAGCTGGGATGAAAAGAACCTGTGAGTAAGACAATATACAAGCATTTAAACATTGAATGATCTTGTCTTGGAGGGGTGATGATCTTGAATTATGCAGAGGGAGTATGGTAGTTAAATGAACATAATTTAGCTAAAGAGAAATTATTAGAAAAGGTTCTAGGAGAACAAATCAGCCTGCTGGTAATATAACACCAAAAGTAGTTAAAGTGATATTTCTTTGAGGTAGTTAAAATTAACATTGGGAAAACATGGCAATAGGGAAACAATTCTGATTTGGGACTACACAAATTTTGCACAAACTCTTTCTTTTCAAGTATACATACCTTTATGATTAGATTCAGTGAGTTTCACTGTATTGAAGAGGTACCTTGCTACCTACATGAGTGCAGGAATCAATGATGGTACCCATTCAAAAGTTGAAAGAATGACTACCCTGGCTGTGATCAAAGATCATAATATGCAGTGGCTGATGATAACTCGTAGCAGAAAAGGAAAAGCATGCAAGAATAAAACAAGTGATATGCATTCCTAAAGTTTAGGTGATTAATGAGGTCAAGCAAAAAGACTAAGTTAAATAAAAATAGCATTATGAGAGATGAGGAGGTCCCATATTCAATTCCTCTGTACCAGTAATTAATTCATATACTTCCATTTTATCACTTCTCTGTTTTCAGACCTAGAAGGTCCTTGTTTACTCAGTCCTTGTTTACTTTGCTGTAAGGTGCTCCTTATTGCTAATCATCTTTGTCACCTTATACATAGCTTTTCTATTTCTGTTACTTCTTTTCTGAGTTGGAGCAACTGGTATTGCTCATCAAATTCAAGATGTGGGCAAATAATTTTATTTTCTTTATTGTTTTCTCTTCCTTTTAAAGTAATTCCTAATATTCCATCTACCTCTTGACCAGTGAACTGACATTTTCAGAATATTCCCCAAAATGAGTCAGAGAACACTTTCTTGAGAGGGAAGAGCAAATTTGAACTCCATGACTACAGCTATTCTTCCCAATGTTTACATGAAATGAAACATAATTCCTATTCATAGAATCATAGAATGATAGAATGGTTTGGGTTGGAAGGGACCTTCAAAGATCATCTAGTTCCAAACCCCCTGCCACCCCTTACACCAGACCAGGTTGCTCAAAATCCTATCCAACCTGGCCTTGAATGCTTCCAGGGATGGGGCATCCACAACTTATCCGGGCAACCTGTTCCAGTGCCTCACCACCCTCACACTGAAGAACTTCTTCCTTACATCTAACCTAAATCTACCCTCTTTCAGTTTAAAGCCATTACCCCTTGTCCTATCACTACATGCCCTTGTAAAAAGTCCCTCTCCAGCTTTCTTGTAGGCCCCCTTTAGGTAGTGGAGGTATTTAGGTCTTGGACTCAAAAAATCCAAAACATCTATTAAAGTGGGGTAGTTTGTCCTCTTTATTAGTTCTTTCATAAAAAAGGTTAGAGGTTGGGTAATCTCGGACACTGAAATATCTTTTCATTGAGTGTAATTTCTGGTAAACAGTTTTTCAGGCATTTTAGGGTGACGAGAATGGAAAGGAGGTTTTTAATGCAAATAGTGCTGCCACTGGCCATGTATCATATTATGCAGATAACCTCTGAAGTGCCAAATTCATTGATAATCTAAGAGAGTATATATGGTTCAATAAAATACCTATGATTTGCAAATGTTTTCCATGGTTTCACTCTATACAATCTGGAAAGAGTATGGAATTAAAATCCATTGAGATTATATGAACACTAGCAAAAATATTATTTAGAACCTCCCCTTTCCTGATGTTTATTTACTTCTGAAGCTCTAGCTATTTTTCCAAGGACTTTAAACTATTAGAAAGATGAATACTGCATACTTTTCCCACAGCAAAGAAATTAATTCTCATCAAGTGGAAACAACTTTTTTTTCTGTGCATTAAGTACTGGAATATTGAAATCCCTGAAATGGTAGTGTTGGAAGGTTTATCATTCACAATAATAATGGAAAAAACAGCCAATTTTACAGAAGTCTGGCCTAATTTCTTAACACTGTCCTATTAAGTGTTAGCCCAATGGCCAGTTACTGTGAAGTTATTGATTTTATTATAGATTCATATTAGATTTATAGGATGATACTTGTTTTTATTAGATTTCTATCCTGCTTTTAAGTTTTCCTTAAATATATTATTATAGGTCTCTGTATTTGTTTACTGAAAACATAGAGTCCTCAGATTTATGCAAAGAAGTACAAACGCTTAGGTATGGCAAGCAATGATTTATGTATTTAGGTATAGAAGCAATGAACGGATGGTTTCTTGGACATTTAATGCATACACATATTAGTGTGGTAATCTTATTTGCAGGTACACTCTGGGTAATTCAAGAAATAACAATGTATCTGTCTTACAATTTTCAGGTGGTGTCCTCCAGTGTCAACAACTCTCCACGGCACACCATGTGCTTTTGTGGAACAGGAAGCACTTTACTGTACATGTCTGCTCATAAAATCAGTAAAATGAAATGTGCAAAAATGTGTTCCAAAATAAATTTCAAATTATCTGCCAAAACCATAAATTAGATTGCCTAATTATTGTTACAATTATGCAGATGTCCCAGAAAGGTTCAATAAAAAATGGTAGAACAGACATTGTATCACTTGTAGTAGCTTTAACAAAGTCCCTTTAAAAGAATTAAAAACATTAGAGACCAAGATCATCTCAAACACAATATTTCTGTTGAAAAGGACACAAAGCAGAAGCAATTTCTAAATATTAAGTGGGGATAGTTCATATTTTTAAGTCAATGCTTTGGAACACAGATTTTAAAATGTAGGATTGAGATTCATGGGTGAAAAAGTACCCACCAGTGCAAAGCTAAACATCTATTCATAGTTGCAAAACTGTGCATTTTCCATGGCTATTCTAAATCCTATTGGTGTACGTAGAAATGGCTGCTTAAATATCTAACTAGCCATTAGCATAGGAAATAACAATCTGGGCATGTGATTATTTCAAGAATAGTAGCATTATAGGCAAGTTCCTACTTTTATTCAGACCTGAGGTTTACTTTTGCATTTCTTGTCCTTCATATGATTACTGCTGCAAGCAATAACAAGAAAATCAAATTTCTAGTAAACTGCCTGTTTTTTCTTAATTCAGGAACTGCTGGACTCATTATTTCCAATCAAATCTACAGGCTCTAGAATTCAATATGTCATCTAAGGTTATTCAAATAAAACACAGTCAGCATCAAGCATGATGGGAGTTTTATGACTTTTGTGCACATTAAATGGCTTTTGCAGCAATTCTTGTCAACGACCTCTGGCAGAACTATTGGTAAGAGGTTGATTGCTCACTATAGAGTTTCTGCCTCTATGTCTAGTAAAAGGCAAAACAGACCTGCTCTGAATAAATTGTTCCTTTTCTGTTTCTTGCAAGGTCTGGAAATCTACATATGCATGGTATTAAAGGATGCTGTTTCACAACTGAAGGGAAGTTGGAGACATATTCAGTTACTTTTATACTTCCCTCTTCATTTTCCTGATAAAATGACTCTGTAAATGTACTGCAATGTATGTCAAATTCTGATGATGTTTATGTTTTACTATTTCAAGACTTTTACAACACTATCATAAAGGTACAAGTCTCTTTCCTATTACTTTTACAGGCACTTTTACTACCTACCAACTTTCAGCAGAAGTCTGTCTGCTCTGTGAGCATTTAAATGGAAACATATTGCTCTTTGTAGTATTTTCTCCATCAAGCTCATAAATGATAATGTATTTATTCTGTAAAATGTATTTTTAATTAGATATATCTAATTTGTTAGATTTGTTGAAATAATGTTTTCATCTGAACAAATGTATAGCATACCCTTGCATGTCACAAAAAATGCCAGTCTTGCCATAATTCAGACCCATAGATACAAGACAAGGAAAATAATCTTAAACGCTATGTGGTTATTCTTATGAAAACTGGGTATTTTCCTGAATTGCGATAGTTTGAATGCATACTTCTACAATGTGGAACTTGTTGGGGTTTTTCAATTGTTTTGTATTTTTGTTTTGTACCGTATAACAAGGGTGAACCAAGAAGAAATGACAGTAAGTTGCACAGTACTTCCTAAGCTTCAGAAATGAAAGAACTGCTTTACCTGAAATTTGCTAAAAAACCAATAGTTAGTAGATTTCCAGCATGAAAATGAGAAAATGGTTGAACTTTGGACAATAAGTATAATTTATACAACAAGAACTGAAAGTCCCTTTCCAGGACACTTTGTGCCTTTGTTGGTGGTGCAGTTCTAGGCAGTTCTCTCATGTCAGATAACTGCAGCAAGGATATACATACATCCTTGTAGATGTAGATATAATGGAGAACACATAGAATGAACATGACTGTCCATACGTTTGCTGTTTTCCAGCTGAACCAGTTGTGACACTGTGGTTTTAACAATTTTCTGGCACTGTTTTGGGTGCTTTCACAAAGATAGTTATGTACGTGGGCTTATGAACCCTTGTGCACTCATAAAAATGTTCTTTGTGTACTGTTTATATTCAAGGACGTGTGTGAAGAAATATTTGTTTTCAAAGTATTAAAAATAAGATGAGAGAGGACCAATTACTAAAAGATTGCATTTTTATCAGCTGTTTAGTTGACATGAAAGCAAAGACACCTTGCAAGACACAAGGGTGGAACATCTGAGCCACTGGGTACAAACGCTAATAACTCCTGAAGAACATTCAGATGTTAATTTTAGAGAATCTGTCACATGCTGTAGCAAAGAAATGTGATGAATCATAATAGTGAATAATAACTGGTACTCAAACAGCATATTTTATCTGAGGATCTCAAAGTACATTACTAATATTTAATAATTTAAGTCTCACAACATCCTAGGGAGGTAGATAAGCATTAATTTACCTTGCAAGAGATAGTTCACTTTGCAAGGGTATTTCAAAGACGTTGTTACAGCTTGTAAATCTATTTATTACAGTTTGAATATTCTCAGTCAGGCAGGTCTTGACTTTCAGTCTGTGGGGTGGAGAATCCTGTGTTGGTACATGAAACAAATGAAAAAGCTTTGGAGTAGGATTTTGGAGATATGTAAAAAGGAGAGTCCTGTTCCATGAGAGAACTTGGAGATGGATGAAGATTCAGGTCTTCCTTTCCTCTGTTAATTTCCCCAGCATTGAGCCAGAATTTTTGAACTGTATTCTTGAGAGTAGTTTTTTTTCCTGATATTACTAAGCAGTGATATTTCCGGAGTCCACTGACAGATACACATATAAAGTTCAATTAGGTTTCAGGCCAGTTTTACAAATTATCACTTAGGTCCATCTGAACTTAAAGGATAATCCTGATCTTCAGCTGTTCATTAGCTAAACCCCTGCTATTATAAATGACTATTTCATAAGGTATTAAATAAATTCACTGATATATTTCACTCAAGGGCATACACAATTTATTGGCAATCCTGTCTTCTGATCTTTGCTTGTCCTGCTTCACCCTGCAGTACTACTTCATGAGCATCTCCTGGTAGAATGTAATTTAATGAATTCTTGTCATTGCTGGCTCTGGCTCTTGACAGGCTTATTTTATATGGGATTACTGTGGTAAGTTTCCTGAGCTCTCTTTTTATGGACTACTCAACAGCCTTCTCAGCTGTGCTTTCAGCTCCTGGATATGCCCTGTTACTCTCATAGAATTCTCTTCTGTGACCTTAGTGATCTTGACTAATCTGTAAGATGCAACAGAGCAATAAACTCTCGTTTAGAGGCATAATGTTTCCTGGAATTACCACCTATTTTCCATCAGGCAAAATGAAACATTACTTAAACATAAGAATATGTTTCCCAATGCTCTGTCTTACACTGTAATACAAATAAATGCTAATCAAATTTGAATTATTTATGAACAATGTTTTTAGCTTTTTTCCAAAACTTCTATGAGGATATTTTTATTACAAAGCTACTCCAGTCTCTTCTGATAGGAGAAAAAAAATATCACGATATAAGAAGAAAACATGATGTCTTAGCTAGAATAACACTCACATGCTTTATTTTCTAATTCCCCTACCTAGCAGCAATGGCTGACCAGACAATATCCATGTTCTATTTCCTTTGTAATTTTGTTTCCAAAAAAACAGAATATGTTGGTGATGTGGCTTGAGAGTTCTTTTCTTATTTAAAAGTACACAGATCAAAACCATGAATTGTATATTTTAGGAGCAGCCTTGTACAAATTGGTGTGGGAGTTGATAGAGAGTGGCTTGATTCCAGGTCTCTCCCATGTTTACTTCTCATTGTAGTCCAGAATGATGAAAACAAATCAGTTTTTTCTCTGGTAGATTAAAAAAAAAAAAAAAAAAAGTGTTGTTCTCTAATTATAATAACTTGTGTGCCATTATGGTGTCAGTGACTTTGGACTGTCTGATGGTATTTAGGTCATCCTGATTGAAATAAAAACTTCTTAATTTAAGACCTTGAGTTTAGTAAATTTAGCTAATTTTGTTAGTTTTAGACTTGGTCTGACCCAACAATGTTGAAATTTAGTCTCCAATATCTGTTCCTGTGTAATCTATATGCAGAGCATGTGGGATGAAAAGAAAGTTTGATTTTGTGAAAAATTAGTTTTGAAGACCTATGTTACATCTTAAATGAAATTTCCCACAATTTACTTTAAAAAGGAGCTCAATTCAGACAGCTTTAATTCAGAATATCAAGAGTTATAAAAACCCCTATGAATCTCCATTTTTCAAGTCTCTCCTCTACTAAAATTGAAAGCCCTTGTTACTATTCTAGGGTTTATTTCTGAGACCTTCCTGTTGAAAAATTCAAAGAAGCGGACATATTTTACTGAAACCTTTGTCTTTTAGAGAAAAAAAAAAAGGTAATGCTCTAATGAGCTTTGAAAGTAGAGGGCTTTTTTTCAACAGTAAATACATTTATTAAATTAATGCTATATACTAATTTCCCTTTACCTTTCAGAGATCTGACAGATGACCAGGTATCTATTTATTTTTTAAAATTTAGCCCTCTTAAAAAGACTTGTGGAACATAAAAGGCTGTTGAGAAGATGAAACTAACTGAAACCATGATGGAAAATTCTTCTTTTAACAGCTGTAACTTTCTTCATCAGCACAAAGAATAAGAAGATTTTTCTGATGGCCTGAACTTGAAAGCATCTGCCTTTGCTTTTGCAAAGTATTCTGCTCTAATTGTATTCCATAGGCCAATGGCTGGAGGAAATCCAGTTACGGCAATAAATTGCAGTGTCCTATGTCAACCTATTCACTGAGAAGAACTTCAGATATCCTCAAAATATGAAAAAAAAATTGAGAGGAGCTATCCAAAAAGAAGAAAAAAGTACAGAGAAATCTATTTTTAGAAAAGTTCTTACATGTTATTTCACCTCTAAAGCTGTTGTAATGTCTTAGATATAGGTAGGCTATACAGCCAAATTCAGAAACAAATTCCAGCTGATACACTGAAAATCTGAGAAAACTAGTTATTACTACTGTCTGCTTATGTTGCTTTAGCCAGTAAGTAGGTGGGACTGAAACACCCAACACATATTGAAGAGTGTAGGAAGAGTGGGTNAATACTTAGGCATGAAACTGCTGGGAACGGTTTTTCTTCACTAAGCCCCAAACCAACATTGCAACATTTTTGGTAAAGCTTTATGGCTCTGCAGTTTTCAACACTTTGGGATGTTGGGAAGATTTTGTGACTGGACAACTTACTTAGCTTGGAAAATAAATGCTTTGCAGAAATGATTAGTTTGTTTTACAGGTGCAGTGAGAAATATACAGCCTGGGGAGTTGGATCACATCCCTGACTTCATTTAACACTGCCCTTAGCCATAAGGTCCTCCAACATTATTATGGGTTAATGGTGAGGTGAGTATTAATGTGTGGCATGTCAAACGTGTCTGAAAGATGTGTTCAGCCCCTCAGCAAAAAAGGTTCCACATTCCTGCCTCAGAGCCTGAACATACCAAAAAATTCATATTGAGTACGGAGAAATAGACAAGAAAGGATGAACCAATTTGGCACACAATGGAATTCTTAAATGTATACTGAATATTTTGAGATGTAAGGTCAAAACCCACTCAAGTCACCTCTGGAAAAAATCTGTCTTGGTATCAGTATTAGAATTCATTGGGTTTGTTATGATGTAACAAACAGTCCATAATTTTTGTTTAAAAGAGGGACAAGAATTGTCATGCTGAAATTAGTATTAAAGTACATTGCCAGAACAATATGAAACAGCTGTTGTGTATTAACATCCCTTAAGCTTTGTCAGTCCACACAGAAGGTCTGTGAATCAACCTGTCTGCTTTATACTTTTAAAATGTAATTTTAGTGGATTATACATGTAATATGGATCTGCAGCACAAGACTGAAACTTATCCAGACTGTACAATTCTAGGGCAAAAGGGAATTTTAGTCGTTCAGTTCTAGCAGAATTTGTTATTGTATTTTTTTTGTTGGAAGACACCAACTTAAAAGTCAAACTCTTCATGATCTCATGAAAATGGGGAAAAAAAAATTCTGGCTGATCAGCTGTGAGCAAAATTTCATAAGATCTAGGCGAGATATACCTCAAAGAAACTACTTTTTATATTTAAAGAAAATTAAAGTCAAGGTTTTCAGTGAGAGTAATCCATTAGAGCACTTAGGAAAGATGGACAAAACATGATGAATCCCTCCTCCAAGAAGACATAGCAAAGAATTTTACCTGGCCCTTCCATATCTCAGAAAGTGATATAATCAGCTATTAAAAACTGGTGTTTTCTACCTAAGAAATATTTTATGATTAACAAAGTTGAATTGCTCTTCAGAAGAAATCTTGAGCAAATGACCCCCAAAATTCACTACTCTACAAGTTTACATCTGCTACAGCATAGTTCAGGTGAAATCTCTTATTAGGTTGAGGAAAACATCAACAATTTTTACCTGGCTATGTATATTATACATACTAATATAATAATAAAATCACATGCACATTTTAGCCTTTTATTGAAGATATCTTTCCTTTAAATAAATTTCCTTAAAATAAATTTCTGGTAGCAGAAGTAATTATAACAGTTTTGACTTGCAACTTCTGTAGTATTGACTAATTGTTCTGAAAAGTCTATGCAATTGGAAGAAAAAAATGGTATATACACACACATTTGCCATTGTTGTTTATACAGAATATTATTATGTCTCAGTAGTTAGAACAGATCATCACACCTGACTGTAAAGACAGTATTAAATAATTTCAAGGAAAACATTTATAATGTTATTTCCTTTCTGGGCAATTATGTTTAAAGAACTGTGATTCTGAAGAAAAACAAAGCAGTTTTTCTGTCATTTAGAAACAAAAAACCACACTCCAAACTGTGTTAGCAAGTGTTTATCTATGTAAAATACGACTCCTTTGCTTTTTTAAGCCAACACTTAGTCACTTTTCTGATAGATGCCATGTTATGTGTGGAGAAGAGTCTCCAAAGTAAAGTAAGAAAATAAAATATAAATACTCAGTTTGAATGGACTCTTAGTACCATGACACTTCATGGAACAAACTAAGATCGATTTCACGGTGTTGACTGGCTTTGCCTTCCTCATTAGACACTGTCAAGGTAGCACACACTGTCCTCTCACCCGCGTGTCCCAGCTAACCTCTAATCTTGCAGTTGTGCCTGCACAGGTGGGTGCTTGCACCTCCGTGTATCCCCAGAGGAGTCATCAGGGCTGTTAAGAGTACAGCTGTTCATTTACATGGAGCCTGGTACTGAAGCGGAGCTTCAATTTACTCTTGAAGTAAGAAGCTACTGGATAGCATCTGGTAGCTACTTCAACCCAATGGCTGTATTTCCTATTTTTCTTTCAGGTTTTTGAAAGACAGCGGCAGTTGTTCTGCACTTTTATGATAACTGTCTTAAATTGGACTTTCACACCTGGTGCTTTCTTTCATTATTTCAACCATTGTTGTCTCCTTGTAATTATTTTAAATAGGTCTTTCTTTTTTTCTTCTCTAGATCCTAGGTGGCTGCCTGTGAAACAGGAGGTGGTGTCAGATACATGCTAACTTAGATCCATAGTAACTTAGCAAAAGCTGTCAAAGCATTACCCATTCTGTTACAGTAGATGTTTTTAACAAGATTTTAAATTATCTGTTACTGTCTCTTTGTAGGGAACCACAAAGAAATGAGTATCATTGTCAGTAACTTTTAATAAAAACTCAGGAATCATGATTATGGTTTTTAAGTATTTGTGCACCCAGTACACCACTTATCTAAGTGCACTGTGTGTTTTGTTCATGTTTTGATTAAGAGGTGACTCCACAATGCTCATACGGTTGAACTTAGTGCAATAAATTGGATTGGTCTTGGAAAATGGCATCAGCTTGCTTTTCCTTGAGCTTTGACTATGCAGTGTTTTCTGTTACCATATTTAAAAGGTTGTCCATAGGGATTCTTATACCATGTAAACACAAACAGTGGTTTATAAAAAGAATTATAAAGGGATGAACAATATTTCCCATGAGATCTGACTAATGTGTAACTCTCCTGATACTGACTGTTGTTAAAAGTGCAAAACACATATTAGGAACCTTGGAATTTTTTTTCATTTTTTGCATGATTTAGTGCCTGGCTATAAGTGAACAGGCAGTGTTATATAAGTAGGTATTGCAATAATGGTCAATTCATATAATTGCATAGTTTTGACACAAAACCCAATGGTTATAATTTCAGATCTCTGAAATTGTCCAAATACAACTTTACTTGAACTTCAAAGTAAATTTTGGTGCTATGTGTCCACATAGGTAAAAATTTAAAAGTTTGTTCACATTTCCATGGGACAAAACTTCTGTGACTTACAGTAAGAAGTTAAATCAATTAGCATACTTCATAGATGACTAATATATTTTTCTTACGTTTCAGGGGTTGTGTAAATATCCCTCTTCTAACTGACCCTGCTATCCTTTCAGAAAGGTGAGAAACCTGCTGCACGCTGGCCAGAGCCCAGCATTAAGCAGGAGCCTCGTGGTGCTTGGTCTGCCTCAGACCCCCATCTGCCTAGCCCCATGGCCTCAGGGGGTACCTCTGAAAAAATACAAAAGCAGAGCACATGTCTAGCAATACCACTTGTTCAGCCTCCAGTTATTAGTTGCTCAGGAACTTCCTGCACCTGATGTGTCTTTCTGAGTAGATTTAAGCAATTAAGAAGAAACTCAGTGATATCCCCAATAGACTTTTTAGACCTCCATTTGAAAAGGAAGGTAATGATCATAGTCAAAGCTGGGGTGTAAGTCAAGATGAACTGGTGGTCTAACTCAGTTTGATAATTTTGTATTGTGGCTCTGTCTTTCTTCAGCCTTGTCTATGCTCCCTCTGCCTGCAGCTGGATCTCTCCTCATGTTGGTATATTTAACATTAATAGTATGTTTTAAAGGATTTGTACCTTTAATGTTCTGTTTGGTTTTACCAAACAAAGGACATATATCTAGAAGAAGTAACTATATAAATGAGGGAAATTAAGGAAACTAGGGAGGGAGGGAACAAGTAAGTTAAGTAGGCAGGGGAAGCTGTGTGCAGCTGAATCAGTATATGTCATCCCTTTAATCATGCAACAAATGTCTGTTACCTAGCTAGGAGAGTTAGCATCAGTTATCAGAGGTGTGATTTTGACAAATTTTGCACCTCTGTTGCTTTTTATTCATGTCCATAAATGTACTGTTAGTTACACCTGAGTATAATTAGAGCATATACTAGGATATATTTCCAGAAAGACCAAGGGGTTTTGTGTCTTTTTTTTTTTTTTAATTGTATAGAAAAGCTGCTTTATGAGATCTTTGCTGTTTTTATCTTTACCTAAATATACCTCAGATGAGTTAGAAGACTAGCTGAATCTATAGTTTTGAAGTTATTAGTGTTCAGTAAATGAGATTTCTACTTAATCTTTTTACTGAATTAGTGAGGATAATTAATTGATGAACCAATTTGTTTCCAGCAAGGAATTGCTAAGCATATACATTAAGTGCAGTGGGAATCAGATATTAAGACACTAATTTGATATGAAATTGCAGCAGTTTGTGATATACTGAACCCAACATAGCCTGTGGCATTTAATTAGTATTACAGATATCATAACAGCTAGCATTACAGTAAGATTATAAAGATATATTGATACAATACAAAGTTAATAAAATGAAACTTAAAATGCAGGCAGTGTAATTTGTTCATTGTTTTCATATTGAACTGTGAGGCAAAATACATTTCATACCTTGTTTTTATTTTGATAAAGAAACTTTTGCTTCTGGTGTCCTCCAAACTTCTAAGAAATATTGAAAGATATAATATTATTACATAGAGCGATGTGGAAGGATCGGTCAGGCAATATGTATACTTGAGGTTTTATTGATCAGAGTGCTGCGGGCAATTTTTCGGCAGGTATACATAGTGCTGGCTTTTAAAGCCCTCTCCTCCTTTGTCCTTAAGGGTCAGGTAGTTTTCAGAGCACTCCAGGAAGGAGATACTCCTTTATTTCTGTATTTTACATTTTCTTTTATTTAGAATGAGTAGCTTGTATTGAGTAGCTGGACAGCTAATGAAAGACAAAAATGGGACAAACCCAAAAGCACGTGAAACAGGTCTCTCATTTTGCCTTCATTTCTGTTTTCACAGCAGTCTGAGTTTGTCTATGCCTTTGCCTTGCTTTCTCTCCTGGAGACTAGTACTGTGCTAGTGATGCATGTAAACTAGGCGTTTGGAGGTTTGCTGGGTCTGCTACTTTGAGTCAGGGCACGGACTTCTTATAAGGTAGAAATTCACTATAAATTACAGTGTTCTTTTTCTCTGCAGATGTTCCTTTCCAACAGAAAGATTCTTTCTTTTGCTGAGGACCACCAGATTCAAATTATCTAGCTTTATCTGCATTCATTTGTCCCTCTGCACTGGAGATTTGAGCTGTGCGGATGATAGTGTGTGCTTTCCATACATCCTCCCTGCAGTCTGGGAGGCTGAATTCCTGTTCCATGTTACTGCAGTGAACCATCCTGCACCAGACTTACTCATTAGACAGATTTACCCCTTAGTGGGTTGGTATCAAAGAGCCCAGTCATACAAAATGTTAAATAAGCTGTATTTCAATGCCCAGGAAACAGAGCTGTTATCAGACAACACGGGTCACCATGCAGGATCAGGACCTAAATAAGTGTACTTGCTTAGAGGGAGTTTTTAGAATCTTATTTCATTTCACCTTTAAACTAAATATAAAGGTTTAAATAAATATCAGTGCTGATTATTTACAGCTTTTTCCCCACCATGGCTTTAAACATTTATTATTCTGACTCTTTTAAAATACATTGGCAGCTTTTTATGACTATATTAAACAAACCTTCAGGGCAGCAGACAAGACAGGATATTATTCTGAGATTAAGGAAGGAAAATCAGAAAGAGGGATGTGAACAAAAGGCAGACTGAAGAGGAATAGGATCACACTCGCTTTCCACTGCTGGAGGAAACCGCAGCCCCTATTGTGTGTGCTCTGAAAGTGATTATCTCCAGTCACTGGTTCTCTCAGAGACTAAGCCGCCGATTCACTGGTTTTTCCTCATCAGGGTTGGAAAGGAGACATCAAAAAGCATTAATATCCATTATAGCAAAGATCTACACCAAAGGGACCATTAGCTAATCTGTGTTAAAATATTTGCTGGATAAATTTTGTTTCCTAAACACATTTTGAGGTGATTATTTACTCATTCGTAACACTTTCGTTTTTGCAGGGGGCTTGACAGCTATTGTGGAAATGAAATGTAGCTGGCACTGCAACTCCATGTGCTATCACTTTGATTCCATGCATCCAAGGATTACGATTTTAAACCACAGATGTCTGGGGCTTGGCTAATAACAGACAGGATTGCCAGCTGCCCTGCGTCAAGGATAACCACCTCTCCCTGGGAAGCAGAGACTGAACCACCAGAGTTACATCCTCACACCGTGAGGTCTCTAATTAACTGCAGCACCCAAGTGGGCCAGACTGAAATCAATACATTAAGCCCCTATTGATGGAAAAAAAATCCTCAAACCCACTACTAATTTAGAAACAGGATCAATGTCTGAGTATTAGAATACTGTATTTTAACATTTTGCAGAGGCTGTTGAGTGTTTTTCTAAGATTTTGATAGGAGTGATTTTTGTTTCTCTGTGTTTCACAGAACTCCACTACCATGCCGCTCCATTTATGATGCTATTATACTGAATTACTGGCTTAAGTAATTGTGCTATGTCATAGCAGTGCCCGATGTGCATAATAGACAGCACAATACAACGTTACAGCACAATACTAGGTTTTAGTCAGTTTTTGAGCAGCATTGACTGGGCTATCCAAGATGTCACACCAGGGCTCAGTGCTCCTCTGTGCTAAAGGGTGTGCATTCCCCCCGCTGCCCCATGCTAGCGACCAGGGGTTCTTCCTTTGGTTACCTCACCAACCCTCTCATACCACCGAGGAGCCCAGGCAGGTTCCTCAGCTCCTCTTTTTTCCAAGCTCATGCCTGCCAGCAGGACAGGTACTTGTGGACATGATAATGCTAGGGACTTCCCAAGAATGCTCTGCAAGTAGGACCTTTTTGTTAAAGTGGTCTGAATACCCACTCAGATGCTGATGGATAAAAAAAATGTCACCAACACCAGAGCTGATTGTGCTCTGGATCATTCCCTGTGAAACCTTGATTTGTGGCTGAGAAGACAGCACCTGTGCTTTTGCTTATACTTGGCACTTGGACCCACGTAACATTTTCCTTGCTGAGGCTCTCAGGTGCAATTAACTGTAAAGAATATGGTTTCTCCCTGGAAGGGCAATAAAAATGTTTGATATATGGAAATCCACAATGATTGCAGAAAGCAAGCATGGACAAGGCTCACTTATCTTTGTTGTTTTATTAATTGATTCTTTGGGAGTGTGGTTGGATACCTCCAACAAACCTGAGTCCAGATTGCAGTCTGCAACAGGGTATGGAGCCTTGGCTACGTTTTTTGCTAGCTCAGTTACATTCAGCTCTAGGTGAAGAAGGTAACAGCTGGACAGAGGTGAACCAGGCAGTGAAAAGAAATAATTTGAATTTCTTTACTGTTTCATTATTCTGACTACACACTTCTAGTTCATTCTGCAGCCTTTGTAGTCATTTGAATTTATCAGTGCCATGATTGCTGTGTAACTTAAGATTGCCTGCACATGAGTACAAGATAACTTTACCATTTGAGACTTCTATTTCTTGTTGCATTACAGATCTTGTATCAGAGCATCACACACACAGAAAATCTGTAGCTGTGTCCTGAATGTGGTAGTCTGCTTAACCACAGAGTTTGCCACTATGAGCATCTCAACTAGTGACTCTGCTGTGTGCTGAATTTCCATTTAATTTGCATTTGAGATATATTAGAGTGTAGTTTTTAAAGCTGTTCATAGGAACACTTCTAGCTCAATGTAAGATCACCTTTCCATCCTGGTAAAAAGCCCTCTCTGTGACAGTGACATCGCCTTTTAGATCACCTGTGTCACTGAGCACCCTGAGACGCTTGCAGTGTTGAAGACAAAACCTTTCCCAGGAGCTGGCCTGTGGATCAGCTTCTCTGGAAATAAGAGTGACCTGACCATTTTCAGAACTCAATGCATAATTAATTTCTTTCATTTAAGCTCTCCTTAGGCAAGATTTTTCATTCCCTTCCCGTCTATAGGTGGGGAAGCAAATATGAGTCTTATAACACATACCGTCTTGTACACTGATGGACAAAACATAGACACACCTGTACATCAGTCAACCTATATACCAAGATGACAGAAAACAGTATTATATTGCTAAAATGACAGTTTGATACATTTGTGAAATTATTAGTTAAAGTAACAGTGACAGATTATATAAGCAGATGTCTACATCCAATTATGTGTGCATAAATCAAACATGTAATATTCAGATTCTGTTTGTTCATTAGGCTACTTATGAAAAACTTAAAATATGTAAAATTTTATACGCAAAATTAGATGATCTTTTAATATTAATATCATAATGGTTATTATGGGAGTCCATTTCTAGGAAAAACTGTATTTCTTATGAATAGGGTATATAAAACTCATAGGACACTGCTCTGATTGCTCTTCCATCAGTAAAAAAAAAAGTTAGGTCAGGGGAAAAAACCAAAAATTTCAATTACATTTATGGCAGCAGCTGAAGGGGAACAAAATCAATGAAAGGAGCATACTTATTAGAGACCTGCAGTTGCCATAAAACTGAAACTAAATCACACTGACAGTGTCTGAACTTCAGATAAATTGCTTTGAATTCAGAATGGGAGCCTGGAGAAATAATGGAAATTATATTGCATTTGTTGAAGAAAGGGATAGAACTTTTTATATCCATTGCCTCTCCAGATCTTTTTGGTATTTCAGGGATCAAACCTGATTTTTTATCTGTTTTATTATTATTTTTTGTATAAGGACTCCTATTGTTTCTTTAACAGATGAAACAGTGTTGTCAATCACCTTGGCACTGACTGGTTAGAGAATTATGTGGGTTTTAGAGATGAGATATTTCTTCTTGGTAACCATCCAAGGTGACCCATAGCTAAGCCTCAGTTCTTGATTAAAAAAAACAAACGACAAAACAGAAATGCAAGAGAAGGAAACAGGCACAATAAGATAACCAGTTCCAACTTACTCTTTCTCTCAATAACTCATCTAGCAATTCCATTAATTTTCTGTGTCATCTGCACTGAATGCAATCCTCTGCTGTTTCTTGTGACTTTCTTTACCGACAGCAGCTGTGCTTTCTAAATTCACTGTAACTGTCTGACAATTTGGTTCAGAAAGACTCAAAGTTTAGCTCTCATATAACTCCATAGTTTACTTTTTGGAACACCCTTGAAAAAGATGTTGTAGGCTAGAACTTATGATATTTTTTATTCTTTGGTTCCTTGTTGGATGGAAATTGCTTGCCTAGACATTGCTTATGAGTCTCCTTAGAGAGCCTTGGGTAATAGGCCAACTAGTATTCTCAAGACACTTATGGTTACATGTACAGAGGAGGTAAGGAAGACTGGGAAATTTCCAGACTGTGTTGGAAGAGAATTTGCACCAAAGCCTATGTAATAATGGTATGAAACCCTTCGTACCAGCATTGTGACCTTGGTGCTGTGCTTTCCAGGTCATATATAGTTTTGTTTTATTTGAAACTATATAATTTGTTAATTATGTTTTTTTTTAAATTTTTGTAGAGCATATTGTAGATGTTGATAATTGCTAAGATATAAGTGTTTATAAAGGCATGCATTGTTGGTAACACCAATGTTACACCATGTTATTGATGTAGAAATAGTTCAACCAGGGTTATGTGTAGACTTCACATAACATCGGTATGGAAAGAAGGAACTTAAAATTCTAAAGTAAAATCCTAGCCACTCTACACTGAAATGAAATTTAAAATGCTGCATCATGTACCAAGGGAATGGAAAAATAGCTTATATATAAATGGGACTAAAACCCACCTTTATTAACTGGGTAACTATGACACCTCTTTTTATTAAACAGATTATACTGGAAAACAAAACAAAAAAAGGAGTTTAGATATTACAGTATGCCAAGTGTAGTGCAAATTGCGTGTTTGTGCGTGTGCTAGGGATTCAGGGAAGATAATAAATATGAAACTTTTCCTTCCATTTTATTTCCTTCAAGCATTCAAGAAGGTTTGGGTACAGAATGGCTTTCTTCACCCATTGCTTCAAGGAAAAGAGTTTTTAAATCTTTGAGTTTATTTCAGCTTGAAATTCAGTATGACAGCCCACCCACTGTAATCTAATGTTTATTTCTATTCCTATCTTAAAATAATTCTGAAAGTCCTCCGGAACAAAAGTTCTCTCATGGTATTAATTTTCTGGGACAAAGGGAGGGAAGTGTACCAGTCTGATGTATTGCTAAATTTTTGCATGTTTAGCAATTTTTTCAGAGCCAAAAAATAATGGCTATTTCACCAGTAAATATGAACTATTTCATCACCTGGCTCTAATAAAATTATTAATTCATATGTGTTAAAAGTGTTGACACAAAAATTGGTTAGGGAGGTGTTACTGAGACCGTGAATTGATTCACAGGATTAATTTATGAGTCTGCATTGTGGGTTATCTTAATGAATTTTTCTTCACAGAATGGTTGATTATATGTTTTTAATGTGTATTACACCATTTGTGCCAGTCAAGTCATAGAAAGTGAAGTTATATTGCTATAAATTTTGGTTAAGATCTACATGTATGTAAGTAGTATACCCATACAAATAATGCAGTCTCTCTGCTGAAGAGGCACGTATTTACAAGAGTTGTGTAAGCCCTTCCCTGAAGTGAGATAGTGACTTAATTGTGTATGAAGAACTGTCTGCAATTTGCTAAGTATGGGTGTGTCGTGGTTTCGGTTTCAGCTCAGTCGGTAACAAAGCACCATGAAGCCGCTCACTCACCCCCCACCCCCGCCCCTGGCCACGTTGGCATGAGGAGAAAATACAAAGGCAGGCTCGTGGGTCAAGACAAGGACTGGGAGGGATTACTCCCCACTTATGGTCACAGGCAAAAGACAGGCTCAACTCGGGGAAAAAACAAAATCAATGTCATTAACTACAAATCAAATCAAAACCAAGGGTATTAGGAAGGGAAACTAAACATCAGAACACCTCCCCCCACCCCTCCCGCCTTCCCGGCTCAGCTCCATTCCTGGTGCTTTCTACCTCCTTCCCCCCAGCGGCACAGGGGAACAGGGGATGGGGGTTGAGTCAGCTCCCCACACATTACCTCTGCCGCTCCTTTCCTCAGGGGGAAGATTCCTCACTCGTCCCCTGCTCCACCGTGGGGTCCCTCCCA
>VYZV01033847.1:19416-43949 GCA_013401275.1 Pandion haliaetus | reverse complement strand
TCTATTTGTATGTTTAAAAGTTTTTTTTTTTTTTTTTTGTGATCAGCTTATTAACACAGCCTCAGTATTTATTATGTTAAATATTAAAAAAAAGTCATATCCAAAATTATGCTTTTTTAGAGAATCCCACAAAGAATGCTTTGGGCAATGGCTGTTTCTTTAATCACAATAGTCTAAACTATGTCACTTGCTAGTTAAGTTCAATTGTTGAATCTGCAATTGGAAATTAAATTCTGGATACTCTTTGTGTGAAGTTGTTTGGTCTTATTTGGTTATATATATTCTTTTTAGTTTCCTGTCTCTCATATAGCACTCATTTATCACATCACACTCAACTGAATAGAAGCCATTTCAATGCAAAAACATAGCTTTGCCTATTTTGGGGGCATATTTTGTGTTTGCACATGTAATGAGGCTAAAAATAACATATATAATCTCACTATTTTACTCATATTGTGCAATGTGACACAAAAGTTCCAGCAGTGATGGCACAATTATGTGTGGCAGGCAGGAACAAGAACAGATTTCACATATTCTTTTCCTTTTGCTGAAATACCTCAAACATCTCACACAAAATACAATATAGTTAAGGTTTAGCTAATACTTAATATTGACAGGTTATTTATTCTATTAAAAGGTCATTTTTTTCACCAAGACAACTGGAAGCCAAAAATGCCTTTAAAGTTTGCTTAATTAAGAAAAATTCCTGAAAACTTACTAATATAGAAGCTGGGATTCTCCAGGATCCATATAAAATCAGTAGTATTCAGTTCCCCCCACCCCCACTCCACCCAGTTTCTGCAATAATGCTGAAAAGCCCAGCTGAAGGAGCCGGTCATAACCCTTAATGGCTAGTGAAAGTGATAGGACATTTCCTTTGCTGTTGCAAATGGGATGATTTTTTAAATTTTCACTTGAATTAAAAAAAGTAGTGAAGAACATGCACTCTGCCAAAGTAGGAAATTCTTCCAGTATGTGTGCTACTGCTATTGGGATAGCTCAGTTTCATAACTTTTGTAAGCTAGAAATTCTCATCTTCCCACCACCCCCCATTTCTTGGCCTACGCTGAATTGCAGTAAAATAAACGAAAAGTAATTTATCAGCGTGGTCTCATATAATGTCATACTAAAACAATTGGAATATTTTCCACATTAACCACATTTAATGAAGTGCTGTTATGCTTTAGCAATACTTTCTGTTGTGATTCTCTGCTCAGAGTCTATCCTTGCTTTCTTGTTTCTTTCTAAATTTTTACATTACTCCTTTTACCAATGACATGGCTACTACTTTTACATGTCTCTTTGCTGAATCAGGTTAAAATGAATAAAATTAAAACTGAGATCTCTTGAGTGGGGTTGATTTTTGCTTTTGACCCCCCCCCCAAAAAAAAAACCAACTTCTGATCGCCTGTTGTCAGTCCAAGGAGATCTTCAAAGAATGTATTTAAATGGGTTTATTCATCACAGACAGGTACTGCTTACTGCAAGTAAAATATGCAGCATCATTTTAAAGTGTGTGCATAACTATGTGAGAAATCTCACTGAAATTAAGCATGTGCTTCAGGTACTCTTCTGGATTTAGGCTTTGATAAAGTTAATTAAAAATATTTTTTTTTCTTTCTGTGTCTCTTGTATCAAATAGTGCTTTTTTAAAAAAAAATTAGAGACTGAGACAGATTCTCAAAGAAATTTAGTAGACCTAATATACTTGGATATTTTTGAGTACTTCACAAGATGCTATCTCCAAGTATTTATACACTTTGGAAATTGGCTTTGCTCGTAGGTTAGGTCTCTGTGCTGCTGGCAGAGCTTGAACACTACCTGAGCTAATGATGCTCATAGTCATATTAGAGGCTATTCTCACTCCTGCTTGTCCAGNCCTCTCCCCCTCCCTCTCCCTCTCCCACCTTTGAGTTTTCCTGAGCACTTGGCTCTGCTGAGGCTTAAGTATTATAGTAGCTGAATGAAATTAAGCAAACAATTTTCCAAAGTTATATGACCTAGAGCATATCCATAGCTCAGAAATGGACAGTCTTTGTATACTTCCTGTGGTTCTCTTTAAATATATCAGGAGCGGGCAATGAAAATTGGCTCTGGTACCTTCCCTGCTTGTTATAAAAGGGCGGAAACCCATAACGAACCAAAGCACACACAACAGCTTTTGCCATCTGCAGAGCTTCCAGACCTTTGCTAATTTTATGGAGATTGGCCAAATAATAGGGAAGCCAGAATCCCAATTAAAAACATGCATCTATGCATGGACTAGAAGGAAAGTATAAGTAATGATGATGAGAAAGCAGTCAGTGAAAAACCTAAAGCAGACAAGAAAATTCAAAAATTGTAAGCAGGGATACCTAAAAATTCTATGGATAAAAAATAAAGCAAGGAGAGATAACAGTGGTCTTGCAGAAAGAGGCAAGATCATCTGTAATACAAATTTGTGTAAGGCAGAAAAACTTCAAAACCAGAATGATGTTACCCTGCTATAAAACTTTTAAACCTTCGTGCTATGAGCTGCTTCTTCCTCTCTCCCAGTACTTTGTCAAGACAGATGAATCATGGTGTACTTACTCCAGCTAAAATAAACCTTGAATTTTAGAGCTTCAGTACTTTCACATTTTTTTTTCCTCCTGGATTGTCAGCTGGGAAGATTTATTTTTACTGAGATTAATGTGCAACTAAACTCAAGTATTCATAGCTAGATATTTGTCATTTTGAAAAAAATTGTAAATAACCAGCAAGGCAAATATAACTTTGTAGTCTTTCAGGCTAATGGTTTTGGTTCTGCTTTTTATTTTAAATGAGTGGGGTACAGTTGCATGGTAGAAAAATTACACAGGCATCTAAATGGTCATACGGTATCGAATAGTGAATTTTCTCTCTGATGAAAACACAAGATAATAGGAGGTGAAAGGTGGCTGTTGTTGGTGCCTGAATAAATGAATACAATGTATTTGGAAAGAAAAGGAAAGAAAAATAACAACAGCAACTTAACAATTGGAAGTAAAGTAAAACAGTTGTTTTCTATTTTGACAGGAAAGGGGGGAAAAAGGAGGTAAACCATGGAAAAGATAAACCACACAACAGAGAGCATATTTGGCTTGACTGTCATCTACATTGTTTCTGAATCAAAAAAGTCCCTAAAGCAAGTGTAAAAATACTGCTTAGTAAAGTCCCTTTGAGAATCCCCTTACGGTGCTCATGCCAAGTGCAGAAGCCTACATGAAAACCAGGACTAATGAGAAAATTAATTTGGAGGCTGGGGCCAAGTCTTCAAACAGGCTTGTATGTTGTCTCTCGCCACAGAATTTCTCTCCTGATTGCTTGTAGGATATCACCACCCCTCATCACCTGATCTCCAGAAAAATCAAATAATGTTGTTAAAGGGCTGCCAGCCCTGGAAGCCTGAGATAGAACAGGATAGAACAGAACAGGTTAGAATAGAATAGAATAGAACAGAACAGAACAGAATATTTCAGTTGGAAGGGACCTACAATGATCATCTAGTCCAACTGCTTGACCACTTCAGGGCTGACCAAAAATTAAAGCCCACTGTGAACCTCAGCGTGAGTGGAAAGCATGGCACTGAGTTAGAGATGTCCTGGAGGATGTAGAAAGAGGCTTGCATGGGTTCTTCTGGCAGGTGTGACTGCTGCCAGAGTGGGTGCTGAAGGACACAGGCACCCAGCAGTGTACCACCAGAATATGGAAAACATGTCAGTTGTGCCTTTTCTGATATGGTTCTAGATTAATTAGTGTTTGCCCTGGCCAGGGATTATGTTCAGCTAAACTGAGGGATAGAATATCACTGTTCTGCTACAACAGTGCAGCGCTAGGCTGTCAGTGTATCCCTGCTCCTCTGAGCAGGAAATCAGCTGTGGAACAAGGTGTTAATTGCATCATTGCAGCTAATCAGGTGTGCTAGTGGATGCAGAATAACCTGCTTTTCTCCCCGTGCAAGAAGTGGAGGTTTATATCTATGTGATAGAGAAGACAGTTCTAAACTCAGAAGTTTTTCAGAAATAAAGAGATTGACAGAGAAAGAACATGGGTTTTAGTGTGCCAGTTCTTTAGCATATCTTCCTACATACTTATTCAGAAGGCTGATCTGCCCCATTTGTGCTATACTATACAGGAGGAAATGATTTAGAACTAATTTCTACTATGAATGTTATCAGAGCAGATATTTTTCCTTGTGATACCTAATACCCCAGCAAACTTGTTAATCATGCAGGCAGTGTGAGCTATTCCTGAATTGAAAAGGAATACAAGGTAACTATGTTATTAGCACAGTCTTGTTTTTACCAGCTGCATGTGTTGTTGAAAAGTAGGCTGTGTGTAGAGCTGGGCGTGAAAGGGTATGACAAACAAAACTTGATTATATGTTAGATCTTTAAATAAAATAAATTCCGCTCAGTTGAAATGTGCACGTGTGAATTAGTCATTTGGTATTTAACTAACATCGTAATCAATTTAAAGGCTCCAGACATTTGAGATTTTATTTATCCGTTTATTTCCTACTGCCCATCTGGTGTGCATGCCAGAAATGGTAATGTTCTACTAGCCAAATGAGAAAAGGAAAAAAAAGACAGACTCAGTCTATGGGGTTTGCTTTATAAGGTCTCCCTTTCAGAACCCCTTAGGTGGAATTCAAGTCCATTGTTTAATTTTTAAATATGATAGGGATAAAAAATTAGCTTTTTTTGATTATTTAGGAAATATTTAAAGATTCTGGAGATTATTCCAGTAAAGTGCACATAGCATTCTTGTCTGCTTATCATAACATATCAGCTTGACCCAGTAATGATTATACAAATAACTGTAACTAATTTTGAGACTAATCTCTTTGTACTATGTGTCCATGGCTCTTATTCCAGGCAATGGAAATAAAGACAGATAGCATTTTGCAAGATTCTGCAATGTTCCTCTAAAATTAGTTATGGAAACCTCAGAACTAGCAATCAGGGTGTGAATTCATTGACCCCTACTTAAAAAATAACCCCCCCCCCAGCCAGAAGTATAAATAGTGCTCCACTTTTATAGTAGCTCAATAGCTGGAGCACTTGTCCAACAGCGGGATTGGAGACTGCCTACATTTTACATTAAGCAATAACTTAAAATCCTGAAACTGTCCTCAGAGCATGTTCTGAAAGGTATGTCAGCCTGCTGCCAGCCAAATGCCAAGGAAACCAAACACCTCTTGTATCCTCTCTCATGTTCAATCAGCAAATGCTTAACCAGTCTGTGCTAAATGGAAGTTCCAGCCTCAGAAGAATGGGTTGAAAACACTTTCTTTCACATAAATTAGCCTTCAAATTATTGGTTATGCTTTGAGAAAGGCACAAAGAATTGACATATCAAGCAAAGAAATGAGCAGTTTTTCATTTCATGTGTATACTAATCAACGTTGTCCAGTACCAAGTACTCCAGTACTGAGACGTAGGATGAAGGCTGGAGGAATGACAACTGTATTTTCCAGAAAAGGTTATTGCTGCTTTATATTTGGAGGGAAAACAGAGTTGTGAATCCTGTGTGCAAGCTGTGCTTTCCAGTTACAATGAATGTGGTATGTGAGTCACAGTAAAGAATGAAGTTTGATTTGCATAGCTGCACTATGTATTTTTTGTGGCCTAACATAGGAAGTTCGGAGTTCAGGGAGACATATTTAAACTGGTCTGTGCAAGCACTCTAGCTTTGTGAGTACAACTCAACTACACTCGGATCTCCTTGGGTGCAGTGTATAGCAAGTAGCATTTAACTTGGGATCATGGATTCTGCTCTGGCAGTCAAGTAGTTGAGTGCCAAATTTTCAAAGGAATATATTCAAAAGCTGTTTCAAGTGAAAAGAAACTGTGGGGGCAAGATTTTTTGACAAAGTTTCATTGCCGGTGAAAAATAGAGGAATTTAACCAAAAATCAGCTAATGAGTTATCTTCTGTTAATCAGACTTGATTGTAATTCTTGTAGTTTTAGAACAGCCTAGCAAATATTGCCAAGAAGAAAAAAGCACCTCTACTTTATACCAGAGCTACAAAGGTGGAGTAAAGCTTTTTCACAACTGTTTTGCTCCTTTATTAATCAGAAACTTTGCTTATCTGAAGCACTTGAAAGACTTGTTTGATAAATAATGAATATAAAAACAAATTATGAACTATGATGTTAGCCATGTTTGCTTCCTCATTGCACACATTTTCTTCCTACATCAAAAAAATAATGCTGTCTCTTCTTTATATACATAAATTGAACAAACATAAGTCAGAGTCTTTGGAATACATTTTAAAAATTGTTATAGACCTTAAATGTTGGTCTTTAGAAATTTACTAATTGTTATAGGTAACTAATCTCACTTTCCAAATTCCCTTTGAATAATGTCATGCAGGATGGCTGTATTCTATGTAGTGCAGTGCATCCTGTTAAGAGTGGTATTAATGGCTTTATAGTTGGAGAATAGAAGAGAATTGTGCACAAGATGAAGGTACAAGAAAGCTCATGGAATACAAGGCGCCTTGGACAACTTGCACACTTTAGTACAAGCCTTGTGACTCTAAGTAATAAGAACTAGACAAAATCCTACTCCTGCACAGCCCTGCTAGCCAGTAGAGGAAGGCACAGGGAGCCAGTAACCACTGCATCTTTTCAACTGGAGCTGTGGGTTGGGCCCTCCTACTGCTCCTGCTCAACACCAAAGAGCATAGTTTAAAGCCCTAGTACCAACCAAATGCTCTGAAATGATCTAATTAGATGCTTGCTCAACTACTGGTCTTTAAATGGGTCTGCTGGCAAAATGTGTTCAGATAAGGCTAAACAAGGAAGCAAAGAAAAATACCTGTCTTTGTTCATTGTTGCAAGAATTTATGGATTTGTGCTTAGAAAAAACAGAATATTTTCTTTTAAAGAGTGAAACAGCGATTAAATTCAACAGGACAAAGTCCTGCTGTGAGGGTACCTTTTTCATTATGTCATTTTCATCTATAATAGCCCTGGGACTCTGTTTCTTCAACTGTCTCACACTGTCTGGAATTTAACATCCTATGGTCTGTGCAGCAGTTATACATTTTTATGTGAGAAACACCCACTTAGTACTAGTAAATCATGAGGCCAGCCAGCTTTTATAATCAGATTCTTCAAAACCCTTTTGTATAAAGGGTACTGTATGAAAGGCACCAATAAAACATTAATGACCTGTGCTTCCGATCTCAAACAGCAGGAACACACACATTCAAGCAGCTCACTTTCCATCTCTGCTAGAGACTGTAGCAACATGAGCACTTCTGTACATTATGTTGTGTAAAGTATTTTATTTTCAGCAACACAAAACACAACACAAACTTCAGTGGGAATCATGGAATATTAAATACTGTACTTTCTGTTTAAAGCTATGTAGTATTTATTTACTTGCATAGCATCATCACAAAGTAATCAGAGTGTAAATGGTTCCTCTTCATTGAGGGTAGGAAAAAAAATAGACAATTCTTTGGCTTTGGTTGCTTTGATGTTCACTGTAAATCATGTTATGGGTAAAATTCGACATGTTACATGATAATCATTACTGTTCTGGTACCCAGCCATCCATAAAAGTAAAAGTTCTCTGCTCCAACAAACCTTTAAGGATTTATAAAAATTTTCTTCATGATAAGCAAGTACATGCAGAATATATGAGACTCATGACTTTGAGTTGATGGTGAGTGATGGTTGTGCCTACCATGACAGTTAGAATAAAAACCTTTGTTGGATTTAGTGGGCAAATGTGTCTGGCTTAAGCAAATCATAAAACAAGTAAGAGTGGTGCCAGATCAGAGTGAGGTTCAGTTTAACTCTGAAAAACCATGCCTGCTTGTACTGTGTTTGAGCTGTTATGGGGAAGGTGACTCATTTATGTATGTTAAAATGTCCAGAGAGTCTAGAAATAGATTAGTACTTTGGATTTGCAAGTCATTATCCTGGCTGCCCCTTTGTTTTGCTCCCTCCTCGCCACTTCCACTGTTATGTCAGCCACAGGGAAGCTGAATAATGTGACACCCTATTGTTGGATGAGTTTTCTGAAACTGTTGCGCTGATAAGAGCATGCTGGATTCTCTTGGAGCTTTTCTTATAAGTTAACTAAGAATAAAATAGCTATTTCTTTTTTTTTTTTAACTTTCCACAGTCTATTTCTAAGTGAGTGTCCACGTACTTACTATTAGGTCATGGCTTTATTTTCTTTTTATTAAATCTCAACCAGCTACAGCTGCCCATTAAGAGCAGGATTGAAGAAAGTAATTCCACAGGCTTTTACACCACTAAATAGATCTTTATGCATTTAAGTGCCTTAATCATGTGGAAACCAAAACTGCTACCTATGATGAAATTCACTGTCAGTGAACTATTTAAAGAGCAATGCAGGTGGGATTGACAAGATGCTCCCTGTTACAACAAGGAAGCAATATAGAGGTTTCACATTTCCTTGCATTTTGATTAGTTGGCAATATATAATTGGTCTGTGTAGAAAATGCCATGCTCTCCTACTTCTCATATCTAGAAGCCAGCTCAAAAATAAGTTCTGGAGAGTTGCCATCATTCACCTCAGCCCACAGGGAGTTTAGATATGTCCTAACATAGGAGTAAGTACTTTAATGACACTCTATAAATGATATGAATAGACATAATTATTGCTTTTGAATATATATGCAACCATACAGTGCATTGCTTATGTATGTAATACATAGGGACCCATGGTATCTGAAGGGTGTAAGAAAGATCCTATCTACCCTGTTATAATATTTCTAATAGTGAACAGTGAAAGAAGGAATATAAGAAAAAGAGCAAACATGGAAAAATAATTCCTTCTTGGTATTTTATTGCAGCCAGAGGCTTAAGTATTTTGTAAGGTGGATGTTACATTCAGGTCATTGTTTTGTAAAGGGTGCAGATGGATGAGTCTTTAATGAATTTGGCTTATGCCTTTTTGAAGATTTTTATGCTTTTGGTCTCTGTGCAGTGACTGACTCAATTTATTTCAGTGATGTGTAAAGAAGTCCTGCACTGAGGCACCAGAAGAAGTAAATTTCTTCCCTCTCACAGCAAGGAAATAATTAGACCATGAACCTGAGTAAAAGTCTAGTTCCCTGTCTGTATCTCAACTATTGATCCTTGCTCTGAATGTAACAGCAAAAACATATGTAGCCCTATACTTACAAGACTTTCGTCTTCTAAGTATCAGGAGCATTTAAAATGCCGTAACACTTGAAAATACCAAAGGTAATGGAAATTTTATAAAGTAAATTGCTAGTGCCAAATTAATCCCTTGTGTCACTGCTGAAAGCAGTGATGTAATGTCAGAGAGAAATTTGGGCCATGATTTTTTAAATACTACCTAGCACAAATTAATTGTACACCAAAGGGTTTTAAACCATGTTAGATAAGCTACACAGTCAAGGGTAATCTTATTATAGTGACATGGTAACATTAGAACTACATTACAGAGAATTTAATTCTGCTCCTATGTGCCATATTTAGGTGCCCATTATCTTAATTTTCTGCCTTACAAAAGTGCAGTCGAAGTTAAAAATACACTCACTTACATCTGTCACTTTAACATACACTTGGTTTTGTAGTGTAATTTTGATCATGGTCAGAAAAGAAACACCATCAATAAGAAACAGACAGGTTGTGTCTTGAATGCACTTCTGCCTTCCCAGCCTTCCCCTTTCTCCCCAAAATCTGTACTGAAACAGATATGGAGTGAACAGTTAACAATTTAAAAAGCCCACGTTTGGAGAAAAATTAGAAATCAGCTAACAAAAAGTTACAGCTCAACACATTTATAAATTTGGAAATGAAAGGAAAACAGTAAGGGTGTAAAAGAGAATTGATAATTTTTTTTGAGATAAAATAAAGATGGGATCGCTAATGAAGGAGGAAAGTGTAACTTGGTAATAGAGGTGCCCATGGCAAAACTATCAATTCCACATTATTAAGGCAGCATTAAGGTAGAAAGGTATATAGTCAATGTAAAGAACATCTTTTATATTGCTTTTGTTTTTAAATTCATTCACTGTTTTGTTGTTTCTCTCTAGCATTGTTAAGCCGTGCTGAATTGCTTCTTTAAAGGTCATCCTCTACTCAATGAATGTGAGAAAAAAATACAAAGAAAGGAGGCAGAACTGAAGAACTGGGATGTGGTAAACTGGAAGACGATCAAAGGATAAATAGAGGGTTTTAAAAAATTGATTTTTTTTTTGCTGATATATTTGCAGGGTGTATGTCAAAATACTGGTTGTTAGAGGAGTTGCTGTACACTTTTAATAATGCTGAAATCCTATCCACTTCGCAGTCAGTAGGAGTTCTGCTATTTACCTCATTGTTCTGGATGTGGAGGAACATGATGTCAGGATCTCATCCCAACTTGCTCTTAAAACATCATATTTTATCATGACAAATGAAGGATTATCTGGTTTTGGAGTATTTACTTTGCAGGTTTGGGGTTTTTCTTTGTTTGTTTGTTTGCTTTAAAAGTGAAGTTGCTGAAAGGGATTAGGTAGTGCTAATAGATGAACAAGGTTTCTGAGAATCAGTATATAGAAAAATGCAAGGACCAATGAGTTGGAAGTCAAGTGTCCAATTTTCTTCTGGAAAGATGGAAGGCAAAGCTATATTTTTATTTTACCCATCTAGCCCTGACAAATCATGTATGTATTTTTTATCACAAAGAGCACATAAAATGAAAAGGCAAGGAATTCATATGGGAAGAACTAAATGTGGATAGGATTAGCAGGATTCAGTCATGCACTGTAAAGATCACTGCTCACTGTTCTCTACCTTGGGTAAAAAAACAGCTTAGAAGAGAATAGTTTCTTCTATGCAGATGTGTATATATATTGGTATTGTGGCATTTAGCACAATGACACTGTCAATTTTGGTGCTGACCTCCAGATATTACTATTCACTTTTTTATAAGTGATGTATGAAATACTACAGATGTAGGGTGATAAAAGTATTCTTTCCATCAGAAACAGGACAATAGTAATATGCATATTGGCTAGTAGCTGGACCTTTGTGGACAACTGTGGAAATTAACTTTGTCAATTAGGAAAAAGAGCTGCAGCAAACAACATCTTTTCTTCCATGGAGACTATAATGTATTTAAATATCAGACCAAAGATTATTTCACGGCATCTTGTGATATTAGAAAACATTTAGGTGAAGTGTTGATTTTTTTTTTTTTTTTAATACTGGGCTAAGAGGAAAGGCAAGAAAATGCTGGGTGTTAAAAGGAAAATAAAGTGTGATTAATAAAAAAACAGCTGGATGGTAGCTGTAGAATGTATTAAAAAAAAAAAAGACTGCAGAAGAAAGCGCATTTATGAAAATACAAAAATACAAGCAGTAGGGTCTGCTGACTCCTCAATTTTCTCAGTATGAAACCAGTGTGACCTTGACTGCGAATCTTTTTTCTCTAAGAGAGTACTTTCAGCTTATTAAGACGCTGTTTTGAACTCAGTTATTTTATCTGAATCTTACTCTTTGTTTTTACATGTATTCTAAAACAATTGGTCCAACGTGTGAAGAAATAGATTCTTCTGAAAACACCAAATCTGATCACTTGCTACCTTTGGGGAAGTTCATATCTGAGTCCAGATAGTAAACTACTCCCATTACTTCCAAACAGCATTATTTTGTTATGTTTGTCATAATATATGGGATTGGAACATATTTGCTGAAAGATCTAGAACTGGAAGAAATTAAACAAAAGATGAAAATTGCAGGTGAGGAAGTCCTGAAACAAACCTTAAGAGAATATGCTTAGTAAAAGGTGTGATAAAGGGACACAAGTTGAGGAACTGGAACTGTAAGTATTTTCAAATGCATGAGAGAGATTCTAATTAATATTTTCGCAGACTTTACACACTTCCATAAGAGAGCCTTCACAGCATCCCACTATAAAACAGATGTTACATCTCAGTTGCCCCCTCTGAGTCAACATAAATAAATAAAAAAAAATGCTAAATGAAAGCTTCTGCTGCTTATTATTCTTATAATGTAGGATTAAAACATTGTAAGTAAGTAAATCTGAAAAAATCTGAGTAAATCTGAAAAAAATACCTTCCCCATTTGGATCAACTCTCCAGGTTATACTTTTCCAAACAAATTAGGGAGGATAGCTCACAAAAGGAAGCTTTCCCATGTGACTGCTGATACATCCTGTGTAGAATGTGTGGAAAAATAACACAATATCTTTTTTTGTCATATTGTTTAAACAATTTAATTTCTAGCCCTAAACAGAGAGTTCACAATTCTAATTTTGAATGCATATATGTATGTACATATGTGTATATATACTAGTTCTCAAACTTCTTTTTTCTGCTATATGCAAACTTGTGTTGCTTTTAGTTTGCCTAATATACTTTAAAAATTCAGAGCTATGGGAGACAATTCACTTGGTTTCAAGAAGAAGTGCATGACACAATAAATATGATGATGGCTTATGTCATCTAAAATCTGTAGGATTTCAGAGGGGAACCCAGCAACAATATTACAGTGAATGGCACTCCACAATCTTTTCTGACGTGGCTGGATTAGGACTGCAATAGTGGGCCTTTAATGTGCAAAATAAACTCTTGCAGTGGGAAAGGAGCTTGGGAGTTGCCTGGTGCAAGGAGCTGCTCACAGCAGGGTCAGCCATAGGGTCAGACTAGACTGCTCAGGGCTTTGCCCACTGGGAGCGTGCACAGACCCCAGGCAGCCTGTGCTATCGCTTGCTTATCCTTGCAATTTCATGATCATTGTTCAAGAGGTACGTATTGTATGGATAAATAGAAAGAGTCTCAAGTGTTAGCTTTTCCTCTGGATTACTTAGCTCTATTGATTAGATTAGATTGATTATTGATTGGTAAATAGAAAATGCAATTAGAAGTTTAAAATATAGCTCTACCTTTGTCTGTGCTGATCCTTCACCAGCTCTTCTAAAGGTGATGCTCTTCAGTATGCTCATGTTGTGTGTGTGATGGCAGGATGTTCTGGCACCTTTTTTTTTTATTTCTTTGGTGTAAAATGCCCTATAAATCTACCGTAGATTGTCAGTTAAAAGGCTCCTTTGTGTGGAGGACCTGTGGCTTACTACAGAGAGCAAGGAAGGCCTCTCTGTGGGATCTGTTAGGGTCTCGTTTTAAAGCAGGAGGAGGAACTTGGGGCGTGACTACAAAAAGCATATTCTATTTGCAAACATCTGACATTATCCTCAGGGATTAGAGGCATTATTAACTTAGTGCATCTGTGTCTGTTGTGGCTCATACTGACACTCTTCCCTTGAGTACAATTTTCAGAGGAAGTCAGAACTGTTATAAAGGAGAAGTAGATTTCAGCAATATTGCAGGATGATAGGATATAGCTCCATGGAAAGGTCAACCTAAAGCTTACTACTGGTCAAAAAGCTAGACAATATTACAGATTAAGAAATGAATAGTGGAAGTTATTATGCTGCTGAATGCATACCAATACGTTGAATATCAGCTGTAGCTTAGTTTCTGCCATCTTAAAGACACTGTATTACAATCAGAAAAGTTTCAGAATGAGATGAGGCACACATCTGCATTAGCAAGTAATTGAACAGAGCAGCTAGTGCTAAGGGCTGTACATCTACACTGTATATAGCTTGGGAGTTCCTCTTCCAGTCAAACATTTCTACTATGCACACAGTTCAAAGCTGCCTTCTTGGTGCATGCCTGGTCTGGCTGATTTTTTTTCTGCAAGAAATCTAGTTCTTGTGCATCAAAACTATTCAATGTGCAGTAAGTAGGACAAACAGAGGATTTGCTTCAAAACTGCCTTTACTACTTGAATCAAAATGCTGTAGATGCAGTGGAAGGTGAGCAAGGGTGTGATGTAGCTTCCACAAAGGGAACAATGAAGCTAAGAAAGCAGTCTGCTGCCCAAAGGGTCATCTGAGAAATCATTAAATTCTTGGGTGGCATAGACAAGCAGAAAAGGGATTTATTGTCCGCTACTAATTCTGGTGCAAAAAAGCTATGGGGTACTTCATAAACCTATCAGGAGAGTAGTTCAGAACAAGCAATAGAAAGGGATTCTTCTTACTGCAACAGGAACTCTGTGTCTTGGGATGTTATGGGTTCTAAAATTCCATATAGACTCAAGGGGAAATAAGTTAAATTTATGGAAAAAAAATCCATGTAAATTTATAATATATAGAAAAAGTAACTCTGGCTAGGAAAGTTCCTTAATTAAAAATTGTGGAGATTCTGGGTATGTTTGGGAAGTATCACGTCCTGTTTGTTCTATTCTAGTGCTCTTCCACCACTAACACTTCTGCCTTGGGGCTCTCTTAGAAAGAGGATACTCAATAAGGCAGACCTATGAACTTACAATGTTTGGCTTTTCTTATAGTAATAGGTGTTTGTCATTTGGTGTTCTTTGCATGTCACTAGTTGGGTGCCCATCTAATTCTTTGAGTTCATAAGTGCTTTCGGTAATGGTTTCTGATCTTCATGATCACTCAGAATTGAAATTTCTATTTAATAAGACAGAAATGGTTGCAAAGGCAGACACATTCCAAACCCCAAGTACCATTTAGTTTTGTAGTGTCTGCAGTTCAGATTTAGACTGAATGTAGGTTTGTATTTAATGAGCAAGCTAATGAATTGAAACAGTAAACTAATTCCTCCTAACTAACAGAAGTAAAATTAAATTCCCTAAGTATGTGTCCCAAAACATTGCAATCAGAAAAGAAATATAGCTCCATTTTTCTTCTCTTTCAAGAATCACTTTCTTTTATGCTTTGGACTTTTTTAATTCCTTTGTAGAAAGATTTTTCCTTCCATCACAGCTTTGTTTTGTTAATTTAATTAATTAGACAACAGCTGAGCAAGACACCTTCTTCTAAATATACGGTTTTACATTAGGATCCCAGTCTGTTTGTATTGATTAAATAGGTATAATTTTCACTGTACTGCATACAAATAATGTTCACCATGTTCTGAAGTTTATAGAATGTCTTGAGAAGTGCAGAACTTATTGCATTATCTTTAGATTTATCATTATTTTGACTACATCTGAAATATTTTATCTCCTGTTGCATTTATCCTCTGCTGCCTTTCAGGATAGTGAAGTATTACTTTACAATTGGTGGTGGAATTATACAGTCATCTTATCATAAAAGTTTCTTTTTGTACAATTTTAGTTTTGTATAGTAACAATCAGTTTATTTATAGTGACAGATGACCAGTGAGCATCAAGTAGTTCTAAAGCCTTTATTTGAATAAGATGCAAGGGGTTGTGAATGCTTGTGAAACTTAAAGGGTCTTACAGTGTTACATGTCTCAAACTTGCTTAGAAGAAAAGCATGGGTAACAGTATAGCACTTTACTGCTGCATGTTTGACACTGTTGGCTGTCTTATGATTTCTGAGAGAGATATGGATCAACAGCCCTTGGTACCAACCTGTAGTTTTTGGACATTATTAGTTGTTCTGAACAGGTATTAACAAATAAAATTTTTACTACACACCATTAGTTTGTTCTTTAGATGTGTCCTGTATGTATAATTAAATATTAACAATGTGCTTGTATTTAACTTGTATTCCTTCTTTGTGCCAGAAAGAGGTATCTCATCTGCTGGCAGTGTAAGGGAAGAATAGGAATTTATGAGAAAATATTTAAATCAATAAAATTCTGTATTCATATCACATCAACTACAGTGGCAACCAGAGTCTTATTTGATGCAAAACCTAGTATAGCGTGCTAAACGTAAGAAGGAAGCTTTGGGCAATGTAAGGTCTTAGGCAAAGGTGATAATAAGGAGCTTGAAGTTAGCGTAGAAACACTCTTCTTTATCTCAAGCGGATTTGGACCATTATAAACTTGCCTACTCAAACATTTGAATTGAATTTTATTATGCAATGATTTAAAAATGTTTCAACTAACAGCATGAATACTGCGAGCAATCTTGAGGTAACTTGCAAAACCCCAACCCATGGCCATGAAAATGGGGATACAGCAGCAGCGCAAAGAGAAGTGTTGAAAAGGTATTCTTCAGAAGAAAATAACATACAGTTAAGCATTCTTCCATATTATTTTGTAGACAAAATCCAAAACTGGATTATGACAGTCAATGGTAACAATGTACATTAGAAATTTGGACTGAACACAAAAGTCTGCTCCTCTTAAGAGCCTCTGCTTTATGTCCTAAAGTGTGAGACTGCAGTTTAAGCAATTTGCAATCATCAGAAAAACCTCCAAGGACAGTCCAAATAGATTTACTTCCGGGGTTATCTATTAATATTCTTTCCTCAACCAGACAAAAAAGAAATTCAGTATATGTTTTGAGATAGATTTACAAAAGTCAATAATCTGTTTTAAAACCCCATCTGAATTACAATCCTTGTATTTCTTCAGATACCTGTTGGATCAGCCTGAAAAGTTACAAGATGTGTGAAATATGGAAGTGGAATGTACTTGTCTTACCAAATTTTCATACCAGTTGGTCACGTGTTCAATTCCTGGCATGTAAAATACTGAGATGAAATTAATCCCTCCATAGTCAAGGGAGGTGATTCTGCCCCTCTACTCTGCTCTGGTGAGAGCCCATGTGGAGTACTGCATCCAGCTCTGGGGTCCTCAGTACAGGAAAGACATGGACGTGTTGGAGCAGGTCCAGAGGAGGGTGACAAAAATGGTCAGAGGGATGTAACACCTCTCCTATGAGGAGAGGCTGAGAGTTGGGGTTGTTCAGCCTGGAGAAGAGAAGGCTCCGGGGAGACTTTCTTGCAGCCTTTCAATATATAAAAGGGGCCTATAAAAAGGATGGGGATAAACTTTTTAGTAGGGCCTGTAGGGATAGGACATGGGGTAATGGTTTTAAGCTAAAGGAGGGTAGATTCAGACTAGACATAAGGAAGAAATTTTTTGCAGTGAGGGTGGTGAAACATTGGAACAGGTTTCCCAGAGAGGTGGTAGATGCCCCATCCCTGGAAACATTCAAGGTCAGGTTGGACGGGGCTCTAAGCAGCCTGATCTGGTTGAAGATGTTCCTGCTCATTGCAGGGGGGGTTGGACTAGATGACCTCTAAAGGTTCCTTCCAACCTGAACTATTCTATGACTCCATGAACTATTTTATGATAGTTTATAGAGATGATTAAAAAAAAAAAAATCAGAGTGATCCATTTCTTCATAGCTGGCATTTTCTGAGTGTCATGTTACTCAAAAGTCTTGTCCCGAGGGAAAGTATAGCACATGGGAATTTATGGATTGCTGCACTGGATCAGATCAGAGTAATCCCGTTTTGATATCTATAGTGAGAAACAAGAAGCAAATGTGAAACAACTTTCAAACTTCAAATTCTTTCAGAAGAAGCCATTTTCGTACTCTATTGTTAGGTGCTACGGCAGTTTTGCATGCTCTGTTGTAGTGGCCTATATCCCTGCAGTGGAAGGATCAAGGCACTCACCTGTTCTCAGACTTGTTTGCTGAGCATAAGTTTCTTACCCTATTTTTTTATAAAATGGCTGAAGTACTGTGGTGGGTTGACCCTGGCTAGAGGCCAGGTGCCCACCAAAGCCACTCTATCACTGCCCCTCCTCAGCTGTACAGGGGGGGAGAAAATATAATGAAAGGCTTGTGGGTCAAGATAAGGACAGGGAGAGTTCGCTCACAGATTACCATCATGGGCAAAACACACTCGACTTGGGGAAAATAGTTTAATTTATCACCAATCAAAATCAGAGAAGGATAATGACAAAGTAAAACCTACATCTTAAAACAGCTTCCCCCCCCCCCTCCCTCCTCAGGCTTAACTTTACTCCTGAATTCTCTACCTTCTCCCTCCAGTGCAGCAGGGGTATGGGGAATGGGGGTTGAGGTCAGTTCATCAGACGTTGTCTCTGCCACTCCTTCCTCCTCAGGGGGAGGGCCCCTCACTCTTCCCCTGCTCCAGCATGGGGTCCCTCCCACAGGAGACAGTCCTTCATGAACTGCTCCAGTGTGGGTCCCTCCCACAGGGTGCAGTCCTTTAGGAACAGACTGGTCCAGTATGGGTTCCCTGCAGGGTCACAAGTCCTGCCAGAAAACCTGCTCCAGCATGGGCTCCTTTCACCACAGATCCACAGGTCCTGCCAGGAACCTGCTCCAGTGTGGGATTCCCACGGGGTCACAGCCTATTTTGGGCCACCCCCCTGCTCCATTGTGGCGTCCTCCATGGGCTGCAGGTGGATATCTGCTCCACTGTGGACCTCCATGGGCTGCAGGGGGACAGCCTGCCTCACCATGGTCTTCACCATGGGCTGCAGGGGAATCTCTGCTCCAGTGCCTGGAGCACCTCCTCCCCCTCCTTCTTCGCTGACCTTGGGGTCTGCAGGGTTGTTTCTCTTACATGTTCTCACTCCTCTCCTCAGGCTGCAGGTATTATCCTGCGGGGTTTTTCCCCTTCTTAGATATATTATCCCAGAGGTGCTACCACCATGGCTGATTGGCTCAACCTTGGGCAGCAACGGGTTGATCTTGCAACCACCTGGCATTGGCTCTATTGGACATAGGGAAGGCTTCTAGCAGCCTCTCACAGAAGCCACCCCTGTACCCTCCATGCTACTAAAACCTTGCACACAAACCCAATACATTCCACCTCTTGCCTCTGTGAATCACATATTTAAGAATTATCATTAAAATTCACATTCATCGCACAATCTTCACAAACTTCAATCAACAAAGAAAGAATTCCCCACACCAAAATCAAAATCACATCATCACAACACTGAATGAAAGTGAACAATTTACGCACAATCCACCCCTCATCCCTTCACCACAATTACAACAGAAATTCCCCATGATCATTCTGACATTGTTCAGTCCATGTTTTGCCTGTTACCTCTCCCAATTACTATCCTTATCTCAAATTCCTTGAGCCCTATGTTGGGCACCAAAAAGGACTGTGGTGGGTTGAGCCTGGCCTATATGCCAGGGTACCCACCAAAGCTGCTCTACCACTCCCCCATAATCTTCAAATATCTTGCCTATTTAATTTCTCTTCTGTTCTTGAAGTCTAAACTTTGTAGCCCTTAGCAGTCCATAAGATCTGAAAAGCAGCATTTATGTTGTTGCATCTTTTTGTGTGGACTTGCTACAAATTTATCTTTGCAAGGGGAACCAGAAGTCTGTGGAGCTTGTGAGAACAGATAGAGGATAAAATTAGGAGAGTTTGTAGAGTAATGAGGTCTGAGTCAAGTGAGTGTGGTTAATTACAGCTGAGATGCTATTAATGCTTTTGATCTTATCCAGATTGAAGTGAACTGCAGTGATATCTCACAGCAAAACTCAGATTTCACCAATTCACTTCAAGCTGGAACATAATAACTTGGTACAGAATCCAGTCTTGGCATTGACTTGGGGGTCAAAGAATTCAATTGGACCCTACGGCCAAGTTCTGCTTCTACGATGATTTTTTTTGAATGAAACTAAAGCAAAGTTGAACAAATAGAATTTTGTTACCTTGGTTCATGTTTAGGAGGTTTGAACATTCCTGGTGTGTTGAGCTGGGATCTAAACTCCTATTGCAGAGAAGCTTATATATCAAAATAGCCTAGGCAGGGAAATAGACATCCTCTAGAGCATCAGCACTATATAAACTTCCTATCACATAACAGGCTTTTATGTTTCCATGATGTGGTAACTTACTAAAGTCTAAAGCAGACAACTTCATAGCAATGGTGGGAACCCAAGACTATTTTTCAGTGAGGTATTTTAGGCACAGTGGGAGACATTTGAAATGACTTTCTGAATTTGTTTGGACTGACGTGAAGAAGTGCATAATGATGGTGGTGTGGTTACTGTGTTCCATATCTAGCTCCAGAAGAGTAATTGCAGGTCAGTTGTGCATATAGCATGTTGTTTACACAGCACATTTACAACTGAAGTATAAAACTCTGTGTTCTTAACTTTATCAAAAAGTAAAATCAATGACATGATGCTGCAGTGTTGACCCCAGACCTATGGCCAAATAATAAAACAGTACAGAAAGCTAGTTTAAAAAGCTTAATATGCTATGTTATGCAGTGTAGAATACCTTATAAAGTTTTAAGTGAACTGTGAAAACTTTATTCTTATTTTCCAAGTGTTCTCCAGCAGAAATTCTGACCCAAGATTGGCTGTAACTGTGTTATGGCAGGTTTCATACAACAGATTTTTTCTGAGTTCAATTTTAAAACTGAAATGTAGCTTATGTTTTTGACTATAACAAAAAGAAGGATCTTATAAAAAAAATCCACCAAGCCAAAATTAAAAAACCAGAAGTGTATTATGTATATGTATTATTACAAGGATTTATTAAACAACTGCAAAATGCAGAGGTAGCTCACTTGTACTATTTCTGTGGATGCATATCTCCAAACTAATAACTGGTTTGACATTGTGTCCTGGGTTCAGTAGGGATAGAGTTAATTTTCACAGAAACCTGGGAGGGGGCACAGCCAGGACACCTGACCTGAGCTAGCCAAGGAGCTATTCCATACCATGTGACATCACGCTCAGTATGTAAGTGAGGAGTGGGCAGGGGGGAGCTCTCTGCTCTCGGTAGGGGTAGTGGTGGAGCATCTGGTTCCGGGCGATGAGCAGTTGCACTGTGCATATCTCATTTTGTATATTCTATTATTAGTACCTTTGTTGTTGTTGTACATGCTCTTTTTGTGTTGTCCCAGTAAACTGTCCTTATCTCAATCCACGAGGTTCTAGTTTTTTTTTTTCTTTTCTCCTTTGTGATTCTTCTCCGAATCCCACTGGAGGCGAGCAGGAAGAAGTGAGTGAGCGGCTGAATGGTGCTTTGTTACCGGCTGGGCCGAAACCACGACAGTCCTTTTTGGCACCCAACATGGGGCACGAAGGGTTGAGATAACGACAGATTTGGCCAGAGTGTGTTAAAAAAATTTGTTATGTGCATTTCTTATATTAGTTAAATAGTTGCTAGTCACAATGTTGGTTCATTTGTTCACATGGCGGCGTTGTGCAAGTTCTTACATGCTCTTTGTAATCCCTGCGGTTATGTTTATCACTCTGGCAGAGGGATCAGGATTATCATTTTGCTGTACTGGGTGATGCCGATTTATGAAATGATTACTTGGTCATGAGGTTAAGCTGGTATCTGTATATGGCAGTGATATCATTTCCATACTTCGGGCGCCTTCTATCGGAATTTATTGGTAATCGCACCCAATCTATGGGGAATTGGGGAGGGGGGATACTTCCCCCCGTTCATTCACCTCCCTTTTCTCCTTCTGGGTAACTACGACAGCTTTTGAGAATTTTGAATACCCTTGGGATGTGCAAGCCAGCATGCTGTTAGTGCTATGTCTCCTGAATGTGTTTCAGGTCTTGTTTAGGGCTATGAAAAAGTTTTTAAGAATACCACCCAGAGATCTGCCCCAAGGCTGGATAGTCAGGGGTGGCATGACATGTGGGAGAATACAGGCAGGTATCTAGAGAACTTCTCACCTCCAGTGGCTTGGAACTTCACTCCCAAACAACTACAGAACCCTCATGAAGTGGTAGAATTTTTTAAAGGAAAATATGGCTATTCCAGAGTCACAACTTACCACATTGTGCTGGGCTCTGGCCGGTAGCTACCAAATACTGCTAGATATTAGGCAGCACCTGCAGGGGGAAAGGAAGGAAAACAGAACAACAGGCACCACGGCTACCCTCACCCCGGCGGCAGGTGCTGCATCTGAACCAGAGAACCAACCTGTTGCCCCTATACGGAAGAAGAAATACACAAAGAAGTCAGTTCGCTTAGTGAGGGATGAAAGTGAACCAGGGTCATCACGAGAACAGGAGGAAGAGGCACAACACAAAATAATCACCCGATCTCTATCTGTGAGTGAGTTGCACAACATGTGAAAAGATTTTGGCCACCACCCAGGTGAGCACATTGTTACCTGGCTGCTCTGATGCTGGGATAATAGGGCCAGTAGTTTGGAATTAGAGGGGAGGGAAGCCAAGCAGTTGGGATCCCTGTCTAGGGAAGGGGGCATTGACAAGGTGATTGGGAGAAAAACACAAGTCCTCAGCTTCTGGAGGCGACTTCTGTCAGGTGTGAAGGAAAGACACCCCTTCAGGGATGATGTTACATGTCACCAAGGCAAGTGGACCACCATGGAGAGAGGTATTCAGTACCTGAGCGAATCAGTTGGGCTGGAGGTGATTTATAATGATCTGGAAAATGAGCAGTCACCCACAGATTAAGATGAAGTCCAATGCACACAACCCATGTGGCAGAAGTTTCTGAGGTGCACCACCAACCTATGCCAAATCATTGGCAGTAATGTCCTGGAAAGAAGGCTATGGACAAACGGTGGATGAACTGGCTGTCCAACTCTGGCAATAGAAAGGAAATCTCTCTTCCACCCTACGGGCCTGTGTCTCAGTTGTAGAGGAATTGTCCTGGCAATTCCAGCAATTCAAAGTGGGTATGTCCTTCTCCCCACCTGTACAGGCCCGCATTGCAGCTATTAGGAGTGAGCGTTCCTCTGCTCGAGAGAGAGGAGGTAGAAGGTACACACAATGGTCTAACCTGTTGTTTTACCTGCATGACCATGGAGAGGACATGAGGAAGTGGGACGGAAAACCTACCTCAATCCTAGATGCACGGGTACGTGAGTTGCGAGAAAAAGCAACCAGAAAAGAGGATTCTTCTTGGGAAAATGCCACTCTAGTTTCCCACAAGAGTAGACAAGAGTAGAAAGGCTGATCTCATTTCTGATCCTCTTGAAGGGACTTCTGATTCACGTTTGCAAAAAGGGGGGCAGGGGAGGAATGAGTGAGCATTTGCGTGGTGCTTTGTTACCGGCTGGGCTGAAACCACAACACAATTTAAGTCAGATAGTTGCAATGACTGCTACAAAGGAATGAATCTTAAATCTACTGGAACAGTTTGGTTTGGTTTAAGTTGGCAAATCAAATCTACAGTCAGTATTGGTGTACTTTAGTGGAGATTTCAATTTGCAATGCTGACAATGCTCATCGAAAAAGAAAAGGTTTGTAGCAGAATGACCAGCAAAAGTCATTGGATCTAGCTCCCTGGGACATTACAGAATGCTACCAGCACTGTGCACACAGAGATATCTGGAGGCTGTTGAAAACTAAGAGATTTAGATTCAGTGATGCCCAGACTCCATCACCATGCTGTATCTGGTTTCAGCTGTGCAAACCCCACAAGATGATCCAGAGAAGATCTTTTACAAAATATCAAATACATCAACATTCTTACCTAAATGAAGACAGTTGATTAGATATTCTCAGAGAAATTGGAGTTGTTTTCCATTTCTTTTCATTTCCTCAGATTGACCATTGGATCTTTTACATACATCATGTCTCCATCGTGCTTACAGGTGTACTCTTCCTGTACCCCTTTCTTTCTGCTTTTTCTGCTCAAATTCTTTTCTCTTTCATCATAGTTCCGCTCCGCCTGAGCTTATAGGTTTCTCAGAGAAGTCTACACCTTAGGAAGTTTATTTGATATTTTGGTTCACATGACAAATTGGCACAATTTATGCTAGATCTACCGAACACCTATTGTTCCCAGTGTTAATTCCAGTCCCTACTCAGCACTATCTTGTAAATGCCAACATCATTTGTCTTGAGCTTTTTGAAAGCCATTCTGATGGCTTTCTGTGACATCAGGAAAATTTTGTCTTATGAAGAAAGCACCAGTGACACTTACACTTGAAAGAGCCCTTTCAAAATGAAGGCTTTGCACCAAGGTGTATTTGTCAGCAGGTTTTGAACTAGGCAGTTCCTTCTAGTAAGCTTCAAATTCTGCCACCTGCACTCCCCTCATCATTGGAAAGAACTGAAGGAGTAATCCTGCCACTGCATATTATTTATTGATGTAACCCAGTGTGGTGGGTTGACCCTGGCAGGAGGCCAGGTGCCCATCAAAGCTGCTCTATCACTCCCCCCCCTTAAGTGGACAGGGGAGGGAAAATATAATGAAAGGCTCGTGGGTTGAGACAGGGAGAGATCACTCAACCAATTACCATCACGGGCAAACCAGACGACTTAGGGAAAATTAACTTAATTTATTGCCAATCAACCAGAGTAAGATAATGAGAAATAAAACCAAATCTTAAAACACCTTCCCGCCACCCCCCCTTATTCCTGGGCACACCTTCATTCCCAGATTCTCTACCTACCCCCCTACCCCTCTTCTCAGACTTCTACTGAGTTTGTAGGAAGAGGGGTAGATTAGATTAGAAAGCCCTGTTAAGGGTATCTGATGATATACTGATTTAAGTGGACTTTGTACAGGATAAGTGTTCCACCTGTCACTCATATACCAGGTGGCACCCTTGCCCATTCAGTGCCCAGTTGCCGCACCACAGCTAAATGCCTGTTATGGGTTTGTGTGGCGCGGTTTTCCTTGGTGGCAGGGGAAGGGGGCTGCAGAGGGGGCCCCTTTAAGAAGTTGCTGGAAGAATTTGCCGCCCCAAAATGTCGGACCCCTGCGCCAAAATGTCGGACCCGCCTCTAGGCGGGGAGTGATGGTGGTAACACCTCTGGGA
>VYZV01033847.1:0-13575 GCA_013401275.1 Pandion haliaetus | reverse complement strand
ACGACGATGTGTGGCGAGCTGACTCAACCCCCATCCTCTGTTCCCCTGCGCCGCCGGGGGGAGGAGGTAGAAAGCATCGGGAGTGGAGCTGAGCCGAGAAGGCGGGAGGGGTGGGGGGAGGTTGTTCTGATGTTTGGTTTTCCTTCCTAATACCTTTGTGTTTTGTTTCTGTTTTGATTTGTAGTAAATGAACTTGATTTTGTTTTTTTTTCCCAAGTTGAGCCTGTCTTTTGCCCGTGACCATAAGTGGGGAGTGATCCCTCCCAGTCCTTGTCTCGACCCACGAGCCTGCCTTTGTATTTTCTCCTCATGCCAACGTGGCCAGGGGCGGGGGGGGGGGGTGAGCGAGCGGCTTCGTGGTGCTTTGTTACCGACTGAGCTGACCTGAAACCACGACAACATACCAGAATGGCATGTTTTCAACATACATCTTCCATATAAGCAAAAAAATTATTTTATGAAGTGAATAGGTTTAGCCTTAATAAAAGAGACAGGCTAAGATGACTATCTTAAAGTAGCCACCTTTTGTATAAGACATAATGTACAAACTTCTTTTCAAGACTCCACTCAATATGTCAGTCCTTTGTCAGCTTTAGATGTCTCTCACAGATAGGTAAATACTAATTTTCTGGTGTGAATGATGAGGATATTAAGAAAAAAAAATTTCCATTGCCATGACCAAGCAGGTCTGGGTAATGAGACATATCTCAGGGGTTCACAAACAACTTTAAGTGCATAGAAGGAAAGTATTAAATTTTGTGGGTTTATTTCTGATCTTTCTCCTCCCACCCCAGCCCCACTGCATGTTTTTCTCCTTGCTGCTTCATAAGGAGAAATCATTTAATATCAGTTATGTAGAAGCTACGGAAATATTCTGAAGATCTTCACAATTAAACACCTAATTATTTACTAAACTTTATCTCAATTTGCGTTCAGCTTGCATTCTTTCCTCCTGTTCCACTAGGCAGCATGTCAGCTATGACACTGACACTGATGAAATGTTTTGATTATCTTTATGGTCTAGAACACCAACCATCACTGAAAATGTAGAAGCAAAAAACAAATGGAGGAATAAAATTGAAACTATATATATTTGACAGATGAAGGTTTGGAAGCTGCTTTACTTCCTCTGGGTATATTCATTACTATTCTTATAAATGCTGCTATATCATTCTGTAGGAAAATATAAGCATTGTACCTCAGTTTCTCCACAGGAAAGGACCCTGAAACAGCAGAATCAAATTTATTTCAGACCCACAGTCAGATATTCAGCTGGTATAGATGGTATAGCTCCACTCATTTCTTACAGTAAGTAGTGTCTCAAAATAATCAGGAAGAGCATAAGAACTGGAAACTTGCTCAACTAAACCTTTGAAATCTAGAGAGTTAAATGCCAGCTTCGACAACCAGTTCTTCAAAGCAGCAGTGCTGCTTCCCTCTGATCTTGTGAAGGAGGCTGTGTGAATGTTTACCTTTCTGAAATGCAGAAAAAATGGAAAACATACAGCCTTAACAAACTGAGAAGAGACAGGCAGCTTGTGCTTTTGTACTGATCTCATGAAATCCACTAATTTCATGTGTTTTCAGATCCAAGGGAATGTCTTTGCCTTCTAGTACGTATTCTCTCTTAATAGAGTGTGCTCAAACTGATGGCTACTGTAGCTCAGCTGAAAACATTCTACTGCAATCTGAAGGCAATTCACCTTGCAATTCCAGACTATAGGGACTATTTTCTGTCCTTGACATTCATTCTGTTTATGTGTATCATTGTCAGTAACATTTTTGTTAGTGTTCTCTATTCTTTTTTTTTTTTTTCCCCAAGAAAGAGATTCCATGTTTTTGAGAATGAAATGAAAGTGTGGATCTGGGGGAAAAACTGATGAAATACAAATCTAGTCCTTTTGTAAACACCATGCGGCTGGTCATCACTTGTCTGCCTTGACATTATATGGTGCTGTTCACATAGCAATTCAGAGAGTATTTTTTTAAAGTCTGATAGATAACTGTGACCTCTCTTTTGCTCTCTGCTCTTCATTACAGCAGTTCATCATGCTTTCCTTGATGGTCAGACAGGTTTCAGGACTCTAGTAATTTTTTGTTTTCTTTCTTAAACCTGAATGTCATTTGAAAGATAAAGTAAATAAAGCTGATCTACTATCTCAGGAATGTTGTACATGGCTATCTACAGGGCATGTCACATGGCCCTGTTAAAAGACCGTCATACTGAGAAAGGAGTTGTCTTAAATCAGATTACGATTTCCCTACAGACAGATCTAAACTTCAGCAGTGGAAACACTGGGAGAACTATACCTAGCAAAAATTATTCCTGCATGTTTCCTGGCATAGGTCAAGCTATGCTATTCATTAAAATAATAGAGCTTGTCCTATCTATGCCCCTGTCTGTTCCAAACCACCTTGCCCCAGTTAGACGTACCCAAACCCTTTGAAAGAGGCTATAAACAAAAAAAATTTACCTATGGTGACACACTCTGGACTCCTGTGGATCTCTGTGGGTGAACTCTCCACATCCCTGTATTTAATTCCGAAATATTCATTTTAACGACTATAAAATGTATGAAGATCATCTTACAAAATATATATTTGATGCCTCTGCCAGGTGAATACATATCATACAAAAATGTAAGCACGAGTTTAACAGTAAGGGTGCTTGGGCCATTTCCACTTCCCTCGCTAGCAATTTCTCCTCCATCATATTTGGCAGCTGGGAGTAGGCAGCCATTTGCATTAGGTAGGATTTCATTTAATCATGGAATGTATTCACAGAATCAACTTAGTTGATTCACATTCAATAGCTCTGTGTTTGCTTGCGGAAAATTACAATTCTGCTCCATCCCAGGGAAGGAATTTCCTTCACACAGGGAAGTTTGAAGGAAAATACTATTTAGATGAAACTGGTATAATGTGATGGTATCTAACATTGATTACAGTTCATTGTCAAAAGAGAGAGAGAGATAGTAAATAGGGTTCCATGGGAATCTGCTCTGGACTGAGAACAGACATATAAATATATGCTTCAATAAAGTATATACCTCAATGTAAGCACAAACCATATCTTTACTTTCCTTAAAGATGGTCAGTGGAATATATAGTCCAATTACTGTATTTGCAGATTGTATTAAACTGTTGAGGGGTCCAAGAGTAGGACTGCAGAAAATGATTAGAATTCAAAATAATGTGGCAGATATTTATACTTTCTATGCAAAATCAATCTAAAATACGTAAAAGAGTAGTAAGAATAGAAGCAAAGTTCTAAAGTTAGCACAGATAATCTGCAATACAAATAGAAAAGCAGTGGAGAAAATTTGCAGTTTATGGTGAATCACAAACAGAACATGACTCAGATGTGTCATACTGTTGCAAAACCTGTGAGAGCTAAAGATTTCTGCCTTTTTCATCTTTCTGCCTTTTTCCTGAAAACTGCTGTTCAAGGAAGATGTGGGCCAACTGGTTCCCGAGAACAGCCATGGAATAATAGAATATCTGATGAAAAATTGAAGGAATTTGAGTTGTCTCCAAAGACAAAATAGTAGCTTTAAAGATGAAGAGTGTACAATGTTGTTCATGGTCACTGAGGTTAAGACAAGAAAAAACAAGTTAAAATTACAGAAAGAAAGATTTAGATATAGTAGACATAATTCATATGATAAAGAGTGTAAGTACTGAAATACTTGGTTGAAGCAGGTAACCATATTGTTCACAAGAGGTTTTTGAAAACTATTTAGCCAGAGATGCCATAGGTATCATTAATCCTTCCTTGGACTTTCTGAAGTTCCCTTCTGTCCTATTTTCCTAGATTCCATAGCAGAATTTCTTTTATTCTCCATGACATGTAAGAAAGATTTAGTTGCAAAAAAAAGGTGGTGTACAGAAGGATTATTTAGTGTATTATAAGGTATACAAAAAGCTCTAGAGTTGTCTATCGATGAATGTTAATGTTTTTATTAATCTGTTCTTGGAGTGTATGAATAATGATATAATCTTAATTGCCTGTTAAGATAATACAACAATATTTGGCAGAGTCATACAGACTGTCTTTGGAATCATCATTACTTTTTCCTTTCAGACTTTGATACAAAAAAATCATACTGCAGGAATTCTCCTGTTCTGCAGAGAAGACAATAAAACCCACTTTTCGCTCATTACTTAAATTAAAATTCACTGCTTGTATGTGCCCAGCATAGCACCCAGCCTTTTGATGCACTTAAGAAAGAAGGAAAATTACTTGAAAATTAATAACACCTCTTTGGTGGGATGAATCTCAATACAGTTAATAACAAGAACAAGAAAGCAGAGTCTTGATTATTGAGATTGGTGTTTCTGAGGCAAAAGAGACACAAAATCCTGACAGAAACATGTCTATTCTGTTGTTCTTATTCTTGTTTCCATGTCTTTTTTAAACAAATTTTTGCAAGCAGAAGAAAAATGCTTCAGTCTATATTTTTAATTTTTTTGGAATGACTGGGTAATAGTAGTTTGTCAGTGTCTGAAGTACATAAAATATGAGACTAAGAGTTCCATCTAATCTGCTGGAGATGCAGTTGTTTTAAAAAAACAAGTGCAAAATTTTATGAGTATATCTAATGTCTTTTATATCATTCGCAGCTGTGGATTCTGCCAAAATAGTATAAATGTACTTCCTGTCTTTGGAGTCAGACAGGATCTTCATCTAGCCTTCTGCTACATTCATTTAATTAATTTTTGTTCTCATTAGAAATTGGTGTGATAATGTACCACTACACTTCATTCAGCTAAACACGATAAAGCACTAATTTTGCACCCAGTTGAATTAATGTGAATTTCCACACTGGCTTTGCTGACTCAGGAACTGGTATGAGATATTGCAGCAATGAGAATAACTGTGTTTCTTCAGAGAAGCAGATGACTCATTTATTCCTTTATTATGATATTAACTGAAGCTGACAATTTTTTGGAAAACATTGCAGAACAGAATTCAGTGCTGCTCCCCCCTAGGTTCAGAGAGCACAGCAGCTCAAAATGGCAATGTGTTAAACCACATAGGCAGACCTTAAACATATGCACTTTTTAAACTGTCATTTTGTCTTAGTGAAATGGAATAATACTGACCTATACCCTAAAAATATGCTGAGTGAAAAAAAAAGAAGGGCATTAAACGTGAGATTTCTCAGGTATGATGGGGGAGAAAAATGTAGAAATGAGAGTTCACCTAGTGGTTCATGTTGGTGATTGTTTCCAGATACTTGACCTGGCTTGAGTAAACAGCAGAGTATGAACTTACGTAGCAGTTGCATCACATTTAATTGAAAGCTTTTATTTCCTAAAAGTTGGATTTGTAGCTGGAATTTTCAATTATTCCTGCATTTGGCTGTGTGCACTTCACTACATATTGGAAGATGTTTGGTTCCTTTCCTGACTTGCATACAGACTTTTACAACTGTTTAAATATTTCTATTTTTAAAGGATTTTTTGTCCCGGTAAATCTTATCAAGATCTAAACAGAAGATATGTGGGTTTTCTGAGAGTTGGAAGCAGGAATCCTATGGAGTAAAATGCTTAGACTCAAGGATTAGTATGAAATCATACCTGGCTGTTGAAGGGAAATACAATTTATAAAATAGAGAGTGGCATCCTTCTGATATATGTTAGCTTGTTTAACTTTTTATTATGAACTAAGCATAATTTAATAAGAATTTATTATTTTCCATCCTAAAAGAAAAATTGGGAACATCTTTATCTTACTTCTACTTCCCACAACACATAGATTAAAAAGAGAATTTTGCCTGGTACTCAATTTCAGCTATGAACTGAGATTTTATGCCTAAATTATACATCTGTGAAAATGGACTTGCTGATAGAAGTCTCAACAGTCTTAAAAATACATGTTAATGGAAAATCTGTTTGGCAAAAAGGCGAAAAGATTTCCTATAGACTATCTGTATTCACATTTGTACTAAAGCATGATTTAGGCATGGAAAGGATTAATGAAGCTTTTGTTTCTCCTCTGGGCCAGTCCTACCCCCAGCCCAACATGGCCACTGGAGCCTGTGTTCCCACACTTCATACCTTAGGCTGGGCAGTTGCAAAGGTTCTCTCTCTTCCCCATTTTTTTAGATTTGGTGTGTATTCTCACTTTGATTTTCATAACCATCATATTATAAAAAGAGAACCAAACCTTTGTATGGTATTTTTAAGAGAGACAATTGCAAATTCTGTCTATCAAAGATGTTGCATAATTCATTGAATGTTAATACAGTGATGTATTTAATTCCTTTTCTTCAGTTAAAACATTTGGGAGAACTACATAGTCTTGAGTGAGTCAAGATTTTCTTCCTAGGAGACCACTATGCCTTTCAATGCTGTGGAGACTGTACCGACAAAGCATTAAAAAAAAAAAAAAAAAGTCAGAGAAAACCTGTTTTTTGTTGCCATTAGTATGTTCTCAGAACCTTACCTAAACCATCTATTTTGGATGTTTACTGCTGATAATGAATTGACATGGATTTTAGTTATTGAGAGAACAACATTTTTTTTTTTTTTTTAAAGATATCTCATTGTATTCTAAGTTGAAGTTTCTATGGTATAGGATATTATAAAGTCTGAAGTTGACTTTTTGATCCTGTAATTGCCACTTATTATTGTTGAGATTGAGAAGCTGTGGATATCTGTAGATATTTATTAATTGGCATAAGAATAAGACAAATTTAAAGACAGTTACAAATAACTGTCAGATCCTCAGCTCCTGTGACAGCTATTGGCTTTATAAGAGAGGATGAATCTGACAAACATTACAGTATTTTATATCATGGAGCTATATATATATAATATATATGTGACCTTGAGCCACTAAATAGCCTCAGAGATGAAGGATTTTGAACACAGCTAAAGAAAAGATGAATCACCAATAAGAAAAGGAGTAATAGAAGCATGGTAAAGTTGTAATAAGTGTAAATAACAACCAGAATGCACAGCCTGATTTGATACTGATTTATACTTTATTGTCTATACTTCAATGTGCATATGAAGTGTAATCAGCTCAGAAGGGTCGTGTTTTATACTTTGTATACTGACTGAAGTATCAGGTCTGCCAAAACTTCATCCAAAGACCAGCAATATCACAGAGGAGCTCATCCTCCAGCATGGGAACAGGTCTGCTAAGTGAAGCTCAACATTAGCTTGTACAATCAAAGAGGCTAAAGAAACTGCCATACCTGGTCAGGCTTTCGCTGTCTGGCAATGCAGAGCTACAGTTCAACTTTGAGTATGCTGTAGGTTTCCACTCAGGAGGCAGAGAGCTCTTGCCAAGCTGGTGAAGAGGGCTTTAAACTAAAATTGTCGGGGAGGGGAACCTCAATCCATCCCACGCCTACCAGTTTGTTGTCAGTGCCAGCAATAGATGCCCAGAGCCTGGAGAAGGATCACAGGTCAGCAGGAGAATACCTGAAGAGCAGCACAAAGGGGTTCCAACCAGTTAGTCAGCTTCATCGTGCACCCAACTTAAATTCCTCTACGCAAATGCAGGTAGCATGGGGAATAAACAAGAGGAGTTAGGGCACTTGCAGGGCTATGATCTTACCGGTATCACAGAGACATGGTGGGATGGCTCCTATGACTGCAGAGTTTGAATGGAAGGATATAGGCTCTTTAGGAAGGACAGGCAGGTGAGATGAGGAGGGAGTGTCACTCCTGTGTCAATGACTAGCTGGATTGCATGGAGCTCTGCCTGGGGATGGATGAGGAGCCAGCTGAGACCATATGGGTCAGGATTAAAGGTAGGGCAGGGACAGGTGATATTATAGTGAGGTTCTGCTACAGGCCACTTTACCAGGAATACTTAGTGGATGAGGCCCTCTATAAACAGATATGAGCAGCCTCAAGTTCACAAGCCCTGGACCTCATGGGGGCCTTCAACTATCCTGATACCTGTTGGAGGGACAACACAGCAGGGCATAAGCAATCCAGGAGGTTCCTGGAATACATTGATCACAACTTCCTTCTCTATGTGATAGAGGAGTCAACGAGGAGAGGTGCTATGTTGGACCTTGTTCTCACCAACAAGGATGGGCTGGTGGGGAATGTGAAGCTCAAGGGCAGCCTTGGCTGCAGTAACCATGAAATGATGGAGTTCAAGATCCTTAGGGCAGTGAGGAGGGTGCACAGCAAGTTCGCTACCCTGGACTTCAGAAGACGAGGCCTTGACCTTTTTAGGGATTTGCTTGGTACAGTACCACGAGATACAGCCCTGGAGGGAAGAGTGGCCCAAGAAAGCTGTTTAATATTCAAGGATCACCTCCTCGATGCTCAGGGGTGATGCCTCCCAACAAAGAGGAAGTCAGGTAAAATTGTCAGGAGGCCTATGTGGATGAACAAGGTGCTCCTGGACAAACTCAAACACAAAAAGGAAGCCTACAGAGGGTAGAGTCAAGGACAGGCAGCCTGGGAGGAATACTGAGAAATTGTCTGAGCAGCCAGGGATCAGGTTAGGAAAGCCAAAGCCCTGACAGAATTAAAACTGGCCAGGGATGTCAAGAGCAACAAGAAAAGTTTCTGTAGGTACGTCAGTGATGAAAGGAAGACTAGAGAAAATGTGGGCTCTCTCCAGAAGAAAATGGGAGATCTGGTTACCCAGGATGTAGAGAAGACTGAGGTACTCAGTGACTTTTTTGCCTCAATCTTCACTGGCAAGTTTTCCAGCCACACAGCCCAAGTTGCAGAAAGCAAAGGCAGGGACTGGGAGAATGAAGAACTGCCCACTGTAGGAGAAGATCAGGTTCGAGACCATCTAAGGAACCTGAAGGTGCACAAGTCCATGGGACTTGATGAGTTGCATCTGTGGGTCTTGAGGGAACTGGTGGATGAAGTGGTTAAGCAACTATCCATCATATTTGAGATGTTGTGGCAGTCTGGGGAAGTTCCCACTGGCTGGAAAAGGGGAAACATAACCCCCATTTTTAAAAAGGGAAAAAAGGAAGACTTGTGAAACTACAGGCCAGCCAGTCTCACCTCTGTGCCCAGCAAGACCATGGAGTGGATCCTCCTGGAAACTATGCTAAGGCACATGGAAAATAAAGGAGGTGATTGGTGACAGCCGACACGGCTTCACTAATGGCAAATCATGACTGACAAATTTGGTGGCCTTATATGACGGGGTTACAGCTTTGGTGGATAAGGGAAGAGCAACAGATGTCATCTACCTGGACTTGTATAAAGCATTTGACACTGTCCCACATGACATCCTTGTCTCTAATTTGGATGTGATGGCTGGACCACTCAGTGGATAAGGAATTGGCTGGATGGTCACACTCAATGACTTGTGGTTAGCTGCTTGATGTCAGAGTGGAGACCGGTGATGAGTGGTGTTCCTCAGGGGTTGGTATTGGGACTGACACTGTTTAACATCTTTGTTGGTGACATGGACAGTGGGATTGAGTGCACCCTCAGCAAGTTTGCCGACACCAAGCTGTGTGGTGCAGTTGACATACTGGAGGGAAAAGATGCCATCCAGAGGGACCTTGACAGGCTTGAAAGGTGGGCCATGCAAACCTCATGAAGTTCAACAAGGCCAAATGTGAGGTCCTGCACATGGGTTGGGGCAACCCCAAGCACAAATACAGGCTGGGCAGAGAATGGTTTAAGAGCAGCCCTGCAGAGAAGATTTGTGGGTGTTGGATGATAAGAAGCTCAACATGACCTGGCAATGTTCATTTGCGGCCCAGAAATCAAATGGCATCCTGGCCTGCATCAAAAGAAGTGTGGCCAGCAGGTCGAGGGCGGTGATTCTGCCCCTCTACTCTGCTCTTGTGAGATCCCCCTCTGGAGTACTGCATTCAGCTCTGGAGCCCCTGAAATAAGAACGGCATGGACCTGCTCGAGTGGGTCTGCAGAAGGGCCATGAAGATGATCAGGGGGCTGGAGCACCTCCCCTATAAGGAGAGGCTGAGGGTTGGGGTTGTTCAGTCTGGAGAAGAGAAGGCTCCAAGGATACCTTATAGTGGCCTTCCAGTAGTTAAAGGGTGCCGACAGGAAAGACGAGGCGGGGGACTCATTATCAGGGAGTGTAGTGATGGGATTAGGGGCAATGGTTTTGAACTGAAAGAGGGTAGCTTTAGATTAGATATTAGGAAGAAATTCTTTACTGTGAGGGTGATGAGACACTGGAACAGGTTACCCAGAGAAGTTGTGGATGCCCTATCCCTGGAAGTGTTCAAGACCAGGTTGGATTGAGCAACCACATCTAGTGGAAGGTGTCCCTGCCCATGCCAGGGGCGGGTGGAACCAGATGATCTCTAAGGTCCCTCCCAACCCAAACCATTCCATGATTCTATGATTCTATGATATTTTATTTATAAACTAGCTTTATATATTAGATGTATTATTTATATGTTATGTATTATTAATATATTATGATATATTCCATCCTTCAGTTTGAAAAAATCAGAACTGGATGATCATTTATTTGCAAGAGTATTAAAAGAAGATATTTCATTGATTCCAGTGAAGCTATTAACAATAGAATTAAACAGAAAATGAGATTCAAGGTTTATTCTATAGAAGATTTGCATACAGTGCAAAAATATTTCAGTAATATGTAATTTATTTTCTGTTAAATACATCTAAAGGATGCAGCCACTATTAGGCCATGGTGAAGTGCTCATGTAAATGATACAGCTTCATTCCAAGTTTTAGTTTAAAGAAATATGGCCTGAGAAATTACATCACTGAAAAAAGAATAAGAGGATGGCTAGGAGATTGGCACTGATGTATGGTGTTCTTCATCCATAGATGAGTTTTTGAGTCAGATTTATGTTCATCGTGAGCTCAAATCAATAGAAGTGATGGCTGATAGCTGTGAAACCTCTTAGTCCATTCTCTAGTTCCAAGTTGGCAATTTGCTCATCAAAATCGCAGTCAGTGCAAACCTGGTAATAAATTGCATCAGGGCTAGCTGCCTTAGGTGGGAAACAAAAATGCAAATTGATTTTGAGATTCAATTATACTCACAGACTTAAGGAAAAAATCTAGATACAAAGATATGATGAAATATTTTGTATATTCTTTAAAGGAAAGTCTTGGAAGTTGAAAAGTAATATTTAAGTATTCATTAAACTATTCAAACTGAGCTTGTAGGAGAGATTAATAATTGCTTTTACCATACTCTAGTGAAGCAGAGGCATATTTCTGCTTTGTACGTTTGTATGCATGTATGGAAAATTGTCTTGACAGTGTTCTGGCTGAGATGTAAAATCTACCCATAATCCTTTTACCCACTGCAACTACTAATGAAAAAGCAGATCATTGCCATGTGCCCAATCCAAAGTTTTGTTTACCCCGTGTGCATATGCAAATAGGATAAAGAAGAATGAGAGGGAAAACTATTAGTTCTGGTTTGATCTCATAGCACTTTTGAGAAGTATATCTACATGGATTTTAGAGTAGTTATTTCTGACAAAGTACTCATATATAAGAGAAATCAAGTCTCGATACAAAGGAAATGCAGACTATAATGAAATCACATTTCTTGTAGGGAAAAAAAATATCTAAAATAAATTCTCTATCTCATAATTTAATGTTAAATGTATATAATTATTGCCAATAAATAATGATAAATATAGGTCTATATATTAATCCATTAATGGCAGCAAGTTACATAATGCAATGCATTAATTACCATTTTTTTAACTTAAGTTACGAAGCTTGAGGTAAGATATTTTTATTTTATTTATTCTTAAATGTGTTACTGTATCCAGTTATTTTTGTGCTTTATGAACATGTGTAACAGGCTTTCTTAAAAAGGCTTTTTTTAACATTTAGTTTGGTTTTGATTCTTTAATTTGCCAAACTCCAGTAAATTAGAGATAATTAATTAATTTTATATCAACTATTCTGAGAACAGGTCAGAAAAACAGCGTAACAGATTAGAAATGAGTAGACAACCAACCCCACATGAGGTCAAATGGATAATTTGTGGTCTGCACTGTAAAAGCAACATGAGTAGGCAATTAATACTGTATTATTTAAATTTTGTTTGAAAACAGGACTGATGCTTGTGCAGTTATAAGGAATTTGGTAGAAATAACCTTCTTCCAAAAATTATTTAGAAGAATGACAGTGCTAAAAGTAGTGGTCTTTAGTTTATGAATCTCAAGATAGTTTGCATAGTTGAAGTTTGGATGACTTTTTGAAGGTCAGATTACCTATAATTGGTTCATGGTTAATGTTAAACCTGGGTTTATACATTTGCATAATTTTCATGCAGTTAGGGTTTCAAAAAAGAGCAAAATAATTAAAAAAATTAAAAGCTAATCCACCCCCTTTGCAATTACACACCCCAAATATCTGCTTAAAGATGATGGTAATGAAGGATAGGGACTTTGTGGTTTGATGCAGGCTCCCCATGGTATTCCTTTGAACTGCTGAGACATAGCCACTTACTCTTTCTTGTTTATTCCAGTTTTCACAAACCTTGCCACTCAGTGTAACCACATGTTCAAAGCAAAACATAAAATAGTGTAGTTTTACAGAACTCATTAATTTTCTTTGTAGTCAAAAGCAGCAACATTAAAAAATATAATACGCAAATTCTGAACTCAAATGCGTTCCAATTTTACTGCTGTTTACTTCAAAGGGTCCTGAAAAAAGTATGCTGGAGAATTGCATTTTTGTGTTGAAAAATTAATATATCACTGACACTGACCCATTTTCTGATTCTATCTGCTTTATGAATTTTTAAAGTTTTTATATTCGTAAGACAGGTCCACTGTTAAATGTCTTTTAGGACACTGTCCCTTGAAAGATTAAAAAGCAAACCATATTATGCTTTGGATTGTTTATTTTTTAAAATGAGGAAGATAGTCTAGAAATTGCAATTGTCTTGACTGTTTCTGCTGAGGCCAAAATTTCTAAACAGGTTACGTTATGTATGCAAAATTGCTCATATTTTTGAGCTGATCCTGAGAATCCTTACTTAGGTGGTTGACATCAGCTGAGTTATTAAGGCCAGTATTGTCCTTATAAATCAAAAAAGTGTTTTCAAATATTTTAACTGTTATTTTGAAAAGTAATAACTTTCTCTGTGTTCCACAAACTTTATAAAACTGTGTAGGCTACAAATAACATTGCAAGTGTTAACGCTTATCTGAAGTAGTCAGTTTGTCTGACTGATCCAAAATGGTTGCAATATGTATTCATCCTTCTGTGAAGGCAACACGGAAGCAGCTTCAAGATTAGTAGACAGGCTGTAGGATAGGTAATTCTACAACTCTAAGGCCTGTGTCCTGGCAAATCTCTAATAACTGTGTTCAAATAGGCAGTAATTTCTAAAGAAGTCAATAACGTAAAAAACCTGTGTTGATGTGCTTGATAATCCACTGAGTAATGTAAGTGTAAAGCAGGTATTATTAGAAGTTTAGACTTGTGTTCAACTTCCCATGGAGCACACTGAACCCACAAATCACAATCTTCTCTTTCCCCATCCTGAAAACTTTCTGAATCTTTACAGTCATCCACACCAGAAATTACTGGGAATTAGTATAAGTACCCATGTCTTTCTTTTTATTCCAAGGAACATCTAAATATTTA
>VYZV01033846.1:0-37711 GCA_013401275.1 Pandion haliaetus | reverse complement strand
CTGAGAAGCCATTACTTTGAGGTCTTTGGCAGTAAGGCTCTGCATCAGCTGCTCAGGTTGTATGGCAATAAAAGCGTATGAAAAAGCTGCCTTGATCACTCAGGGAAATTCCATATAAAGTTATGTATGATGAAGTGTCAAGATAGTGGAATTACAAGATGACCAGTAGCAGTCGTATATGAAGAGACACTGTCAGGGCTGAGTTATGAGAAGGCTTTCTGTTTTTTATAGCACAGAGTAATTTTACAAATGTGCTTCAGAAATGCTTGCTTTTGCAATATATGAAAGCAATGCAGGGTTAAATTTAAAGGTCTAATACAGGAAAGCTTACTTCTTTTTCTCAAGTGCTCTGGCGTTCTTTGGTTCACTGACTCTTTTCTGTCTCAGTATCCTCTTTCATGAGCTTTCTATTAGTTTCCTGGTAATTTAAATCAAGCCATTTTACAAACAACAGGAGAGAGTATAGTAAATAATATTAGTAGTTTATCTTCAGATAATTTTCTGGCTCTGGGGGCGGGGGAGTGTCTATAGAGCACAGTTGTTGAAGGAAATGCCCAAAGAAAGCATTATGCAGCAGCCCAAAATGCCCGAGATTTTCTGGCAAAGAGTTTTAGAAAAAGCTACTGCCAAACAAAGACCTCTTAAATATATACATATCCTAATATTTCTGCTTTGTAAAAACAGAAACAAAAACTATTTGTAATGCAGAACATGTGAAATAACACTATGATGTCAGTAAAATGGAAAAATTGTTACATATTCAGAGAAAACCAGGAAATCCTGGGTGGCATCAATTTCCTTTTTAAAAAAAAAAATACATCAGAATGCTATTTGCACATATCATTTTCTGAGGATGGATATTCAATATTAATAAGGCAAAGAATGATTTTGATAAAGAATTTCTCATTTGATCACTGTAAGCTCTCACTTAAGAGTGAAGGAATGGAATTTACTTTCAAATATAAGGGGGAACATTTTGATAGCTCTGTTTAACTGTGTATGAGAATGAAGATTAAACAACTTCTGGGTTGCTGATTTGTGCAGTATTTCCTGTATCATCGGTTCTACGCATACCTCTAAGGGGGCTGTTTGTATACATGTGGGTTCTGTTTACTAATGAATCCAATGGGAGAGGAATTTCATTAAACAGTAATCAGTGAAGAACTTCATGAATTTTGACTGGTATTATGGGCCTATAATCTTGTCATATCTAGTTTAATGCTAATTTGCATCTTTAGCTAATTGTCATGCTTAATGGTATGTCTGTACCAGATAAGAAATTAGTTTTGCTGATTGCATGTGTAACTCTGGGTCAGGAAAATGAGGTCAATAACGGGGAAACCTCATTTTCAGTAGGAGGATTTAGTGGAGATTACTGATAAGCATCACTGCTGGTAAAGGGGGCATGTAAACATGTGTGCAAATGAACTGTCTCCCCCTCCTTTTTCCCCTGTCTGTCTTCCTTTCCTGGAAGAGAGGAGAGAAATCTTAAGAGGAGGGAAATTCTCCTGTCCTTAGTGGGTATTAAATTGGAGCAAGGCTTACTCTGCACCCATACCCCATACCACCAGCTATCTTTACTAATTCAAACAAACAACTTATTCTCAAGCTTGTTAATTTTTCAAGAATGTCTAGAGGCAAGAGAGTTCCCAAATTACTTTTAATTAAATTTTTTTTGTGCTTTGTATTCTTCCTATCTTAACATAAAGTAAAATAGCAATATACAAGCACAGCGAGGGGAGGAAGAGAAGGAATTTGACGTCCAACCCTTTGTGGCAGAAGTCAGGCACAGAATGGAAGAGAGTACCTGGGAGAACTGCAAGGGGATCTGGGGTTTTCCATATACAAAGATATAGTAACTTTTAGAAGATAATTTGGAAACTGGGGAGCTTGCAGTACTTCAGTAGGTAGGGATTTTCATAAACTGAAAATCTAAACAGTTCTCTTCAGTTTATAGTCTTTGTATAAGGATTTTAGTTCTTCATCCCATACTGTATAGTGTGGTGCTAATAAATCACAAGGATGAAACTCATGCTGTAGTCTGTCCTAAGACAGGTATGCTTTCAGTTCTGTGGAATATTCAAGTGTGAGGCAGTCCCCTTTTTATTTTTTTATTTTTTACATAGGTCATGATAGTCTCAAGAATTTGCACTGGCTAAGTCCTTTTTAGGTCTTGTTTGCAAGTAGTGGAGCTAATAGTATTATTTTGATTTTGTTTGTGATATGACATGCAGACAAGTAATGAGAGCCTGTCTGCTGCCTTTCACTTGTGAATAGACAGGCAGGAATTCTTGTCCAATTGTGTGGTCTTTAGCCCTATTCCCTATAACTCTTAAAAGTGAGCCCACTGTTGGCTTTATTCCAGCCTAGTGGAAACAGTGTGTTTGACACTTCATGCTTTTTTGTGTTTCACTTAAATAATGCCTTTGGGGAAGAGGTAGCAATTCAATTTTGTAGCTGTCGGGGTTTTTTATTTGTCTGCTATGCTCTCCAGTAACCTTTTTGAAAATATGATGAAGATTTCTAAATCATCCTTGCTTCCTCTCTTGCTGTCTGGCAAAGAAGATAGGCTGGCATATGTGAGCAGTATGAGAAGAAACCTCACCATGGATTGCTGGGTAACACAATATTGAAGGGATACAGAGTATACTCTGCTTTTTTCTTATATGCCTTTCTACTTGTTTTTAATTCATACTTTCTTAGTAATGTTGGCTGAGAAGGTGGAATATTCTTTGGCCCTAGAGCTATGTTACTAGCCCACGTCCTCCAAGTAAAAAGGCTTTTTCTGACTTAATAGGAGAAACAAAAGGAAGATGGAGACTTGACTTGATTAAGGCATTTGGCTTTCCAAGTATGGGCGACCAGTGCTAGCCTTTGTCAGTCTTCAAAGTGAAGTCATTGATGTATCAAATTTTGGAATGTCTATTTTAAAGTATGTTTTATCATAGAATCATAGGATAGTTTGGGTTGGAAAGGACCTTTAAAAGTCATCTAGTCCAACCCCACTGCAAAGAGCAGGGACATCTTCAACTAGATCAGGTTGCTCAGAGCCCCGTCCAAGCTGACCTTGAAGGTTTCCAGGGATGGGGCATCTACCACCTCTCCGGGCAACCTGTGCCAGTGTTCCACCACCCTCATCATAAAAAATGTCTACCTTATATCTAGTCTGAATTTACCCTCTTTTAGTTTAAAACCATTACCCCTTGTCCTATCACAACAGGCCCTGCTAAAAAGTCTGTCCCTATCTTTCTTACAAGCCCCCTTTAAGTATTGAAAGGCCACTATAAGGTCTCCCTGGAGCCTTGTCTTCTCCAGGCTGAACAACCCCAACTGTCTCAGCCTGTCCTCATAGGAGAGGTGTTCCATCCCGCTGATCAGCTCTGTGGCCCTCCTCTGGACTTGCTCCAACAGGTCCATGTCCTTCTTACGTTGGGGGGCCCCAGAGCTGGACACAGTACTCCACGAGAGCAGAGGGACAGAATTGCCTCTCTCAACCTGCTGGCCACGCTTCTTTTGATGCAGCCCAGAATACAGTTGGTGTTCTGGGCTGTGAGTGCACATTGCTGGCTCATGTCCAGCTTTTCATCCACCAGTACCCCCAAGTCCTTCTTGGCAGGGCTGCTCTCAATCCCTTCATCCCCAAGCCTGTACTGATACTGGGTGTTGCCCCGATTTGGGTGCAGGAGCTTGCACTTGGCCTTGTTGAACCTCACCAGGTTCACATGGACCTACTTCTTAAGCTTGTCCAGGTCCCTCTGGATGACATCCTGTCCGTCAGGCGTGTCAGCCACGCTGCTCAGGTTGGTGTCATCTGCAAACTTGCTGTGGGTGCACTTGATCCTGCTGTCTATGTTACTGATGAAGATACTAAACAGTACTGGTCCCAGTATGGACCCCTGAGGGACACCAATCTTCATCTAGACATTGAGGCATTGACCACTACCCATCCAGCCAATTCTTCATCCACCAAACAGTCCACCCATCAAATCTGTATCTCCCCAATTGAGAGAGAAGGATGTTGCGGGGGACCGTGTCAAAGGCCTTACGGAAGTCCAGATAGATGACATCTGTAGCTCTTCCCTTGTCTACTGATGTAGTCACTTTATAGTCAGATGAGATGTGATATTAATAGCAAGCCTTTTCTTTGGTCTTGTCTGTCCATGGCTCTAAAAAGTCTTGTTAATGTTTTGGCAGTAGTGACAGTCTTTTTGTGTCCAGGTAGTTGATTAAAAAGGGTTTGAAAGACATGCCTCTTACTTCTGATCATCTTACATGTGTGACTGACTGTGATGATCCAGATGAGATTTCTTGGAGCTACTCTGCAGTTGCTGAAATTTATTAGGCCTGTGTTAGACTCCTGGTTTCAGACTGAGCTTCCTCTGTGAAGGATTTGTAGGAACAAGATAGAAGGTATCCACTTTTACTATCTAAGTGCTTCAAGTTGAATGGCAACCTTTATTTGTATGCTGGATTTCACCTATAAGCTGTGAAGGTGTTGTTTCATTATGTAGCTGATGGCTCGTTATGAGATTTCTGTTTCTTCCACAGAATTGTCTCTAAATGGCAAATACACTCTCATACTTCATCTGAGTTAGTAATGTATGATTAACTACTACTGTTATCATCGAAATTTCATTTAAATAGTCTGAAAGCATGGGGCCTGGAGAATATAATGGGCATATCATCCTGCTGTTCCTTACATCATCAGAGTTATTACTGGCACACCTTCTTCCAGACCTGCCAGATATGCTGTGTTCTCCCAGGCTTTACATAAATGCAGCAGGAGAATACTGTCACAGTGATTTGTCATCTAGCAGGTAGTAAGAGTTTTTGCCTTTTTGGAAGCCTCTGCTTTCTGGCTTTTGGTGTGCAGCCTTGAATTCACTTGCCAATAAACGTCTATGTCACAAGAGTACTGTGAACGCTCTTCTGAATAGATTCAGTTCTTCAGATCTACCAGTGACTTCATTTTCAAGGGAAGGCAATGTCCTGCAGGGACATCTCCCCCTTATCTCCAGGGGAAGGTTCCAAGTCTCTTGCTGCAGAGCTGGATTTGGGTGATTCATGGTGCCCTAGACATAGATTATCCAAGAAAACTAAAGGTGTATGAGGATTTGGCAGACTTCTGCTTGTTCAAGGTTATTCTAGTGCTGGGACCACCTGAGTGTGTCACTAAAGACTCTGTGACCCTGGGAACTGTCTGTTCCCCTAACATGGGGGGATGGGAGCATCTGTCTTCTAAATATCACTATCTTGGACTTTACGCGCTTGCCTGTATAGAGGGTTTATTACTTCCCCATGAAGGATATCTTTGCCAACAGCAGAAAGTGATCTGAGCTTTGTACATAAAATGAGCTGGTTTCTCAGCTCAAGCATGTGGCCAAATCACACTTCTTTACAAACTGTAGTCCGCTGTGCTTTGATTTATCTGCCTGGATTGAAAGTATAATTTCTTTAAATTATTTCATTGTATTTCTGTTCTTGTCACACATTTGCTTTGCACCTCAGTTATTACTCTGTTACTAGTCTTACATAGTGAAATGCAATATTTTTAAAGGCTCTGAATGAAAATATTGAATTCCTGTTTGTAGACAAGACCTTAATAAGTTGTGCAAAATATTTGTAGTCAAATATTCTGCATCTAATCTGAAAGAAAATTGACCAGATACTTGAAGAGCTTCTCAAGTAGCTTAAGATGAACTATTGTGCTTGGTTTTGCTGGGGTAGAGTTACTTCATAGTAGCTAGCATGGGGCTATGTTTTGGATTTGTGCTGAAAACAGTGTTGATAACACAGGGGTGTTTTAGTTATTGCTGAGCAGTGCTTATGCAGAGTCGAGGCCTTTTCTGCCCCTCATAGCGCCCCACCAGCAGGTAGGCTGGGGGTGCACAAGAAGTTGGGAGGGGACACAGCTGGGACAGCTGACCCAAACTGACCAAAAGGACATTCCATATCACATGACATCATGCCCAGCAATAAGACTAGGGGGAAGGTTGGCTGGGGGCCAGTGCTCGGGGACTGCCTGGGCATCAGTTGGTTGGTGGTGAGCAATTGTTTTCATTTGTATCACTTGTCTTGGGTTTTATTTCTCTTTTGTTTGTTTCTTTCTTTCTTTTTCACTACATTATTATTGTTGTTGTTACTATTATTATTTCAATTATTAAACTGTTTTTGTCTCAACCCATGAGTTTTCTCACTTTTACCCTTCCAATTCTCTTCCCCCCCATACTGTTGGCAGGGGGAGAGAATGAGTGGCTATGTGGTGCTTAGTTGCCTGCTGGGGTTAAACCACGACAACTGTAATAATAAGTGCTGTGGTCTCACTAACATGCACTGTAATTTGGATCATATATTCTAGTGTGAATGCTTTTTATATAGTATGCACCTCATGTCAGCTAAACTTGGTCTGCATCATTAGCCTTACAACTATGGAGAAACTATTAAATACACAAATATAAAAATAAAATCCTCCTGGGTATGTGCAGAAAAATAAAAATAAAGGAAGATATTTGGTATTAAGCAGGCTGTAAGTTTGGTTTTTTTAAAGAAATTTTTCTTCGCTTTATTGAAAATTGAATTCCATATGTTGTGTTCTGAGCCACTTCTTAAGAATGAACACAGCAAAAAAAGTACTGAAATCCTACCACAAGAGGGCCTTTCTTACAGAGTCTTAGAAAAAATGCTGCTGGGAAAGGATGTGAGCAATCTTTGAACTATCAACGAGGATTAGTTGTGGCCTGAATGCATGTGTCTGTGATATCCTGAAAGATGTTTTGTGTGTTGGCTTAATTCTTGCCCAGCCCATTAGTCATATTTTATAACTATTGTCTGTATGTGGTGGAAACGCTGCTTGGAGTTCAATATTGGTATGAAAGCATTACTTTGAATATTACTATGAAAGCAGAGAGAGATGGATAGATTTCTTAAATATTGTCAGTATTGTATTGTCAAAATACAGAAAACTTACACAATTGTGTTTTGGTTTTTTTGCAGTTGCCTTGTAGAAGGAGACGCTAAAGAGGAAATCTTGCAGCCTCCAGAACCTCAGCCAGTACCACCAATCTTAACACCATCTCCACCATCAGCTTATCCAACAGTCACTACTGTGTGGCAGGACAATGATAGATACCATCCAAAACCAGTTTTGCACATGGTTTCATCGGAGCATTCAACAGACCTCAATGAGAATTATAATAAGTCAACAGAACATTCAGGGAAGAATGAACCCAGTGAATGTGCAGAGAAAAGGCTGGAGCGCAATTTAAGTTTTGAGATCAAGAAGGTACCTCTGCAGGAGGGACCACGAAGCTTTGATGGGAACTCCCTGTTGAACAGGGGACATGCAATTAAAATGAAGCCTGTGTCATCCAGTGTAATTGATAAGAGCTTTAAGCCACAGGAACACATTTCAGGGGATTCATTTGTAGGTGCTTCTCAAAACTCATGTATGGATTGCAGTGTGCCACAGTCTAACACAGCCTTAATAACTTCACCGGAAAGTTTGCAGAGTCAGCAGGTTGCTGATACTCCACCAAGACCAGATTGTCTGCCTCTGACAGAAAAGGGACATGCCACATGGTCACTGCACGGGCCTGCAAATGCACTGCGTACGTCAGTATCTGAAGACATGTCTTCAGACATCTTATGTCATGGTGTTAAAACTCTGTCTCTGGTATCAAACACCACAGTTGAACATCCTTCCAGTGATAATATTGATCATACTACTATTTCTGTTCGAGCACCCCTCTGTTTTACTAATCCTCTTCATTCAGATGATTCTGACACAGATGAGATAAACTTTGACGGAGCCATGAGAAAAAACGCATCTAATGTTTCAACCGCAAGTGCCACAGTTTCTGCTGCCACTAATACTGAAAACATTTCTGCCAGGAAAGTATTGCCAATGTCTATTGCTAGGCAAGACTTAACAGCTGTAACATGTTCTGAAGATGGCAAAGGTAGGTTTCATCGTGGTTCACAAGTGCTACTCTTTAACCAGGTTGCATCTGTAGAGTTGGACAACATAAATTTCTTTACAATGCAAATTTCTAAATGTAAATTTAAACAGTGCACTATGGCAGCTTCAGAAAGGGTGCAACTCTTTTCCTCCCAGTTTTTGGTTTGCATGTGAGCTGTGTCTGTTACAAGGTACTACAGACCTTGATAAGCTGCTTCAAAAGCTTTATTGCAAGGTGTGAATTAATTCTTAATTGCAGGTTTCTGTGTTATTGGTTGGTGTATTTTTTTCTCCATGTCCAATTTCATGTAAATGTCTATAATAATGGCAGTTTTGGGTTAGTCAAAGTATTTTAAACAGGCTTGTTCAAACACGCATCAGATTCATGCTTACTGGTTGATGTGCTGCTCCTAAAAATGTAGATGTAACCTCTTTCACTGTATCAGTCTTTGAAGTTCCTCGTGATTTGCCTTCTGCGTTTTAATAGCATTGTAAATACTTAGCCCTGCTTTCCTCTTTTTCTGTACATGGCCAGGGGAGACAAAATAACATTGCTGTTCATGTAAAAATCCAAGTTCTGCTTTAGTAGTGCTTGGAAAATTATTCAGTTGCTTTTAATCTCTTGCTGCTTTTTGGAATTCCTTGAGCAAGGAAAGTTTGCAAGACTGCTTCTGCAAAAAGTTAACAATTTATCGATGGCAAAAGGGTCTTAAAATGGGCAGATTCAGATTTCAGTCAGGCTGGCACACTTAGATCAGATGGAGGACATAGATGGGAGGAACAAATTAGGCCTTGTTAACTGCCTGTGCAAAGTCCAACAAAGCATGTAGTAAGGCTGTGGAGCTGAAAGGAGAAGATGAGCTTCTGTATTTAGATGAGACTCTTGTTCTAGGAGCTCCTTACAGTGATGGCCTTGCTTCAGGAGTCTCTGCAGACTACATGACTTTCTGAGGTGAAATGGCGCTCAGTGTATGATGCAAGGTGCAGAACCAGCTGAATTGAAAATATTTGCTTTGTGAACTAAGTTTTCACCAGAAGTCATATATTCAGTAATGTGAACTATTTTGCAGCTTTAAAAATGTTTCTGTAGATTTTGTGATGTTGTATATATGCACAAAACAATACTTGCACATATGTGTATGTTTTTAGTGCTGCAACACTTAAAAAATGCTCTGCATAGCAGACAAAGCCCTTCATGTCATAGTTACTTCAACCTCTATACCAAGCAGTCCTCCTTGGATTTTTTTTTTTGGGGGTAGATTTGCATGCTATAATATTTTTCCAACACTGCTTTTAGCCAGGCTTTTTTCCTTCTTTCCCAGGGCAATCATTGTTTATCGCTGTTTGAAAATCGTTACCTCTCTATACATCTCTTTATGTAGCTGCTGTAAGAACATGCAAATAAAAAAAGTGATATGTGATAAATACAATAAAGAAATGGGAGAAATGTCACTGAAGAATTTGTTTCATGTAACTGTATATCAGGAACATCCTGAAATAACAGTACAGCCTTTGTGGTGCTGGTGTGTTGCTGATGTTACAGGAATGGCTTAAAATTTTTATATTAACTTTTTATAATTTATCTCTTGTTATGAAGGGTGTATGTGTTCCCTTTTGTATGACAGTGAGCACTTCCCATTTTATATTCAGGTTTCAGGTCTTGTAACCTATCCTGGACTCAAGAATATAAGGTTAGATTGCTTTGCACCAGTGATCCTAAACCATGTTTTACAGTGTTTTTTTTAAATTTTCATACTTGTTCAGGACTCTTCTGTCTGAAGCTGGGGATTTGGGTGCAATCATCAATGAAGCTTGCCTGTGAATGTACCAGCACCCTAGTTGCTTAACTATAATTTGGGTGTGCATAAGCTTACCACGTAATTAAATCCTCTTTATAATTTAAATGAAGTGGAAAGTAGTTGTACCCTAAGGTTAAAAAAAAAAAGCCAAACAGCAACAACAACCCCACAACAACAGAACAAACACCAAAACAAAACCCAAGAACTCATTTTCAGTTAGTGCATACTGCATAGTGACTCTTATTTGCTGATTTTATAGAGACTATTTCAATAAAGGAAGATTTTCTTATGCTGTATAGTGAACTTGAGATGGAGCTGGTGTCAGAGAAGTCATTTGAACATGTTTGGCTTGTAAAATGTGATGGAGTTCCTGTCCCTGCTGCTGGCGTGTTGGCAGGGCAAACTTCATGGCTTCCTTACTTGAAAAACATGTCTGCATCTTTTTTTGAATCCTGTGTAGAATACAGTTGTCAGATGAGACTTCTTATGGCAGCAGCTACTTTGAATTGCTTTAAACCTTTAATTTCTACTCCAGATTCCTCAGCAGGCTGGAGTGGGGCTTTTGCTGCCGGAACAGCTTATATTGGTACACTCCTGAGAGGTGACAGGGAACCAACTGAGGACAGGATGTGCTGCTGGCACCAACAGTAGCCATCTCCTCCGGCTCCTATTTACCCTTCTGGCTAGTAAACCTGGTGCTAGACTGTTTTAACTAATTTGTATCAGTGGTGTGGGAGCCAGCCTGGGTGGGCCCTGAGATGGACTTGGGAAGCAAAACTGAGACTTGGGGCTTTAGAGAAGTGGTTAATGTGGAGCTACCCTAGAACTTACTGTCGCACGATGCAGTCCTGAGAAGCAGTGTTGCTTAATGTCCTTGCACCATGCGATCTAGCTGTGCTGTATTGACTTTGGAAGTATAGTTAGAGCTAGTTAAGAAAAGACAAAAATCACTGCTCATCAGCAGTAAATTACTGTCTTCAGCACAGCTGAAGAGCTCATATATTTTCAACATGCTTCTTACTAGGGTTAGGGAGATTCATCAGTGGTTCAGCTGGTAGGCACCAACTGTGTATAGTTACTGGTATCTGCAGAAGAGTTCAAGAAGCCAACCTGTTCTAATGAGCTTAACTCATTTGCAGTGGCTGCAAATAGACATGCAATGAACTGCAATTAAATTACAGTAACTACTATGGTTACAGTTACTGGCAAGTTACTTGTTCAAGAAGCAAGTGGTACCATTCGGGTGCAGACTGTTCATTCTGCTTATTTTCTGTGTTTGAGAGAATGAAGAAAATGTATTCATTGGAGTTGCTGAGAGTTTTTTTTCTCCAAATTCTTTAGACTGAAAATGTATTTTACTTTTCTTTCTCTCATAACACAAACTGATCCTACCCCCTTAACGTGAAGGTGGTGATGTTAGCATGAAGTTGCTCCCAAGGCGTTAGTATGGTAAACCAGAATGTTTTATAATATTTAGAGCAAAATTTCCTTTTGCTTTAAATTTAATACCAAATTTAGGATGATCTCCTGTATCAAAAGATCAACTTCTAAAAGTCTAGGAGGAAAATTTAAATGTGTTTTAACTTATCTAAATGTTGTATTTGATTTAGATGCTGATACTAGTGAAGATTCCTCTCCCCCGCTCCCACAAAGAACACCAGAATCATTTGTATTAGCAAGTGAACAGAGTGAGTTCTTAATGTTTCGTGATAATGGGGATAAAATGTGAAATGCATTTCAGTATTGTATTTGAATACATCTGCTGTTTGGTTAATCTTAAAGTGTTGGAGCAAATTGTAAAATGGAATGAAAACTAGCATGTGTAATAGCTTATTTTGAGGTTTAACTTTCACAAGCCCTTGGACACAGTCAAATTATTTCTCATTTTCTGACTAAGCATGCTGTTACATGGTATTTTAAGTATATTGGAGACTTCAATATTGATTTTAGTGGAGCTGGTTTTCAATCTGAAGGGTATGGAAATGGCATACAGTGGGGAAATGCAATACAGTTAGGGGATTCCACAGCTATTTTAGTTTCCTACTGCTCCCAGGTAGGGCCTGGGAAAACACACAAGCAGTGCTTATCTGATTCTCCTTTCTTGGGCAAAGGAAAGAAGATGATGACATTTCGTACTGCACTGCACCTAGTGAACAACCCCAGTTTATTTAAGTTTAACATAGTTTACTGAAGGAGAAAACTGACACTTAGAAATGATGTGCTTATATCTTCATGTTTCATTCCTCAAGCTACTAATGGCAGAATAAAAAAAAAAAGGTTAATTGAAAGGAAGTGATAAATTAGGTTGATGTTTAGTATCTTCCAAAAACCCTAGTGTCATCTAGCTATTTACTGAGGCTTTAGTGTCACTTTCTGAAACTTTGAAAAACTTTTGGCCAAAGTAGTTAATGTAGATATTTCAGCATAAAAACATTGAAGTTTTGTAAATATGTCCCTTGTGTATCATAAGCATAGGTAGTTCAGAGTCATAGCGATCCTTTCTTTGGATACAAGAAACAAAGCTTTTTCTTTAAATAAAAAAAATTTAAAGATTAAAAACTCTTTGGGACTGGAATCACTAAAAACACTTCAATTTTGATTGTGTTTTTGCATGGTGTCAGTAAAGGACAGGTCTGGCTGTTCTGACTTGTGTGTTTTCTTTACTTAGGATGTCTTTTTCAGATCTACTATAACTGCACAGCTGGTATAACAAAATTTTTAAAACATCATTGAAAAAGAAGCTAGTTTTCCTATTGGTTAGGAACCCCAAATGAAGGAAAGGAACATCCACAATGCAAACACTGCAGTCTTGTGTTTTGAATTATGTTATGTTTTCCCTTACCTTGAATGCTCTTCATGTAAAGAGAGATTCATGTTTTTACAAGCATTTGGTTTAAAAAAAGTTCCTTTATAGCACATTTCTAATGCTGTCTTCTAATGCCTCATCATAGAGAGAACTCAAGTATGTTGAGTTTGATTTAATTTTTCCTAGGCACACCCTTGCAGAAGCCAGTTATGATTGCACAGTCTGAGTGGAGCATATTGCGTGACCAGCATCTCCCTGAACAAACAGTCTCTACAGTAAGTATAGGAGACAAGTCTGTACTAACCAGTCATTTGTAGTTTGCTTGGAAGCTACAACAAAAACCAAAAGACATACTTGTGAAAAGTTACAGCTGTTGATTATCTACAACTAGCCAGTTTTTCCTCTGCCTGAGCTGCTGAACTGATGCATTAAGAGTATGTTTTCTTTCCAAGAAAACTGTCTGATTTTCTAAGTTCAGCAATACTTGTAAAAGTCATCCTTAAAATACCTTGAATTATGGCTTTAAGTGTGTAAACATGTTGCTTTTATGGAGCTTGCTCTCTGCTCTTAATTGATCATAGGCTAATTCAAGCTGGAGGAGAATTGTGGTCTCTAGTGTCTAACCTGCTGCACGAAGCAGGGACTCAGACTAGGCTGCTCAGGGCTTTATCCAGTTGGGTCTTGAAAACCTCCAGAGGTGGAGACTTCATATTCTCTGTGGGCAGCCTGTTTCACTGCCTGATAACATTTTTCCTTATATCCATATTTATTTTAAATGAACCCTTTTCTGCCCATCAGATTTCACTTTTCACATCAGTCTACTAGTTGCTTCAAGTCATCCAGTGTAAACAGATGGCAAAACTTCAAAAGCCTATAAACCCTCTTTACATTCATGCCTTTTTTTCATGCACCCCAATATACTTTACAGCCACCTTTACACACCACTTAATGTGACAAAAAAGATAGATGTGAATTTTCAGGGACTGTAAATTTAGTATGAGAACTAACCTCCCTAATTTTGCAAATAATTTGTAATGTGACTAGTTTAACTTTTTATTAAATGTTAAGTAAGGTTTTGATAGTAAATTCTTTATTAACTACTGTAGCATTTTTTGGTCATGTTACAGCAAGTCAGAAATGCAGGAGCAAGTAGATATTTCCACTGATGATGTATATTTTCTGAAGAAGTTTTTGTCACCTTAAATTTCTGGTGTTCTTCTAGTATTTTGGAAGCATTTTGTAGAATTATTTTAAATATTTCTCATTAACAGGGTTTGAAAACAACTTCACCTATACTACCTGGTAAGTGATGGAAACTTTTTTTTTTCCCCGAATACATTTTTCTTACTGAGCAAAAATTTCCCTGAACTTGGCTTTTGCTCTGAAGATATCTAAGTATATTGTCAAAACACTGGCATTTCTGAAAGACCTTCTGTTTTTAAAGCTTCTAAGGTTTTCTGAGGAAGCAAGTTAGAAGTCGATTTTTAAATTAAATGTTAAACTTCGGGTGTGCTAAAATAATGAAGACGAAAAATACAGAATTTAAATGCACGTTATAGTGACAATTTTTTTTCAGCTTAGTTAGAACCTTCCTATGTTATTGCAATAGAAATTGTAAAAGTTGGTGAATTAATTTCTTTAATTTCATAAAGACAGGAATAAACCTGAAATAAGTTCAGCAGTGATATGTGTGCATATATATATGTATATGTATGTATGTTGCATATTTACCAAAGTCTCTTATTTTTGATCTTCTGAAAAGGCTTCAGTAAGAAGTATAGTCTGTCAGCTGATGTTTAACTTTGCAGCAACCTGCTTCAGCTGTAAGCTTATGTCTGCCATGTATCTTCTGCTTATGCTTGAATGGGCTTGTACAGTCCATTTGGAGCTGCATGTAGATTTTTAAAAAAATAAGTTTTTCAGAAATATTACAGATTTTCTCATAGGGTGATTATACAAGTAATGCAACACCTAGTTACCTGTCATGTCTTCTTAAGCACCTTTAGTTTAGAAAGAGCATGAACAGATGCATTTATATTGATGTATTAAATGGTACTGTGAGCTCTTGTTATAAATAGGTGCTAGACGGGATTTTAAATATCCATACGACCTTAAAAAAAATAAAAATCCTTATTTGGTGAACAGGAATGTGTCACTGTCACTGAACATCTGCTTCATAAACAATTTTGAAGTATGTTTTTTAAAATAGGAGAAATTGGCTTTTAAATCTTTATTTTTTTTAAACAATATTTGATGCAAGTTGTGGTCTGGACTGAGCTATACTTAAAAATAGCATTCACACAGTGCTGACTAAATGGATGTTACAGTAAGGGGTGTGTGTGTGTGTTTTCCAGATCGTCCTGAAAGAAGCAACAAAACACCAACTGACATTTTACCTCAGATTTCTTTTTCTGGTTCCACTGATACGAGAGGTCAAATTTCAGAATTTCCTGCAGAAGTAACAGATATTGGTAATTGCAGTTCATTCAAAACATAATGACTAGATGATTTAAACAGAAGAGTTATTAGCAGTGCTAGTTTGGATAGCTGCTACTACTATCTCCTTTCAACTTGCTGAGGTGCAGAACCCAGCCATATAAGCCTGCCTTGTCTCTTCAGCGTCGCTGAAAGAGGTTTTTCCCAGAATGAGAGATTCAGTCATTCTTCACTTTGTTTTTTAGAGTGTATGAAATACAGAATTAGTCAAATTGGATATAATTTCTGTACAGCTCTGAACTTTCAAAAATAATACCCAAGAAAACTGCTTTGGTATGCTGAGAAGGAAAAAAATCAATAAATTATAACAAAGCCTGTATGTAATACTGTATTTACTGAAAAGTACTTTCCAAGGGAGGTTTAAATAATGAACTGTAATTATATACAAATTCTTCATGTTTGTATTTCCTGTGGCCGTAGCGCTGTTAGGATTCCTAATTCTACAAAGTTGTTTTCTAGCCCTGAGAATAAACCTCTTCCATAAGAGCTGGAGCATATCTTACACTGATCCTTCTGACTGCTGCCAACATTTGTGAGACTCTGTTGTCCGAGTGGACAGAAGTATTAAAAACATTTCTTTCCTTAGGTTTTGGTAACCGCTGTGGAAAGCCCAGAGGACCAAGAGAGCCACCTTCAGAATGGACATGATCCAAGAACCAGTGGACATACTATCAATAAATTATACTGGAAAACTCAAGTGCCACTGAGAACTAGAAAAATAGTATTCCACTTTTCTGGGGGGCAACTAACACAGAGCAGTGTAGATCTAACTACCAAATGGTACACTCTTACAGTACATCCCATGCAAAACTTTAAACATTGTTCACAACAGTGGATTCCAGTGTTACGACTTAACTTTTTGCTGGGGCCATCTACCTGCCTTATTACACTTAGGAGAAAGTATTGCATATGATTTATTTTGTAACTTCAAGTATTATTGCCTTAATGTCTTTTAACCCTGTTACACGCTGCTTGTAGACATATGTTAATATAGTAATACTTTTGACAGATTGTGTTTATGGACTACTTTTTGCTAACGTTTGATTACCATGTATGCATTATTTTGTATATGTACAGGGCAAGTAAGTATATAATTTGATAAAGTTGCAATCATAAAATATTAACAGAAGATGTAAGAAATCTCTGCATGATCTAAATTTTTGTGTACCTTATTTGTAAATTATTTGCCCTGAAGTTTTAGAAAATAGTTTCTGGGGTTTTTTACAAAAATTGCTGGACACACAGAGCCAGAATTGCAGGTTAGCAGAGATAAAGATTGTAATACATTTTGTAAATTGTAAGCAAAAGGTTATTTTTATATTATATACTGTTTAATTGTCAGACCTAATTTGTTCTGGTTTTCATCTAGTCATGGAGATTCAGTAAGTGCCTTGAAACAGTATTGAATTCTCTTAGCCTGTGTATGTTACTTCAGTGTTTTGAGTTCCTCTGGAATTAGATTATAAAAAATATTTGTACGTTTCTAGTATATTTGACCTGTCAGTAAAAGAGAAACCATTCTACATAATCAACACTTCTTAGTTTTCATTTTAATGTTTCATTGGTTGCAATCTTTAGAAAATTAATCTCTATCAACTTTCTGTATAATAGGATTTTACAGTTTTAATATGGCGCGTTTCTAATTTGGGGAAAACCAGAACACACTGGTAAACGGACTGTTTAAATACCACTGTCTTCTCTTACAAATGGTAAATACCATTTTTGTTGTTCAGCGACTGTGTATGTAAGAAAGCAACTTATATGAAGGTTCACATAGAGCCCTTGCAGCTGTATCTTGGCAATATATTATGTCAAGAGTTAATCCTTATAAGGATTCCTTACTTAAACTTTTCTGTAATACAATCTTTAAATTAAAGAAAGTCAAAATCTCACTATGGGTGTTTTTACTTTTAGGAAAAAAACTGTATTCAGAAGCGAACTAAAATAGAGTGAAGGATGACAGTCTGGCTTAGCTTGTAGATCTCATACTTGAACAAAATAGTGACCCTCAAGACTTCATTTTTAGAAACTACTTTAAAAGTTCTAGCTAGCAATGATGCTGGAGAAGTGAAAAAGAATGTTTAGAGCAAAAAAAAAAAAAATTATTTTAGGTAGTGAAACTATTAATCTGAGCTTTAGCTATGGAAACATTACATCTAATTTGCTGCTTGTACCTTTAGGGCCTCTCTGCTAAAAGAAAGCTAATGCCCAGATAGCAGCCCTATTATAACTTCCAAGAGGTACATAACTTGCAATTACTGTCTTTGTGGATTAATCACCATGCATTTGGTACACGTGACAGACTGCCTAGCTGGGGAGTTCTTTCAAAAAGAACTGTGTGCCCTATAAATACTTATCTTAACTTCCCATGGATATAGTTTTGCAATTATTAATTTAAAAATAAATAATTCAATGATTTATGCCATTTGGGATAACCTATATCAACTAGATTCCTGCTTTGTAAACAGTTGCGACAGCTGGAATGTCTTGCAGTTGGCAGAATAAAGTTGGCCTGAACTTTGTTCCCCTTCCCCTGCATTGAAGATGATTAGCTTAGACTTCCCCTTTTATGGATCTTCTGCAGTTTTGTAATGCATGATGGGCCATCATTACCACTGGACAGTCCAAATCATTGTAACTTTTTGAAGCAACTGTTAAATAAGAAAATTTACAAATATGTTTTGGATGTACTTCTTAAGGATGGTTTCCATATTTCTCTACCAAGAAAATATAGAACTGTCAGGACTGTAGACTTTCTGCTTTACATGTTTGAATTTCAGTTAGAGCAAGGGCTGACAAAAATCTGTGCACTATATACAGGCCATCTGGTACTGTTTAATTAAAGTACATCCAAGTTCATAGTTTTTCCCTTACATTTGCATGGATTTGGATCGTATTCTAGACTGAGTTAATCACAGAAAGTTCTCAGCCTTTCTTTGCTGTAGCAATGCAAAACTGCCATTGTCCTGTATGGATTTCTGTATCCTTTGACAGACCTGTTTTAAAACTCACTGTTGCCTGATTACATTCATCTGAGTTATATTTTCACCCAGTTTATTTCAGGTAAACAGACAGATTTAACTGCAAGGCAAAACCTGCCCAACGTCGTTACTTTCTGTATCCACTCTTGTAGGTGGTACAGCGGTAAGTGCAGGGTTGGGTGCTGTATGCTGGACAGTTTCACATTGTAACTTAGAAATATTATCCAGTCTTAACAGCTTCTTCAAAAAACAAGACCCTTCTTGGCTGTGGTTTATTCGAAATTGAATTTAAAGGGGTTTAGAATATTACATTAGTTTGCAAGTTATCACTGAATACAGATCTAGACCAAGTCATTTTATACACATATTGAAATCCATCGTGGAATAATCTTCCCTTTTGTTTAGCTCCAGTCTTCCATATTATTTTTTCCAAAAGCAGTCTTCAACTTCAGTCCCTAAAGCTTTTATCAGGCATACAATTGATTTGATCACTGTAGCAAAGAACCAGTAACACTATTCAACCCAGCTGTTCTTGTTAATACCACTGCATTGGCTTGTTCCGTCAGTATTTTTCTAATATTCCATTTATTAAATTTTCTACATATATTAATATTGAACAAATCATGCAGTAAATTATCACATTAAGAGAAGAATAGGTTTTCCGTTGTCTAGAAATGTAAATTCTCAAGTCTCAGAAGAAAGCTGACCTCTACTAATATCACTGCTCATCTCCATTATGCAGCACATTTTAGGTTTTGTATTGATTTGGCAAGTAGCTTTCTACTTCTTAGTAATTAAAGCATTACCTGAGCATTTTTATTTCTTGCTTATCTGTTAGGAGAGCCTGCTGCATTTACATGTAGTTTTCCTTAAAGAAGGTTCTAACTTGGGAACTGTGCAGAACAATGAAAAATCTCAGAGAATTACCTCTGGGTTTTTGTATATTGAAATCTTGGATTGGATTTCTTTGGAGACAAATTTCTAAAAGCATGACTGCAGATCAAGTGCGACACAGTGACTGGGCAGTGTGATAGCCCCATGCTGCTGGAGTAGTTGCTTTTAGCTGTAGATCCTACTGTCTTTAAAAAGTTTTTTTTACTGTCTGACAACTGAACACATATATTTGCATTTGAGTGTTAAAGTGTGTGTTTTAGGTTGTAATTCCCACTGTGCCGCATAGCACTTGGTATGAAGTGGTGACTTATGCTTTAATATATACGAAGTACAAATTCTATGTTTCTAATGAGTAGTGTTACCACTGCTCATTTATTTCAAGGTCACTTAGCACAATAATGCATCTCATGTATTTCACTGTGCTTTTCACATACTTGATAATACTGTACTGTTGGTGACAAGTGGCTCCTCGTGTGTGTTATCTGGTGGATGTGGAAGGAGAGTTATACAGCAATTAAAGCCACTTTCATCAAAGTCGAGCAGAGGCTTTGGGCTCCAAAGAAGGAGCTGGGCAATGACCGTATTTTAGGGCGTCTGCTCTTTGGTGTACCTGAGGATTGAGGAGATGGTTGTAAGGGGGCGTAGTAAGGAGGATGGTTGTGAGGCAGAGTTAAGATTAGGGAAGCTCTGTGTAGCCTGGACACTTCTGAGACTCTGGCCCCTTGCCAGGCAGACCACCCACAATCCAGCTGTAGCCATTCATAATTTATTGAATTAATGATTAATGTATCAGCTTAATGTAAGACGGTTAAGATGTTTTTGATGACAATCGGCCAGAACAATTACGATTGTTGAAGCAAGGGAATAAGCTGGTAGAAAGTGAAGATCGTGAGTAGCATCCAGGGAAAAAACAATCTAAAAATTGTGTTTTTGTTACTACTACTTGCAGTCTGAAAATATTCTTTCTACTGCTAGATCACAGAAGAAATGAGAGCTAAGCCCTAGACTTGCTGGAAGGAGGGAATGGATTGTCAGTGTTAAGCAGGTGATAAGCCTTGGACCACACAGAGCGCACTGCAAACAAGACCGTGTTTCTCCCAGTGTTATTTGGCAGTTCAGCTGCATTAAGGAAAGCTTGCAAACACTGTCAAGGATATCTTAAGGTATAATGACCCAGACACAAAGGATTTTTGTGTTATTTTTGTCTGTGCCGATTTGTACTGACAGCAGCAGAATAGAAGAATAAAGAACTTTGAAAATGTAATTTGAGTTTACTAACTGACTTGCTGGCTTTCAGAACACTGGAGTGAAAGGGCTTATGTGTTGCAAAGGCAGTGCGAGCAGTAGTAAGGGTGGAAAAGGAAGAAGAGTATCTCTGAGATCTAGTCAGAGTAGTTGGATGACACTTCTGAGTGGGAAGGACAAAGCCAGGACTGCTGCCTGTGAGTTGTGTTCGGGAGAGAACACAAGGTGTACTAGGTGTACTAAAGATCGATTTTAACCTTAAAAAAAAAAAGTTGGAACAAGTCACAGTAAGTAGTTATGAATACAAACTGGCTTTATAATACAGTAAGCTACTTGAAATTCATGAACTCGAGTTTTAACACAGAATATTTCCATTGTGAATATTACCCAGAGGCAAACCAGTGTCTTTTAGGCAATAGTATGTGCACAGCTATAACTGGGTTTTGTTGCAGTCAGGCTGAATTTGTCTAGTTGAGCAACTATGCATTTACGTTGATATATTTCACTGAAAGTATTTTCTTCTTCCTCTCCCATAATAGGAATATTTGCAGGTCAATAGACTGAATTGGTAACAATCATACCCTTTTAAGTGTAGGGTGCCTGATGCAATACTAACCTGATTTACTGACCCTGTTAACAGGAGCTTAGGAAACAAAGTAGCCCTGTCATCTTGTCCAAGAGGTTGGTAACGTGGGCACCCTGCCCTGGTGCTGGTTCTTCCATGGATGCTCCTAGCTCCCACCTTCTCTCTTGACTTAGCATTTTCTTCTAATTGTTGTGGTTTAACCCCAGCCAGCAACTGAGCACCACACAACCGCTCACTCACTTCCCCCCCACACCCAGTGGGATGGGGGAGAAAATTGGGAAAAGAACTAAAACTCGGGGGTTGAGATAAGAACGGTTTAATAGAACAGAAAAGAAGAAACTAATAATGATAATGATAACACTAATAAAATGACAACAGTAATAATAAAAGGATTGGAATATACAAGTGGTGCACAACGCAATTGCTCACCACCCGCCGACCGACGCACCCGGAAGACCCCGAGCGGCGACGCGCCCGTCTCAGTTCCTAAAATGTCATATGGAATACTCCGTTGGCCACTTTGGGTCAGCTGTCCTGACTGTGTTCCCTCCCAGCTTCTTGTGCCCCTCCAGCCTTCTTGCTGGCTGGGCATCAGAAGCTGAAAAATCCTTGACTTTAGACTAAACATTACTTAGCAACAACTGAAAACATCAGTGCGTTATCAACATTCTTCTCATACCTAGCTCAAAAACATAGCACTGTACCAGCTACTAGGAAGACAATTAACTCTATCCCAGCTGAAACCAGGACACTAATTCATTTCTTTTCCAACTACTATGAGAGCAGTACCTTTTTTCTAATAGTTGTTTTGATTTTACTTGTTTGGTAATTTGCTCTGCCAAATTTTATTTTGACTAAATCTTGGATCTGCATTTGTGTCTTCTCTTCCTTTTAGCCACCTCGGTACTGTGTCTTTGTGGCCAGGTTAGTGACTCTTATTTAGGCAGATGTAATACCTGATATGATGGGTGAAAATGGACCAAATTCAAAAGTGCAAGTGCTTTCTTCTATTCAAGTCTTACTTTGCAGACTTTGCCATAAACAAACAGTCCCACATGGGATACTTCCTTCCACTGGCCTCATGGGCTAGATCACTAGGTTATAACTGGTATGAGAGCCAGACTCAGATGTCTAGGGGGGTGACATTTCGGTCAAGGTGAGAATATAGTCTATTTTGTGTGTAATACAACATCAAGTCAACAGAGAAATACTATGACACAATTTAAAGAGAAAATTGACACAGTGTATCCTAACAGCATTTATTTTATTCTTTTTCTTCCAACCATTATTTCTCACTCATGCAGCTCTAAACTGCAAGGTAGCTTACTCCTAAATGAAGTTTAAGTACAAAGTGTAAATACCTGAAATAATCATGCAGTGACTTCTTTTTTTCTTATCTTCATATTTTTCCACGGTATCAAGTTACCTAAAAATTACTTTCTTTAGCCTTGCAGGAGCTTGTGGGCCGAGAAACTGCATATGAATCCTAGGTAGGAAGACAGCTGATGGAAAGCTGCATACTTTCTTAAAGCACTTGGTTTTGGTTTGAACACGCTTCTTTTTAGGCTGGCATGTAAATGTGGGCTGATGTAACTTCAGTTAGGTGGTAGTCTGCTGTTTTTCATCTCCCATATGACATCAAGTACATCTGGCAAAACAGTTTTTCTTATTTAGCTGTAGTAAATAGCAGTTTCTCTGCCCTTACTAGTAAATCAGTAATGCAGTAGTGGGCAGGAAGGTCAAGTGCAAGCAGGGGAGTACAGTGGAAGAGTGCTTGATGTTTAGAAAGCAGCAGTCTTGCAGCAGGGGAGAGAACTGTATTTAAGTAAATTTACATTAGCAACGACAAGAGAATTATTTGGGATATGGGTGAAGAATACACCTTCAGTCCAGACTTGGCACTTCTGAACTGAGAGTGTGACTCTTCCTCCTGGGGAAGGCACCTTGCCTTGCCCAGCAAAGGGCTTCTGGGCCCATCACTTCAAGAAAAACAGCTTTGACTGTTCCATTGGTGGCCAGGCTTGCTTTAAGTGTACTAAAAATGCCTGCACAAGTCAGTTATTCATTTCCTCAGGCTGAGGTAGCTTTTGTGCTAATCACTCCTTGGTATGTCTTCTCTTTGTCCCTCAGTTGCATACCTATTCTTTGTCCTTCTCATACGGGACCTAGAAAGCATACAAGGTGCTTGCAGATGGTGTTCATTATAACCTTGGGTTGTGGGACTGCACTAAAGCCTTTGTCAGGCTTCTGACCAGGATCCATTGTGCCAAAGGCTGTACAAAACTAAAAGGATGTGGGTTCCTGCCCACCCCCCCCCCTTCCCCCAGTCACAGATAGGAGTGCAAAGAACCTGTAGTAGCACTCTGTGGCAGAAAATGAAAATGACATATGCAATCTAAACAAGATTGTGTTGTATCTCAGTCAAGGAAAATTCTTAGAGGAGGAGTACAAACAGTGAAATGGCTTTGGAACAATTGAAGGAAACCTGCAAACTTGAGAGGCAGCATGGAAGAAATTACAAGGTTGGTGTTAAAACTTGGAGAGGACCATGAAGGCTGGCATGACAGGTCAGTCATGCAAAAGTTGATTTCTTAGAACAGCATCAAGGGCAAAAGTAAGGGTGTGGAGGACACTGAAACTGAAAACAAGTTCTGTTAAGTGTGATAGAAAACAGCAGAGCAAGAGGTAAGATGAGGATAAATGACGCACTTAGCAAAAGCCTGGAGGGCAGCTGTTCTCTCATGGGTATAAGCAAGACATTTTATTTGTGAAGGTGAAATGAGATGCGAGATGGACAAGAATTCTGAGAAGATAAGGTCTTACATGTTCAGCAGGAAAGACCTGCAAGATCTGACTAGCCCAAATCGGAGCACCTGGAGAGAAGTCCAGGTGGAAGGGAATAGGCATCAGTGATGGTTGGGATGGTGGCAGCAAGCACAATGATAAGAAAAGTGGGTAGAAAAGGGAAAACAGAGGAGAAAAGGTCTGGTTAAGCCAAATGGAGCTTCAGCTGATGGCTAGGTATCTATGAAAAGAGAAAAATTGTGTAACACCTTTGTGCAGGAGGAGACAACTGGATTGTAAGAGCACACCTATGTGATATTAGGGTTTGTTAGGGACTACTCCGAGTGCCCATGCTGCTAGAAGGCTTGGGGGAGGACTCTTCTGAAGTACACTGAAAGGGTTAAAAAGATGGGAAAGAAGTCAGAAAAAGCATGAGCCACAGGCAAAATAATTTTCAGGACAGTGTGAGGAGGAAAAGGATCGTGCACTTGATGTGTTTGTGTAAAGCTCACTTCCACATTTATCCCTTAAAGCTGTGCATGTGAAGGTTTAAGATACTTACTGAAACACTTCCCTTTCTTTGAGGATGAACATCTGTGTAGACCTGCAGTGAAAATCTCTCAAACCTAGAGAAAGAAAAATCCTCTAGCTCAATGCCTCTTCACTCCCACTCCTAGCTGAACTGCAAAACACAGTTGATTTTGACCTCTGAGCCTTGTCTGGGATGTTACCATTAAGATATATGTTTGGAAGTTCTGGCTCACTCTTTCTCAAAGGTTTATCACAATCTTTGCTGTCCACAACGTGCAAACAATGTACAATTTTGTATACATATTCATTGCAGCTGTTAGCTCTCTTGACACATACAGAACTGGAGAAAATTAACCTAGTTGGCTAGGACTGAAATGAAGGGTAATGTGATAAACATGACATGACATTGATGTTTACAGGCTCAAAGACAAGATGATTTACTATCGGAGGGCTTTTTGTAGCAATGTAAGTGCAAACCACTTTAAAATTATGTAAATTGATAAAGCATAAGCTGAAACTTTCTAATAAACTGTATAGAAGTAAATTCCCTATGTCACAGGTTCTCCATAGGTACGGGCTGGAAATAAGGGCATAGCTTCTCGCAAAGTCAGGTGTTAAGCATCATCAGGGTTTCACTAACTCAGTCTGAAAGTCTTAAAAACCTGCATTTGACATTGAGTGTGAGATCAGTACATGTCTATCCATACCATGAAATCACTAGTGCTCCTGATGCAACTGCAGTTGTGTTAGAAAGTGTACACTTACTTACACAGCTTTCTAATGGACTGCTTCTGCACTGTCCTCTGTGTCAAACTGCAAAAGTAGCCTCACTCAGCTGCAGGTTCTAGGGTATGCTGCTTCTTTTGATTTGGAGCCTTTTCTTGCTTTCTGAGTATCTTTTTATTTCCAAGCATGAAAAGCAGTGCTAAAGAGGCCATGATCAGACTGTACTTTTAGGGGGTTTATTGTTGCTGCTGCTGCCATAGGTGTGATTTGATAGTGAAAGCTCAAATACAGTTGGATAATAAAAATGTGTGTGAGTGTGCTTGGGGTGCAGGCTGAGTCCTGGTAGCCAGCCAGGTCCGTACAGCTTTTGGCACTGTGCAGTCCCAGGTGCTTTCCTACTCCACTGGGATTTGCCCGCACCATTGGGAAGCTCCTAAATATAAAGCGCTTGCCTGCAGCATAACCCCAGCACACTGCAGCCAGAGAGAGAAAACTGGGCAAGAAAGGGTTGGACTAGAGAAAGAATAAAATGAAAATTACCTTGAAATGGGGAGTTTGAGGAGGAACAAGGAGTTAAGGACTTTGGATAATGCCGGCTTCATGTAACTGAGCAAATATGCAAGCATATCCAATTGCATGCAACTACCACTTTGAGGGTTTTCTCAATGCTTCAGAGAGAAGTAACACCTCAGCAGTATGAACAAGTTGCAATTACTGCAGCCCTTCACCAAAGAAGGGCCTTTCACACAATCATGAAATGCTCTTCAACTCTGAGGAGTTGAAACAGCTTCCACGGAAGGTTATGCTGTGTGGCTAAAAAGCAGGGCTAAATGCAAAGAAAGCATTAAACTAGGACACAGTGTGGCTGGGGCAAGCCAGAGCAATGCACCAACTGGCCTACTGGAACCCTCAGCATATTTTAGGCCTGTTAAGATAGTGAGAAAGTCTGCAGAGTGGTTAGTAACAGTCTTAGTAGCATCCAGCAATAGCCAGGTTCTCTCTGACATGATTTTTTCTGACCATTTCAATGCGTGTACTTAATCAGAACATGGTTTTGTTGAGTGTTGGGCCATCAGCCAGAGCTAGAAAATACTGTTTTCTCTGCTGCAATACTGTGGTATCCCCAATCACCCTCAAGATCTGTACCAAATGCTGAATTTCATCACTTCTAAGACTGTACATGGCAAAAGCTTAGTATTCCCAGTCTTAAAACAGTGAGTAAGTAAAACCTTGTTTGCCTGTGTGCTCAAATCTCACAGTCTGAACTTCTAGGGTAAATGGCCTTTACTTGAAGAGACTTAGCTGAAAACATCTTCTGTTTTGGTCTATTAAGTTGTTGTTGCAAGTAACAGTTGGTTTCTTTAACCACTTGACTCCTGCCCCTGAAAATATAGTGTGTCTGTATGAAAAACTTACTGTGGTGAAGCCAAGGCAAGAAATTAGTTTTGCATTTTGGTTTAAATCGTGCAAACAGTTACGTGAGTAACTTCTGCATGTAAACAGCCGTAGTGAGCTCAATGAGGCCATTCATCCACAGAGTTAAGCATGCATGTAAATGTTTGCAGTTCTGGGGCTCCTGTAAGGAGAGCGGTTAGCTCTGTCTTCGGCAGCGCGACTGAGCTCCACGGATTTCAGCTAGTGAAGTGGAAGTTGTCTTTCACGTATACAATTCCCACTTTGATCCACAGAGTTACAGTCCTTAGTGTAAAAGATCACAGGCATGTAAGACAAGTTATCTTTTGGGTAGTTAGGGCCAAAATCCCATGGAAAGCTTGACTGTCAAGTCAAATGAAGAGCTGGACTTGGTTCAAAGAGGATCCCATTGTTCAAACATGGATTATCAAAGGCTGTTGAGCTTTTCTGCTTACTGCCTTTGCTCACTCTTCACCAGAAGATGTCTGGTGTGGTTCCATCCCAGTATATTCTCCATCTGCTACATCTCTGGCCTAATGTCAAAAGGACAAAAAAAAAAAAAAAAAAAATCAGGTTCACGAATCTGAGTATTTTTAAATCTTTTGCTACATTTGTTCAATTTTTTTATTAGCTCTCTTGCTGTTTTCACTTGTTTTAAAATGGTGTATTCATTGTTCAAGTGAGCCTGGAGAAGTCGGCAGGAAGAAGACAAATCTTATGAGGAAAACATGCAAGCTCTCTGGTGTCCATTGGCTGTAGCTGCTCTCCTTTTACTTGCTGCATCTCCAAAATAGTTTCATCATTCACTTATATGCTTTATGGTGAATATTTAACTTTGTAATATCACTTGCACATTTTATCAGCACTGCCCAGCACACTTCTCTTTTTAGGATTTCATTCCTGTATGCACTGAACACAATTATTTTGCTGTAAATGAAGGAAGATTGGGTCTAGTACAGTCGAATTCCACGTTACTCTGATAACCTGAACACAGTTGAACCCACCAGTGCAAGGCTGGCAATTTTGTTAACAAAGTAGTAATGTAGTTTCTAATCTGTATTTCATTAGACACAATTAAAAACTAAAATAGCCATCACCATGAACTCCAGTAAGGAATCTAGGGTTACATTTCCCATTGATGTGAACAGTCCATTCCATCAGGCTTTTTTGAAAAAGCACTTGTATGTTGGTTTTTATAAAAGTTAATTAAAAAATGACTCATAATTCAGGTCACGAGATCTGTGGGGAGTTAATTTGTGAGCACTTCAAAAGTGAAACTAGTTGTCTGGATAGAGAAGCTGATCCAAAACACGTTCATAAAATATCATGGTCTCTGCTTGGTGTGTGGTAAGAAGTGAGTGTGGCAGAGTCTGGAAGAATGAGGAGCACATAGCTCAGGAGTAGAGAAGTGGGAAGAGCTGAACTGTAGCAAGAACAAGGAGGGAACTGTCTCTGCCTGTGGGTAATAAAAAGGCAGAATTGAACTTGCTAAGCAGGTTCCCAGTTTTGTAAGATCCTCAGAAGGGCAGAAGAGGTGTGGCTGGGTAACAGGAATGCAGCACAAGGAAGACGCTTCTTTAAACAAATTGGTGGGGTTTGAGTTTCTACAAAACGTGCAATTGTGTACTGGCCTTTTTGGTTTTGCCTGATCAGGCCCTGGGAAAGATTACTGCTCCCCAGTGTGGGAGAAAAATTGGTGGTGGGACCTAATAAGGGTAAACTGATCCTTGAAATGTCCTGGGGTGGGTGGGAGAGGTGGAGAAAAGAAGAGTGACAAGTTTAGAAAGCAATCTGTTGTCACCTGTAGATTTTGAGACCTCAGAGTAACACCTGAACAGTGGCACTTTATGATACTCTTGCCATGTAATGCATACATATTTATCTAAATGTCTGTTGATATGTAATCCACTGATAAGAAGGAAGCAATAGAAGTTATTATTTTGATAAAGTAAATCAACCTTTATTATACTTTATGACTAGTGGGACAGGTAACAGTTCCAGAAAGTGTTGCTGAGCAGCTCTTTCCCCTTCTGTGTCCTCAGACAGCAAACTGATACAAGTTCAGTGATGCTGGAAGGAACACTCAAGTGGATTTTTTTTTTTTTTTTAATCCTTCCTTTTGGGAAATAAATTTTCAGACCCTACAAAAATATTTCTACAGGTGAATTAGTTCTTTACAGTTTGGATATTGTGTGGCTGTCAAAGTTGTCCTGAATTTACCTCTCCATCATTTTTGCCTTTCACATTTTCCATTTAGAAAAGCTGAACTCCCACTTAGGCAGCTATTCCACAACAGGGAAGGTGCTCTCGGACTCCTTAATTCATAAGACAGGGGGTTTCTGTTCTTATAATTAAAAAAATGAAAGAAGGCAGGTCTCTCCTGGACCTCAGGCAGCTGCCAGCCTTCGCTGGGTGATGAAGCCGGAATGGCTACATGAGCCAAAAAGGTCTCTCTTACAGATCTTCCACATTTAGTCTACAAGATCCAGTTCAACCTGCCTCCAGGAGGGGTTTGGCTCCTAGAGAGGCAGCTTTTCTCTTGGTCCACAGCCCCAAGATCACATGGAAGGTATTTTGGAAGGGACCGGCACTTGTCACTGAACTGAATGCTTTGTGTTTTGGCAGTTCAGGGCTCCTCTCCTCACCACTTCTGGAGCATGTGATGTGCTCTAGGGCCTTCTTCATAACTCATAAAATATACAAGTGCTCTTACAGACCACATCATCTGCCTATCTAAATTTATCTTTAAAACAATGAAAGAAATCCCCGCTTTGCTAAAGACCAAAATACACCTTAAAAATAAGATTCAGAGAGAGGTCTTCAGGATATGTGACTTCTTGTAAACTTGCTGCACACTTCAGTTACGTAATTCAGAAGGCTCACTGGAGTTAATTTTTATCTCAGTGGTATTATGTAGATGTATCAAGCAAGCACTTTCAATGTCTCTTCTTTCAGTGATTAAGATCAGTTTTACGTGTGAAGGATTTTTCCATCTGTTTCCCTCTCTCCCTCTTCTCCCCTCCTCCTCCTCCCTCCCCATTATCTCTTAAGTGTCAGAAGCAAGCAGCACAAGGGAGAAGAGCAAGGGGCCAGAGTCTGTGGTGAGATGACAAATCCTTTCTACACATGTACTGGAATTTGGGGCTATCCATCATGTATGCTTAACATTCCTGCCTCTGAGCCAGGGCAAGACCGTACAAGTAACAACATACGGTACGACTGCGATTTTACGTAAACAGGTTGGGAGGAGCCAGGTTATCTCCCATGTTCAAGACAGTGATCCGAGGCTGATAGTGATGTGTTAGATTTACATTAATGTTATTCATTCCATTCTGAATGGATCACAAAGCCCCTAACTGCCTTCCAGTACATATATTTAAACATTTTTGGGTGACTTATTTAATGTAAATATGTTCTAATGGGAAGTAAGTGTAGTATCTTCCACTTAAACCTAGTCTGCTGTCTGTGTGAAATGCTTTCCTAATCCCATGGTCTGGAAACTTCAGGTACAATTATCTTCCGGTTATGTTGATACATCTGAGAAAATCTAAGGGTGTTATGGCAAATGTGTTTTCACTTGCAGCAGTTTGTCTTGAACTAACTGTTTCCCAGAATTGCTGAGGCCACTGATCTGAAGAGCTGCTGCCTCTACTGTGGAATAAAATATGTGAATAGACAGAAAGCTCTTTGTTGTCGATTTTTCCATTTAGATGTTGTTTATATGAGTGAGAAGCTGAGGTAAGCAGTGAAAGATTAGCTGCTACTTATAAGTAGCTGGGTGTTTTTTATATATATACACACACACTTATAAACTGCTACTCTATAAATGAGTGCCAGTCTCTAACACACAAGGCCTGAATTTCCTAGAATTAAATGCACTCCAGAGAACTGTGTCTGAAACAGCTTAGATTATAAGTGTCTGGGGATAGGGGAACAAAACCCATCAGGAAATCCATTTGGATGTCAGTTTTTAAAAGAAACTACAGCAAACTATTGATAAATACCTCATTGCTTCTATTACAAAAAGTGCCAGAAATAGAGGGAAGAAAGTGGCGTTTAAACCAGTTGTTTCAGGGGCTTGCCTTTATTCCCTTCTAGATGCATGTGAATTTGGCCAGCCGTGTATACTAGTTCCCTACCCATACACCCCTCATAAAGGCAGAATGATTCCCCATGACCACCCCCAGGTCCTCTGTGTCCCTGGGGTTGAGAAGGAAACCCATGGTCTGTGATTCAGTCCTTCCCTTTTGCCATTGCCTTTAACTCTGGCAACAATAACGGGTATGCATAACTCACGGGAATTGCTTGTTAATGAATAAGTATTCTTTTAGAGTTTAGTTTGGGAGAGTCTATGACTTTCCTTTCATAGAATCATAGAACGGTTTGGGTTGGAAGGGACCCTAGAGATCATCTAGTTCCAACCCCCCTGCCATGGGCAGGGACACCTTCCACTAGAACAGGTTGCTCAAAGCCCCATCCAGCCTGGCCTTGAACACTTCCAGGGATGGGGCATCCACAACTTCTCTGGGCAATCTGTTCCAGTGCCTCACCACCCACACAGTGAAGAACTTCTTCCTTACATCTAATCAAAACCTACCCTCTTTCAGTTTAAAGCTGTTACCCCTTGTCCTTTCACTACACTCCCTGTTAGAGTCCCTCCCCATCTTTCCTGTAGGCCCCCTTTAAGTATTGGAAGGCCGCTATAAGGTTTCCCTGGAGCCTTCTCTTCTCCAGGCTGAACAGCCCCAATTCTCAGCCCATCCTCATATGTGAGGTTCTCCAGCCCTCTGATCATCTTCGTGGCCCTCCTGGACTTGCTCCAACAGGTCCATGTCCTTCTTATGCTGGGGCCCCCAGACCATAATGTTTTTTTTTCCTTTGTATTGCCATTATTGTTGACTCATTTGAAATGGTTATTTTTAATTTTTTCCCTACTGCAAGGCAGCATTCCCTCGTGTTGATTGTCGCTTTGGACATGTAGGCTGTTTTAAAGCTTTCATAAGCAGCAAATCTGCAACTAATACACTTTTTTTTTTCTGAAAAGATGTTAAAAAGCAGAGTTGTGGTTGTGATGCCTGTTTAGACACAATTCTTATGTTATTAGTTACTGTCTCTTCTTTTGGGAAAATACTCTCACACACTCGAGCCCTGGGGGAGTTGTCTTTGACAGTACTTCCACTGGAGTTTTACAGATACTCACCAAGGACTTCTCCCCTGGATTGCATGGGTTGAAGGAATCTGGGATTAAATTTGGATGAAGATAGATCTCTCAGAATATTAATATTTTCATAGCTTGCTCTGTGGCCTTCAGATTACATTTGTGAAACTTGCCTTATTGCAGTCATCTCCCTCGGTGCTACTTGTCCTAGATGGCAGCTGTCCCTTCCCGTTTGTTCAGCTGGTTCACTCTGAGTTGTCCACGTAACCTGAAAATTAATCATTTGTTGTTATCCCCTGAAATAGTACTTTGTTCAAGTGACTTTAACTTTTCTGAAATCTGCAATGGAGAGCAATGGATTTTCTAGAATTTAGCTCAGGAACATCCAGAAATCCCTGTATAGATTTGACATTTTAAGTGGGTTTTTTTTGCTTTTACACTATTTAACGCCCTACTTTTGTCACTTTCAAAGGTCTACATGAGCAAGTTTGTGCTACAGTCCCTATAAGACAAAATATTCAACATGTCTATGTAGCATATTTTAGTACACATCTGATGCTGGACCTACTGGGTAGTGCCAACTGAGGAGCAGTTAGAAATAGTAAGAAGGGGCAGGAAAATGCCTTTAGTATTAAATAAACTAATTTTATGAACTTGTAACTTTGTCACCCCATTGTTTGCGAAGGGACTGCACTTCAGGAACAAACAAAAAGCTGTTTAGAGTACATGGCAAGAGACTGGTAACTGAAGAACGGTGTCCTATACTGTGTGTGAATTTTACCGTTTACATGCAAAGATTTGAAAATCTACATTCACAGTTTAAAGAAGACTAAGGAAGGGGTGGTAGGTTATGTAGGCATATGCAACTGACTGTAAGTAATAGGGACTGTAACTGACTCTAGACTGGGAAGAGCTTAACTGAAACCTAAGCAATGTTAAACTTTTAAAAAAAACTTTTTGAATGCATTCTAATTTTCAAAAATATCTTGGTATTTTCACTGTGTCAGTAACACAACAAATGATTAGACTGAAGGACATGGTGCTATGAGGACATTTGGTAAAACTAGGATTTACAGAATTATTCAGCATTGCTATTAACAGAGGTTTTCTTAAACCAAAACAGCCCTTAGTCAAAACCAAACTAGATCCACCATCAGCTGTGATGCCCCCAGATTCTCCTGTTGCAAGACTCCTGTAGAACTTCCAAGCTGATACGAAAGAAAGGATGGTGTATGGCGCTATTTTAGGTGCAGGCAGATACAGTTCAGCTTACTTGTTCCTGGAAACGTGCCCACTATAACTCCTTGTCATAGCAAATAGATACCTATTCCTGTGCCTGCTTAAGCAAAGGAGATGACTTGCAGGTCGTTCTCTCCATGACTTTCCGAGTGGCCCACAGGCAGAGCACCAAGCAGAGGAAAAGACAGTGATTTCCAGGCACAGCCCTGCAGAGCGCTGCGTACAGAAAGAGCCCTTCTCCTACAGCCTCCTGTTCACCAAGGGCAGGGCCAGCTGCAGTCTTGCTCTAGCAGCTCTGGTGTATATACTGCAAGAAGGTTTAGGCTTTGCATTGTATTTTTAAAAAATGCAGACAGGATATGGTGAATAAATCTTAAGAGTGCTTGGGACTCTGAAGGAATTTAAGTGAAGGTAGCTGTAGCAGTAGTGGATTCTAAGGGAAATTAAAAAAATGACTGCTTGTGTAACTCTCTGTACAGATCTGTGCAGACCAGAAGAGAAATCAGGTATCTCAAACGGTAGTGAGGAGGGTGTTAATCTGCAAAAACTGCAGTTGCAAACCAGCATTAATTTGAAGAAAATTAATTTCTAAATGAATATTTACTGAAATAAGAAAATGAGCAAGACTTTCATCCGCTTCCCCCTACCCGCAAATGCAAGGAAATAGAGTTGTGCTTGACTTGCATCCTCTTGCTTCCAAACCCAAGTTTTAGTCATTAATTATGTTCCTTTTGTATTGAAAAATCCTAAGGACCTTTCAAATAGACTAAATTTTTTGGATGCTATGAAGACAACAGCAAAGCAAATTATCTTTTCAACTGCAAGAAGATATAATTTGAAATTGTGTATATCAATATTTTTTCCAAGTTTGCTCCATTGCTGTGATTGTTATTACACTTCAAAAAAGAAATACAGGAGCTAAGGCATTTCACATGTCAAACCCAAGTGAGAACAAAAAAGTTATAAAGACTGAAGTGCTGTTCCAACAGCTTGAAAAAACTTTAAACAAGAAACAATTATTGTAAGTCCTCTCTGAAGTGCAAACTCCCTTTTGTGGTTTTTATGGATTCTACAAAGTGTTGGCAGATGAACAGTGTAATAAAAAACATTACTGTTCCCAGTTGTCTGCTCTGCCCCTCTTCCAAGCGTCTAACCCACTACCCCTGAGCGGTCAAAAACAGAGACATCAGCTGCTTCTGTGAGGGGAAAAAAAAAAAAAAGAAAAAGAAAAGAAAAAGCCCTTTTAGTCACCTGTTTAACTGAAGATGCTGGGCTGCACATTCACGTTGCTTAGATGTAGGGATACTGTCCCTTGCGAAGGACAACGGTGGGGTGGAAATTCTTACCCCCCTGCAGCAAGGCTTGTTACGCTGTCAGCACCTCCCAGTTACGCACCAAGTTAGTCCTGACTGTCTCATTTAGCTCAATTGTTTGGGTGGAAATTACAGAAGAAGTTGGGTATGCCACTGGTTGTTCTGAAAACTTTGACTATGGAAAATGAGGCTTTTCTAAAACAAATCACAGTTTTACATGATGAAACTACCTTTGTAAGTACATTCTGTGCATATAAGAAGGCTAGTTTTCACCTCCGTTTCCAAAGGTGAATAAATTTATTTTTAATGAATTGTAAGAAAAAATGAATAGCATTAAAAATTCCACTTAGCTAATTTTGCAGACAAAAAACAGCATAAGTGTCTAAGTGTTATCAAATGTTTTCAATTTACTCTTGGCACAATTATTTCCATGCTTGAATTAGGAACCGAACAGATGCCAAACCAAGGAAGTAAGTACATGGAAAGCAAACTGTTGAAACTATAAAGAGATTAAATAACGCTTCTGAAAATTGTATTTCTATTTGGAGACCTGAGTAAGGTTCCAGAGCATCACTTTGGTAGGCAGCTAAGAGCATAAAGCCAAAACAATGTAACTCAATCTGTGTACAGCACTTACACATAGCTTTTTATTTTATAGGGGACATCTGAAATTTGACAAAGTCTAGGTGAGCATATACTTTAACTTGTTTAGCTTCCTTAGTTACTGAAACAAGACAGGTATTTAAACAAATGTTTTGATTAATAACCAATTATATCAGCATTTCATAATTATTCTAATTAAAATGACAACATGTTTGTAATAAACAAGCCAGTACTCTGGTAAGCTTATCCTCAATGCGTGTTCCGTACTGGACTGATATGTGCCTGGCATTTTTACTGTTACGGTTTTGCCTCTTTTGCGTTTTTGTGGCCTAGAAAATCTTCAGAGATTTTCCCAAGTGCGTATAAAATTATAGAGAAAAGCATATCGATATCATTTCCACAATGAGTTTAAAGTCTTCTGCTAAAACACATCAGCTTTTCTGGTCTCTGTATTTATGGAATCTGTTCCATGCTGCAGTCACTCCACCAAGGACCGATCCCCACAAAGGCTCTCTGAGTTCATAAATCTCTGTGCAGTCACTGGGGGGACTGGAGTTGTGACATGAGATGCTACTACATTTCACTATAATAGTATGGTTTTAGGGGCAATGTTTTTGACAGTGTTTCTTGAGATTGCATCATTTTATTATAAGCATATATGTTCCACTGTTTCCAATTAACATCAAAGCAAATTTGTGATTCTAACCTGTATTTTATGCAAGGTATATTGCTTGTATTTACCTCCTTTTTTTTCAAAGACATTTTTTGTTCCGAAGCATTTTTGGTGGTTCTCATTTTGTCTGTGTCTTGCTCACAAGTGTCCTTCTGTGGTGTATGCGCCAGTGTCCAGAGGATTAATTAAAGTAAAAAGAAGTAGAAAAGAAGACGTACTGAAATTTGGTTTAAATATTACGGAATGCGTGCTCACCATAGGTACAGCGTAGCACTTCAATGCATCCGTGTGATCAGTGGCCAGTGACAGGGACAACGCCTATTCCTCTAGCATGCTCCCCAGGCTGGCTGCCACATGGCAGCAGGATTGTGGGATCTGAAACACAGGACTGGCTTCTGAATTTCAAGCGCCCTATAATTTTCCTTGCTGACAAACGGCTATGAGATAGCAGCAGCAAACCTCCAAACATTAGTCACACTGCTTTCTGACGAGCAACAATTACACTGAATAGGTACTCTGTCATCTTGCTCCAGTTGAATTTTCTGAAGAACTCACTAATAAAAATGTGGCTTATGCTTACTAGCACGATACGCTACTTCAGAAAGCAAAGGAAATAGCTTGACTGTAGTAGCATATTGTCAGCTGTCTGTTAAAAGTTTGCTGCACATTTATTAGTTTACATTGTCAGTTTTTACATCTAATTTTGGACTATGACTCCCTCTCCACCAGTTTTATCGTTGTAGCTATTTTCACAGTAATATGTTGCATTAAGATTCAGTGCATTTTTTTGTAGACATCCAGCATGTCCAGTAAGAAGTTCGGAAACAGGAAGATTTATCTTGTTAACTACATAAATGTAAGTGTACATTTGAAGATAGTCAGCTATTTATACAGCTATCTAGCCTAATTAGCCTAATAAATCTTGCTAAGCCTGCCACGTGGAAAAAACTGATGTGGTACTCCTAGGCGACTTGGGCATTTCAGAGAGGTTGTGGTCAAGTTTCTTGGACTGAAAGCATGCCCTAGCATTTACTCTAGTTAAAGATCAAAGCCCTCAGGAAACGCTGTTCTTTTTTTGAATGTCACCAAAAGTTAGAGTGTGAAAATAGAATTGTGGTTTATCTGAAGTAGACGTTTACTGAATAAACTTAATAAACTGTTTATTTGGTATCAATACCAGCACAGAAGTAAGATGAACTGGGTTATAAAGCCTGTGAAGTTGAGACAGTGCCATGAGGTGCCTACAATTACTCATTCTAGAGGTATTAAAATGCACAGGTTTTTTTCACCTACTAATACAAGCAGTAATTTTCTGAGGGAGCTGAAGATGACCTTCGTACTTACAGGCCTATTCTAGTTATACCAGCCTATGTATGTATGGGTAGATTTGTACCTGGATTTCAGTCTAGGATTGGATGTTAGTTGACTACTGCTCAACTACATACTGTGAAATGTTCTTCTTGTGCTTTGAGGCCGAGGCCGTTTTCCCCATCACACCCAGAAATGCAATTTGAGCATACAGTCTCACTGAGGATATTCTTCACTGCTGTTGAGATGAACATTGAACCGAATTCAGCCTGGTTTACAATTTGCAAAAAATTAAACAAAGGAAGAGATAGCAAAGTTCTGGGAGCAAGCTTATTCTAAGGCTGATCAGTTGTGGCTCAAATGAAAATGGTTTGTGAAGCAAAAAATATCTAATCTCAAAACCTTGTCTGCTAATACATCATACACAGCACTTCACGGAGCAATTTGATTTGACAGCAGCTTGTTGGGTAAAGTTTCGTGTGGTAGCTACTCTGTTCTTTGCACTGCAACAAGGAGACTTGCAGGTATGACTGACCGGAGTGGGAGACTGGCAGTCGAAACACTCCAGGAAACAAGGGCTCACCTTCTGTTTATTTCTGTGACCACCTCCCGCTTACACTAGGTCTTGTGAGAATTTCAGTCTGCACCTGAGCAGCGGCTCCGGCAGCTGTAGATGCCAAAGGCTTGGGGGGGTAGGGGGGGTGGGTTCCTGTTTGTGAGAATAAACTCCACGTTACCGGCCATGCTGCCTTGCGCTTCGGAGGAAGCAGCAGTGGAATCTCTTTAGCAGAGTGGTCGGGTGTCAGCACCTCACACAGCACCAAACCCTTGCCGCCTTTGCCTTCCTCCCCTCCGGCCCACAGGTGCGTCCATTTGGGAGTGTGGAAAACTCGGGTGCAGCCGCAAAGGCCGCTGCGACCTCGGCCTTGCACACGCAGCGTGGATCTGAACGAAGCCCGGCAGCTCCAGGACAGCAGGCTCACCCCCAGCGCTGCGGCAGCCTCTGCTCCGGAGACCGGCTACACCACCACCTCACGGGCTACTGCCAGCGCACCCTCCCGGGAAAGGCGCTATCCCGAACTTCCCCTATTTCTAAGCAAAAGCCTTTCTCAGGAAAACAGCCCGCGGGGCGGGCGGTGGCGGCGGGGCTGCAAGGATCCCCTCGGCCGTCCCCGCAGCGAGCGGTGCCAGGCGGCAGC
>VYZV01033845.1:29765-43673 GCA_013401275.1 Pandion haliaetus | reverse complement strand
CACAGACTTCATTGTATATTAATGTATCAGCCATTTATGACTGAATTTTGATTCCTGCTTACTGTCAAATGTTCACCTAATGGAGCTAGAAGTCTATGCTCCCATTTGGGAGCCAGTAGACGACCGGATAGTAGACTTGCAGGTAGACTTCAGAACTACACATAAGGGAACAATTCTACACTTGCCTCAAGGAAGTAACTTTTTTCAAAATCCTTCGTATATTTAACCTGATGTTGATCTTGTATCTCGTCCTCACTCAGTTTTCCTAGTTATATCACCAGGTTTTTGAACCCTTTTTCAGTCTCCAGCTCTTTGACAGCTGAGGTGGTTTTTAAATCTGTCTGCTATTACTCACCAGTGCGAGGACTCTTGTGGCATGGTGAACTTAACTGTCTTTGCAAACTGAAATGTGGACTTGCATTTAAGAGGGTATGATCATACAATAATAATGGCTAAAAGAAAGGAGAGATGGAAAACCAGGATTCCTACAAAGGCAACGTAGAAGTTTGGTCTTCCTTAGTTCCGTTGCTTTTACTGAGATAAAGAAAGAAGTATAGCTTTCCAGTGAATGGGAAGAATGGAACACCTTGCCACGTCTACATACTGTGCTTGCATTGAGATTTGACATTTGAAGCATGATGGTTTCTAAGGGTTTTTTTTGTTTGGTTTTTGGGGGGGGTTACCTGTTTGTTTGGTTGGTTTTTTTTGGTATCTGTATGTATCTAGTATCTTCATGACAATGGAATTATACACCGAGATCTAAAGCCAGAGAATGTGCTACTTTCATCTTCTGAAGAGACTTGCCTTATAAAGGTAAGGAAACTTATATTTCTTCTAGTTCATTTAGAAATTTGAGAGTATTCCTTCCCATTCTTCTCAATATTTAGTTACACATAGCAAAAAAAAAAAATTATGGAATTAGTCATACAAAGGTTTTTTTCCATAATCTTAATTTTACTTTTGTGGATATTTTGACCCATACACTTACCTAAGAACAACTGAGAAATGTTGTGATTGTATAGCACTTGACTGAGTACACATCTTCAAATGTTGATAAATTTTTCTTTTTTTCAATAAAATCTAAATTCTTGAATTACAGACAGCATTTCCACAAATATCCAGGCTGTATGGTGACAGGGTATTTTTGTTGCTGTTTCGGGGGTTTTTTTGGCAGGGTTAGGGTTGGGGTTTTTTGTGGGTGGTTTTTTGTTTGTGTTCCCCCCTAACCCCCGATATAGCATTGAATTGATTTTCATGCTAAACTGCTTATTTTTCAAGTAATCTCTTCTAATAAGCTACAATTCCTTCATTCTGTGGTTGTCCATTTACATCCAAATCTGAGAGTACTTTTTGCTAGTGTAAAGTGTGATCCTCTGTCATATTTCTCCTTACTCTTCCTCTCCTGTTCTCAGTTGTTGTTTACTGAATACTTAATGTTTGGGGTAGATTTTGTTCATAGTCATGTACTGGAACTGAATTGGAAGGAAGAAACTTAATGTTACCTCCTGATGTATGTTGACAATATGGTATGTTCTAGTACAATCAATCCTAATATGTAATGTGGTGTTACCATTTTTAAATACAAGATTACAGATTTTGGACAATCCAAGATTCTTGGAGAAACTTCTCTTATGAAAACATTATGTGGTACTCCCACGTATCTTGCTCCTGAGGTTCTAAATTCACTTGGGACTGCTGGATACAGCCGAGCTGTGGACTGCTGGAGTTTAGGAGTTATTCTTTTTGTATGGTAAGATATTGCGTAGATGTTACCTTCATTGGGCAGTCGTTGGCATACGTGGCTCGAGACTTGGCAACTTCAGTATCTTTATTAGGAAGTGAAAGTGTGTTTAGAACTATATACATGTAAAAGACGCTATGATAGCAGATGCTTTAAATCACACATTTTTAGTGTTTCATTTTCTATGACAAAATCGGTGTTATTTAACTTGTTTTCTTCTTTTATATAGCTTGTGTGGATATCCACCATTTAATGAGCAAAATACTCAACTATCTCTGAAAGATCAAATCACTCGTGGAGAATATACGTTCATTCCAAAAGAATGGAAGCATGTATCGGACATGGGTATGACTCCATTACAGTGGGTAGCAGAATATCTAACTCTTGTAGTTTTTTGTCTTCCTTTAGCTTCCTTTCAGCTGTATGGCACATTGCCTCTTGATATGTTTAGTTTTTAAAGCAGTCTCTTAATGTTTTTGGGTTTTTAAGTTCAAAGTTGAAGCATTAGAAGGAGCAGATACATTTTCCCTGAAGAGATTTCTTAGTAATATTTAGCTTTATTAACTACAGAAGTATAGAGTTTGTGGGCACATATGTCTATATTTCCCCTTTTCACTTTTTTTTCTTACTTTATCAAGATGGTCAGCAAACTTTGCCTTGCTCCAAGATTCTTCAAGTGTTGAACCAAAAATGCTAGGAACTTAAGCAATATGAGTTAGACTTCCAAGAGAGAAATGTTAAGACTAATTTCATGGTGCTATTCTTTGAGCTTAAAATATCAGCCACATTTGTGGAATCAACTGTTAAGTTTGGCCCACTCTAAGCTAAGTAGTCTGCATTTGAGTTTTTGCATAGCAAACTAAAATGATAGTTACTGTCTACATGCATTTCTTCTTCAGGACATTTTATATGCACAAAATAATTGTAGTATTTGCCTTGGATACTCCTTTGTATGTGCAGAGGAATTTCAAATAAATGATTTGATCATTCTTTTTCTAAAACTTACCAAATACAACCCCTTCCTGAATTATTTGAAGCTTATCCAATAATAAGTCAGGCATAAATGAGAATGGAAATTATGTTAAGGTCGTTCATAGTCCTAATGGTATGTTTAACAGAATAACCAGGTACAATGAAAAGTAAATCTTGCCAAATTTCCCTTATGGGAGATTTGGAGTCATAAAATATGACATAAACGCTGTATTTTTCACTGTGTCTATTAAGCAGTTTCCTAAGAAAATAAAGTTTATGTGATTATGTTGAGCATACATGTGTATGTCTTGTCTCTAATTTCCCATCTTCCCAGACGGATAATCTGCTTTCCAAGACCCTGTAAACCAGGAAACTAAATTAAGCTGTCTTTGCTTGTCCACAGTAATACTGAAGCTTTTAGGAAAGTGCTGAACTTCCCGTGCATGCTCAGAACATAAACTGTGGACATGCCCAGTTTATCTACTGGGAATTTTGGTATAGTGGAAAGTGCTGAATCGTGTGCATGTGAAGGAAAAAATGGTTACAGTCTGCAGCCCTCCCTATGCATAGGAAAAAAGAAAAGTGATCTGCCCAGTCACTATTTGTGGACATTGTTCTGAAGTGTTCTAAGACACATTGTTCCGCATAGCTTTGGCATATAAGTATTACAGAACTCATTTTCAGGTAATGAATTTACTATCATATGCCAACCAACTCTTTTTATTATCTTAGCTCTGGATCTTGTGAAGAAGCTGTTAGTAGTGGAACCAAGCAAACGTCTTACAACAGAGGAAGCCTTAGAACATCCTTGGCTTCAGGTAGGAATTGAGTTTTAACTAAAATACAGCACAGCTGGGCTGTTCTGGGGATAACTTCTTGATGTAAATTCAAAGGCAGTTCAATAGCCTGAACATTACCAGGTTTTGTTGATACAGTGTAATTTGCTTCTGCCAAGGAAGCAGGGGAATGCTGCTCTGGTCACCAGAGAAGTAATGCGTGCCTGGTCCTGCTTCTGTGAATACCATACAAGGGATACAATGATGGGCAATGAGAGCCTCAATTCTTTAGCTTCATGGCAGTAACAACTGTTGTCTTAAGTCAGAGTTTTAAGTCTGCCTGTCCGTAGGTTGCCTCTGACAGTAGCCAGCAGAAGAGCAACTGTCATTTGGTGCTTCTAATGGGCATGCACTGCCACCTACCTGCCAGCTGGCTATACAATTTCTGCTGGCTGCTGTAAGACTGGAGGGATCCTGCTGCCTACTTACAGAAAGAGAAGAGAGGAAGAGAAGGCCATATGTTTTGGAATTACTTGTTTGTTTTGCTGGCATTGTCAATGACACGTAGGAAGAGGAGCCATCAGATCCCAACCTGTAGGTTGACATTAGCCCAGATACTGTAGCCACCACTTTCCCGTCGGACAACTCTAAACCAGAGTGAGCATCTTGAACAGACTGCTTCCATGTCTCTCTGTTGTAACCATGATGATCTTGCACCACCTTGTTGTGTGTCAAACCTTTGTAGGATGGAGCCTTCTCTTTCTTGCAGCACACAGAACGGAGTGGCTTCTTCGCTCTCCCAGCAAGCAAATGCTGTCTCTGCAGCACACGGATTTTTCTTCTTTTCCTGTTCTCCCTGTCTTTTCCTCTTGCAATGGCAACTAGACCCCCTGTTGTTTTTCAGTGTGTTTATTTTCTTGGCCCCTGTCACTGGCAAAGCCTTCATTAGTTCTTACTCATTCGTATTGCTGCTTTTACAGCATGGTATGCCTTCTTGGTCCTTCAGTTCTGTGGTCCTTTTTGACTGTTGTTGCTGCTATTTGCAGTTGTGTAGCCATGCCTGATGCTGTTCAGTGCCTTTTCCCACCCTAAACACATCTTTGCTTGATTTCCCTTTTAATTTGACTTCTCCTTTGCCTTCCACCTTGTCATGAGGTCTCCATATGTAGGTTTTACCTTGCCACATCACACACTTCTGCCAGAGAGAAAAAGGAATCAGTAACTTCCTCCTCTCTTCTCCAAAGTGGCCACACTATCCTTAGTTATATGTCTGTTGCCTTTTCACTTTATTACCTGGATAATGCATTGTCTATGTGGCTTAATTATGCAACTGCGCTGCAGCTCACATGACTTTTTATGCACAGGCTGAGGGCATTTCTCAGCCTTGACCAATTTGATTACCTCCTGATGCAGCCTGACCCATGCTAGAATGTGTCTTATTGCTAACTGTGTCGGGACCCTTGGCAACAGCCGTAAGAACTTGTATAGCAGAGCTTTTTGTTCTCTTGGTCTTGTGATCTTTATTACATCATCATATAATAAAGGTGGCTCAAAGCAGATTGGGTCCTTGCCAAGTAACATAATTCTCTCAGACTAAATCCACGGTACAGGATCTTCAGTAACCTGTATTCAGGTAAGGGAGAAGGACTCGGATTCTATAATTTGTCCACCTGTCCAGCTGGAAGAAGGTGTTTCACAATTTGTGTTCACTATTCTATGGTTATCCCACAGATGTTTGACTCTGGATAATGTTTTATAGGCATCGTAGAGTACTGAAGAGTTCTGTCAAGCTAAACTAGGTCCTGTTCCAGCCTATCACCTTTAGCTGATTAATGTGTCAGGACTCCAGCATCCCTGTCATCTCTGGCCTTTCCATCAAAACAGCTGTGTTTTCTTTGTGGGAGGAAGATGAAACTGATTTTGATGTTAAGAGAATCGGACTTCAGTGGTCCTAATGGTAAATACCACCAGTGAGCTTCTCATGGTCTCTGCTCGGGAGGACTTGGAATAGGTAGAGCTTGTAAATATCTGCCTGGGTCAACACTGTAAACTAGCGGTTGAGCACAAGTGATAGGTACAGTTCTTTCTACTTCTGTGCCATGCCATCCAGCAAGTTGCAAGTCTGTTGCTCTGTTTAATGCCAGCTTTTCTGTCGCTAATTCTTTTCCACCAAACAGTTGGCTTCTGCTGGAAGGTGAGGTGCCAGCTCAACAGCAGAGGTTGACAGGCTTCTCTATCTTTATTTTTGTTGAAGGATACAGGTATTAAGCTGCTCCTTTCCATACTCTGGTCCTGCTTCAACAGCCTTTGTACGCCCCCATGACCTGCTCTGAATTTAATGGAAAATCCTGGATCTCTGGAATTTTTTCTCAGAAAATAAAGCCCAGTCTGCATCAGTAGCTAGTCTGTGCTTTCAAATTTTCAGTCCCTGCAGAGGGGACTACAAAAAAAGCATGGAGTATTCTGCTGAATACCTTCTTTCAGTACAACCAGCAGCTTCTGCATCCTTTCTGATACACCTCTTTTTAGAACTGTTTAACATCAGAGAATCAAGATGTGTTTTTTAGAGACCAAGTCTGATTGTGGTTCTGATAGGATTGACCTCCTCCTTTGAGCATTGTAAGAGAGTCCCACTTCCTCATCTTGTTTGTGTGGGCAGGCAGTGCAGAATCCTGCGGAGTTTGTTTCTGGCAAGTGTCCAGGACTACTATGTTCTTACTATCATGAGTATGAATAAGCGTCACTGGTTTGGGAACTGTCTGAGTAGGGGGTGATGGTTTCCCTGCCTCCTGTTACAGTCTAGTGAGGTTTGTGAGAGGTAGTCTTTAGGTGTTCTTTTGTTAATTTTGGCACTCCAGAGGTGACCACTAGGCCTATCAGCTTTCCTGGATATTTTTGATTGAGGAGGCTGCAGAAAGTCACCCAGCCTACCTCTGAGACACTCAACAGGTTCTATTTACTCATGCTGAGCATAATGCTATTCATATTCCCCCACTGGGAACAATGTCTGGTTTCAGATGCTTAGGTAAGGAGCATAAGAAACAGGGTGGAAGTAAGGGAGTATCACTCAGTGCTTGACAGCTGGCAGCTTCCTGAGACAGAAAATGCATTTCAATGACTTTTTAAGTCATTAGCTTGTCCTAATTATACTGCTGGGCATCAGAAAATTCTTTCTGGCATTCCTGGCTTTTACTACTGTAGTTTGTGTGTAACTTCTACAGTCAGTTAATCGGATGTAGATTTTTACATTTAGATTATAATTCTGAGTAGGAAATGTTACTGGTAAACCATGCTACACTGATTTTAAGAATTGCTGGTATACATAATGGGAAAGGGGAAATATATGACAGTGATTTAGACAAGCTAAGAATTTGAGATATTTCAGTATGTAAACTCAAGTTGTTAGCATCTTGATTATATATTCCCTTTAGGGACACCTCTTACTGTTATGTTTAATTTCGAAGACAGGACAAAAAGTTTCAGAAAACATTATACCTGCAAATCCAAATGTCATCTAGCATTCAGATGCCATTCTTGAAACTGTTTCCCTTCATGGGCTGTTACTAAGAGTATCAGTCGTTTATAGGTGATGTCCACCACCTGCTTGGAAGGCCAACATCCAGTATGTTCAGTTCTAGATATCACACACGTTGAATACTACCACCAAAAGAGGTCCTTGAGTCCTGTTACTGTGAGTAGTGAGAAGGAGTTACTGGCTCCCCACTCCCTCTTGTGTTGTCTGTAAGTATTGTCTTTAAAAGTTAGTATGGAAAAAACACAACAGACGCATACTTTATGCATACAGCTAATGCCTGTTAGCCCCCTCTAATGATTTTGGGTCCACTAGGGTATTTTTCAGATATTAAAATTAAGCATGTTCTCCAAACAAAACTTAAGTTCTACAACTTTATTTAAACCAGTAGTGCTTTCAAATTAGTGTTTTAAATACCTGTGCTGTTAACTCTGTTCTTTGCTTAAATCTAAAACTTTAAAACTTAGTGGGCTGCTTAAACCCAAGTACGACTCAGTGGAGAGGTCTTACCTGTATTTACCAAGTACTTAATAAAACATTTTTCCAAGGCATATAAACAATTAATTGCTCTTTCTGCCTCTGAAAACTTCACTGGGATCTTTTGAATGGGACAAGATTAGTTTGGCTGCATGCTGAAGAAAAACTCAGATATTTGTTACATAAATGGAAAAATATTTATCTTATCTTACCCATCAACTCAAATGTAGCCACAGTCAAAACAGGTAAAGACAAGTCCCGATTCTATATAATATAAACTGGATATTTGCATCAAAGCCTTTTTGTAGCGCTTAAGAACATATTTAAACCAAAAAAGGAGATACTGCAATACTCCGTAGCTCAGAAGAGCCCCCTCCCTTGCCTTCGCCCAAAAAAACCCCAGTTAAAACATTTGAATTCCTTAGGAGCTCAATGATCCTTATTTCTGATTTTCTCTAGCAGTGAATGTCCCATTCACTTCTCTTTGAGTTTCCCAATCTTCGCTGTGATAATGGAACAAAATTATACAACCTGTTAGCTTCAGTTAGTTGTTTAGAATAAATGTCTGATTTTGGTTCTAGACCAGTTGTTTGGTTGGTGAACACACAGTCACTGTTCAAAGCTCAGCCAAAGGAAATGATCTGTATTAAATCACTATGAGCAGCTTATTTCATTTATTCCTGGGAAAGGTTTAAAGACCTTATTTCAGATTTAGAAGTCTGATTTAGGGTTTGCAGGTAATCCATAGCAACCCATTCTAATAAAATTCCTGCAGGAGAAATTGCTAAAACCAGAGAATGAGATTTTCTTTTTAAAACAGAGTGTGCTATGTCAACTAAATGTCTTGTTTGCACCGATTTCCTGTTCCCTGAGGTTGCCCAGCATATACCAAGAGCACGCCGGTCACTGGCAGCTGAACCTGAATGATGTTACATGCTAGCTTTTTCTCCTGAAACACACCTGGCTCTCTGCTAAACTAGCTTCTCTTAACAGAGGATCTCTGCTGCCCTTCCCTCCCGTGTGCTGTCCTTTCCCCCTCATAGTGCTTCTGCAGCCAGGACTGTTTAATGCACAATTGAGACCTGTAAGTCCACTTCTTTCGCATTGCATCTCTCCCAGACACTTTCCCTCCGCTAATGGCAGCTTCTGTCTTATCGCTTAGGGTAAATAGAGAATGAACTGAATAGAGTGTGAACTTCTGTAGAGATATGAATGCTCTATGAATAATAAGGTATTTGTTGATAATCATTTGGGTTTTCAAAAGGGAAACTTCACTTCAGTGAAATGCTTGCCCAAATTCTGAGTATTTGCTTTCCAAGTGTTTCCATTTACAACCTTTAGTATGTTCTGTGGGCTTACTTATGTTAAGGATAACTGTAGGATGCTTTTTAAGATAACATTTTGTTTGAAAGTTTGGTGTGTGGCTTTGAGGTTTTTTGTTTGTTTTGTTTTAGGGTGTGGGTGTTTTAGCTGGTTCTTCTCTACCTACTGTGTACAACAGGTTTGCTTTTGGGAGGCAGGGGTGGTATTGAAAACTACCCAAATTTGGGATACTGATGAAGCTGAGCTAGTGGAAATGAAAATATGCTGTTAGAACGGGAAGTCATTATGAAAACAGAATGTAAGACTATAAGGAACATACTTGTTTTTCCAAGAGCGATTAACTCTGTTTTGGTGAAAGCAGGCCCCAAGTCCTGATGAGGCCTCTTCTGATAAGGCTGACTAATGAATTACCTGCACAAACTCCTAGCCTGTATGTTCTTTCAATGTTGTTATACTTTGTTGAATGATACTGCAAGTTCAGTTTTAGCTTGACTAGTATTAGCTAAGTAGTTATTGAGGGGAAACTGCAGAATGAAATAGAAGTATTTTTTTCTTACCAGCACTGTATGTAAAACACCTGCTCAAAATTCTACTGTGGGGCACATCAGAATCATACAATCATAGAATGGTTTGGGTTCGAAGGGACCTCTAAAGGTCATCTAGTCCAACCCCCCTGCAATGAGCAGGGACATCTTCAACTAGACCAGGTTGCTCAGAGCCCCATCCAGCCTGACCCTGAATGTTTCCAGGGATGGGGCATCTACCGCTTCTCTGGGCAACCTGTGCCAGTGTTTCACCACCGTCACGGTAAAAAAAATTCTGCCTTATATCTAGTCTGAAGCTGCCCTCTTTTAGTTTTAAAACCATTACCGCTTGTCCTATTGCTACAGGCCCTGTTAAAAAGTCTGCCCCATCTTTCCTATAAGCCCCCTTTAAATGCTGGAAGGCTGCTATAAGGTCTCCACAGAGACTTCTCTTCTCCAGGCTGAACAACCCCCACTCTCTCAGCCTTTCCTTACAGGAGAGGTGTTCCAGCCCTCGAATCATTTTTATGGCCCTCCTCTGGACCTGTTCCAACAGGTCCATGTCTTTCCTGTGCTGAGGACTCTAAGAGCTGGATGCAGTACTCCAGGTGGGATCTCACCAGAGCAGAACAGAGGGGCAGAATCCCCTCCCTTGACCCCCTGGCCACGGTGCTGCTGATGCAGCCCAGGATACGGTTGGCTCTCTGGACTGCGAGCACCCATTGCCGGCTCACGTCCAGCTTTCTATCCACCAGTACCCCCAAGTCCTTCTCTGCAGGGCTGCTCTCAATCCCTTCATCCCCCAGCCTGTATTGATACTGGGGCTTGCCCCAGCCCAGGTGCAGGACCTTGCACTTGGCCTTGTTGAACCTCATGAAGTTCACACGGGCCCACTTCTTGAGCTTGTCCAGGTCCCTCTGAGTGGCATGCCATCCCTCAGGCATGTCAGCTGCACCACTCAGCTTGGTGTCATCTGCAAACTTGCTGAGGGTGCACTCGATCCCACTATGTCACTGATGAAGATATTAAACAGTACTGGTCCCAGTAGGGACCCCTGAGGGACACCACTCGTCACCAGACATTGAGCCATTGACCACTCCTCTCTGGATGCGATCATCCATCCAATTCCCTATCCATTGAATAGTCCATCCACCCAATCCATATCTAATCTAGAGAGAAGGATGTTGTGGGGGACCATGTCAAAGACCTTACAGAAGTCCAGATAGATGACATCCATAGCTCTTCCCTTGTCCACTCATGTAGTCACTCCATCACAGAAGGCCACTAGGTTGGTCAGGCAGGACTTGCCCTTGGTGAAGTCATATTAGGAAGGTGTTTATTTGCGGGGAAGTGGGGGAACCTCCTTTTCTCCTTTATTCATTCATTCTTTAATTGCTGATCCATTACATTAGCCAAAATGTAGGCTTTTCTCTTAAATATTCCATATACTACTTAGAGTTACTGCTTTTTTTCACAGGATGAGGATATGAAGAATACATTTCAACGTCTACTTGCTCAGACATGTGCCAGTATGAATCCACTGCAAACATCAAAAATGGTATGTGTAACAGATTCTTTGAAGATTAATACTTGTTGCATACAGAAACTAGATTTTGAAGTAATCCATAATAAGAAAATAAATTAATTTTGAGAACTAAGAGAAATGTGCATTTTGGCTGTGTGTAGCAGTCTGCTAATTATCTCTGCTTTCTGAATGGAAGCAATGGACTTCTGTGCTTTGGCAAGACACTGTGTTTAAATGTATAGAAATAGTCTCCTAGGCTTTAAAGGATTATTTATATATTTAAAATTAAATTGTTGAACGTGTATGTTTTGATGGACTCAAGTCACAAATGTTTAGTATTCAAGGCAATTTCTCATGTTTGTGAAAGTTTAGAATGGTATTGTGACATTCATTACCAGATGCTAATTAGAATTACTGTTTACAGTAGTGGAAGATAAAGCTGGGGGCAGTGTCTTATATGAGAAGGATCAAATATAATTAGATAGATCTTGGTAGAGAAACATTTGTTAGTCATGCTGCTTTTTTGGTCACAGAAAGGAGACTTTATCCGACATCTGTAACTCTGTAGCAAGCAAACCAGTTAGGCTCTGTCTTACCTGATTTCACGTAGCCATCCTTCTGTGTCTTTCTTTTAGCCAACCACAACAAGAAAGCGTCTCCATGAAAATGAGGAAGAATCTGGCTCTTCTAAGCGTGCTGTTCCTTCTACATCATTTCAGAAAATGAGGTGAAAAAAAGAACAAGTGACTTTTGTTAATTATAGCTTTTTTATGGAAAGCCAAATTTTTATTTAAGAAAAATCTTAATAATGGAGTAACTGTTGAAGATGCAACTGCTAAATAAAAATAACTTTGTAAGACTGAAGTGACTGCTGTGTATGCATGAGAATTTACACAAATAGTCATGTTCCATTTAATCCATCTGTCTGACTCGAGGAGAGTATCAGAAAAACTCATGAACTATGTTACTAAAAATCTTTAGGCTGGCTTCATCACCACCTACACTCTTGGTTTCTTCTGTTCCAGTTTCTAGGTTAGGTATGGAAATAATGCTTAGTCCTCACAGATGAGAAAGGAATGCTAAGGCTGCTGAGCTTTTGCCCGAGACATAGTATTACGTGACACAAAATGCTGCGCATAGACTTCTAAGGACACTTAGAATATTCAGTTCTGATATAAAACTACCAATGGAGCTTGAGGCGCCCTGGACTTCAGATAAAGCTAAATACTAAATACTGGGCTGGCAGACTGAAAAGTGTTGTGATCTGTAAAGCGGTTGATAGGCTTTCAAAGCAAAAGTTATCATCTGCATGTAATTTCTAACCGGTCGCTTCTTGAAAAGTGTGTACTATGTTTATTTCCCTTAGGATGGACTGAGTAAAAGGAAACATGGTAATGAGTGTAAGGAAGATGTGCAAGTTCCTGCCAGAGAAGAACTAGGAATTGAACTGAGAGAGAAACAATTTTTAATTTGCTTGTCTGTTAAGCAGACAATAATTTTGGACTGTGTGCCTCTTACTAAAGGATATTAATTTCATTATTGACTAAGAGGGAGCAATTTAGTAACTTTGTTCTAAAACATGCATCTTCTGGTTAAAGGCATTTATTGTAAATTGATTTGGAAAGAATAAAGCCTAGTGCGTTATGAAATAAACCAATGTCAGGAAGGAATTAGGACATTCCTGAGTCAGATTTTCCCATATATGCCTATTGCAGAGATCTTGTGTGTTTTGAGATATTTGGTATTAACCATTGTTAATGATAAAATGGTGATTCTTGTACATTCCTATTTTTCTTAATGAACCCGATGGAGGAACATCTATGGGCTTCTGGAGGAAAAATAACTACCACTGGTTCAAATCCACTCCAGATACGCAGGGGTGATAAAACAGCAGAAATGCATGTCTATCCTCTAATGACATTCCCTTTCTGGTGCACACGTGTGATTGATTGGCACATCCTCAGAGAGTGCTGGTACTGACTGTAGCTCATCTGAAGTAAAAGGGAATACTCAGCTGCCATTTGCTACATCAAAGAATCATAAAGGACTCTGCGTGTTGGGGCTAGGTTTGTGATCTGGTGCACTGCAAAAGCTAATACCTTCGGGATTTGGTTACCAGTGATTTTAAAAAGACCTGCATTGTTACAGAGAAGATAATTCACTAGCTACTATTTACGCTGTGAATTAACTGTAATTGGTCTTTAGATAGCAATAGAAAACTTTTATCATTTAATCCTCCATCTTTTTAACATCCCGCTATTGTTAGATTACATTTTTTAACTGCTTTGCTTGGATCCTTTCCCTGGGTCCTGACTATGGCCCTGCTTTCTAATGAGATCTTAATGTTGAGCTCACTTGTTTGAAGTCAAACCTTTGAGCTGATGGCCGTGCGTTCATCACTTCATTGCAGAAAGCTTTCTGAAGTTTCAGACCCTTACGTTTTTTTCCATGAGGGAGTAAGTTTGGGAGGTGTTACCAAATTCCATCAAGGTAAATGGCATCCCATTTTCACTTGGACAAGACATTGTTATTTCTTTATTACGTCTTCTTCTCAGCACGAGAGTCTTCAGCGTAATCTGCTTGCCTGTTCATTTCAACAGGCAGGGGTCTACAGCAGTCGGAAGGCTTCAGTTTGGATGCCGGTTGTACAAATGCGATGAGCGGGCGAAGAACGAGCCCAGCTGTGCCCGGGAAGAGCGGCGCCATCAGTGACTGCCTGAAGTCTGCGGAGGTGCCAGGTGGGACCCCGCTTACCCCCGAGCAGCTGTTGCTGGGGCTGCCGCCGCCTTTGGGAGATGGTCTTCCAGCTTCGTGGCAATGCAACGCTTTCGGAGCCGTGCTCCCCGCGAAGAGGGGGCTCGGAAGCGTTCCCGGGGGCCGCGTCAGCTGAAGAGGCAGGCGGCTTGCTTTTTGTGTGCGGCCCTGCTGGAGGCCGGGCTCGCCCTCGGCCCCGCCAGGCCCCCGAGTGCCCGAGGCTCCGGCGGAGGAGCGGCGCAGGCGGCCTCGGCGGGAGCGGGGCGCGGCACAACGGCCCGCCC
>VYZV01033845.1:0-10266 GCA_013401275.1 Pandion haliaetus | reverse complement strand
CTTTGTGAAGCGCAAGTCCTCTGTTGGGTGCTAACAACAGGAATGCTTCGTAGCATTAGTGTCTTCCTCAGCTCTTTCTGATTCTTGGAGCCACGCTTACCTAACAGGAACGCTTTGGAAATCACAGCAGAGGTGGGAAGTCCTGGAAGGGAGGCAGCTTAAGTTTGTGTGGTATGTTTTCCTCATTTTCAACATCTACGTTTTCTAAAATGTGTATTTGTATTTTTATTACACAATTATTTCTAATTTGAGCTAGAACAAGGAAGGGTGTACTTTGGGGACTAATTAACTAGTCTGATATGTTTTGAACACAGAAATTTTGGGTTGGATTGGATATCTGATATCAGAAAATACGCATTGGTGTTTATAAACTTATTACAGGTCTAGGTGGTTGGTTGTTAGTCAAGCTCGGTTTGCAGACCTATCCCTATGTAGTAGGTTTTTTTTGTGTGTGTGTTTGTGCAACCTGTCAGTGTGAGACAACAGGAGGGCACTGTCTAAAGTTGAACAGTTATGTTGCATATTTCAATATCAAAGCTGCTTTATAGATTTTTTTTAATAATGATTTGATTTTTATTGATAGAACATAACTGGGAAAATTGAAACTTATGCATATAAAATCTAAGCTATTTTATTAATTAGCCAGAAGAGGGAGCTTAACAGGTATAGCTGGTATTTTGTTTGAAAAGCCTGAGTTTTAAATACAGAATCCGGTTTCCTTTTACTTAGGAAGTTGAAAAATCAGTTTGAATCCAAGTTTTCTGAGATTTAAGCTACTAAATGTAAATTTCTTTTTTTCTTTTACTCCTTTATCTTGGGTATGCAATTTGTTAATTCTTACATTCTTTTTCTTTTTTTTTTTTTAATCATCTACATTTAGAGTACTAATGGGGAATATCACAGTCTTACGTGTGTTTGAAATAAATGTATTTTCACTCTTTAACCAGGCCAATGCATTAAGCTGATCCTTTCTTCAGAGGATGGCAAACAAAACCAAAACAGAAAGTATTGTGAAATAAAGCTGTGAAATGAGACAGTGTAGAAAGTGAGAAAGTTGTTGTTCTTGCTTTCATGCTTTCAAAAACAATTGTCTATCACTTTGAATTTTCATACAGCTTAAATTTTCATACATCTTACATTAATTNAATTAAGTTCTGATCCCCCATCCTCCTCCCTCCAGCCCAGTTCTCTCCAGATACTTTTTTTTAATCTTTTTTTTTTTTTTACTACTTTTGAATCCTGCAAATCTGAGCCATGTTCCTTTAAAGTAACATAACTTTGTTTCCCTTCTTTCTGCACTGGGGCACACTAGTATACTGTATCCCCAAATGAGTTCTTAAGAGATGTGTGCTCCCACTGCACTTACTGTCTTGTGAACTTAATTTAAAAAAAAAAAGACTGGATTATGAAAACCTGTGGCTGAAAGTCGTCCTCTTAACATGGCTCCCCTCTCCACCCCAAAATCTGTCTTTAAAGCATTAATTCATGTTGAGTAATAAGCAAGTATATTTATACAAATACATCTGCTTATCTGCTGCAACTTTAAACCAAACGTGAACAATGAGAAAATGATTGAAGTAAGAAATGTTCTGATCTGTGTGACTGTAGCGTGTTTATTACAACAGCATATAAAACTGTTTGCAGTGTTTGTCTGAGAGGATTGGCTTGTACGTCCTGCTATTTTAAAAATAGTTTGTGTACATATCACTGAGAAATGTGAAGATAACAATATTTCAGGAAATAAATTGTGTTTTGGGAATACCCCACAGGCAAATCACATCAGGCTCATTTTTTTTCTTTGATTTCCCACCAAACAGTTTTCTTTGTTTTCCTGTTGATCAGGCTCTAGAAAATTTTTATTCAGTTTCTCTTCACAGCTGTGCAGCCTCAGCATCTTAGGCATGGTAAATGAATATGGAGGGATGTATATTCTGTGACTCTTGACACCTGAACAGTCTCTTCTTAGTTCTTGGTGATTTTGAAATACAGTTTTTTTTAACCCTCACATTATAGAAAAAGATAGGCTGTGGCTTAAATGGTTTAAATTTGAGCCAAATTCTGTGCTAAAATGCAGATTTCACTAACAGTTGCAGATGTATGCTGGTCGGGTCTCAAGTATAGATGAACACTGGTCTTAGTGCTATGACTGCTAACACAAAGGTGCGAAAGGCCTGCTGCTAGTAAGAAAACAAAAATACTTACATAAGGTGTTTTCTTTCACTAATCTCAAATAAAACAATTTCACTGCACGTTGTAGGGTTAGCTTTGGAGAGTCTCTTAAGACTTGCAGCATACTTAGTTTGCCCTGTGCCTAACCAGACTTTTGTTGGATTTTGATTACTTGTTACTAATGGATGCTATAGACAAATAAGTGTGTTGAAAAGTACCACAATGTATTTTTTGTATTTTTGGGATGATTTTGTATAGCTTCTGCAAGATGCTGATTTAAAACTGTTTATACTTACATGCCAAATTGTTCCAAATGTAATGCAACTATAAATGGAAGTATTTTGCGTTCTTGAACCTGGGTAGCCTTTCTTGATCTGGGTAGCCCTAGATTTAGCTGAGGGGACTTCCTTTCAAACACCACAGAAACATTAATTTCATAATCTAACTACAAGTCTTTAGTTGCCGTCAATGTTTTTATCACTGATTTTCGTTATTTTAAATAGGTGGGCCGGAAAAACTGGGCCAATTAGGTGGGAAGAACCGTGAGTTGCTCCACAAAAAGAAATGCAGAGTGAAGAAGTAAGGGTAGACAGCAACAGGAGTCAGAAATGGTGGCTGTTCTGCGTATGCTAAGGTTCTACTTTCTCGGCAAGACCAGCTAAAGCCTAAAGAATAACTGAAAGTATATTCATATACCCTCTCTTTGCTCATTAACGCTGGTGGTGATAGCTCTTTTTTCTTACGGTAGGAAGCCCCGCTCTGTGGTGGCTGTTTTCCAGAGCAGTATTTTCCCTTGTTCTCATGCTGCTGTTCTCACTATCTTGCTCCTGAAACCCACCCACACCCCCACCCACCCACGCTGCTCGAATCTCTCTCTTTCTCTCTTTACTGTTTTGTTTTCCCCTAAAAGTCTCAACCTTCTTTGTGTCACACAGTCACTTATTGCCCAATTGATTGTTAAGAGAATTAGGTAATGTTTTGTAGATATCTCCCATTTGGCTTTAGTGCAACTGGTGTAGGAACATCCACCTGCAGTTTTCATATTTGTTGTCAAACTAAACTGAAGTTGGTGCGGAACCTGGCTAAATATGGCATGCAAATCTTGGCCGTTGATGACCTTTTGTGGTAGTGAAATTGTCAGAAACATAGCAGCCTGAACGTGCCTCTCAAAATATACGAAGCATGGCTTGAGTGATCCAGCATGCCTCTTAGAAAGTATTACACTCTTCAGAACAGTGCTGTTTTGAATCTTCTATAAACACCAAAGAAACATGGGGCATGTGTGAAGGTAATGCTTAAAATATTTTTTTCCAAAATATTCGAAGAAAAGCCTGAAGACAAATTTTTTTCCGATATTCAACACGTCTGTGCTGTTTTGGCTGAGATAATTTTCTGCCCAGTAGCCGGTGTGGGGCTCTGATTTGGATTTGTGCTGAAAACAGCGTTGCTAACACAGGGATGTGTGAGTTATTGCTGAGCAGGCTTGCACAGAGTCAAGGGCTGTTCTTCCTCTCACCCCACCCCACCAGGGAGGAGGCTGGGGGGCACAAGGAGTTGGGAGGGGACACAGCCGGGACAGCTGACCCCAACTGACCCAAGGGATATCCCACACCATATTGGTCATGCTCAGCATATGAAGCTGGGGGAAGAAGAAGGAAGGGGGGGTAACGTTGGGAGTGACGGCTTTTTGTCTTCCCAAGTTGCTGTTACGCGTGACGGAGCTCTGCTTTGCTGGAGATGGCTGAACACCTGCCTGCTGATGGGAAGCGGTGAATGAATTCCTGGTTTTGCTTTGCTTGTGCACGTGGCTTTTGCTTTACCTATTAAACTGTCTTCATCTCAGCCCATGAGTTTTCTCACTTTTACTCTTTTTGATTCTCTCCCTCATCCCACTGTGAGGGGGAGTGAGCGAGCAGCTGTGTGGTGCGTAGTTGCTGGCTGGGCTTAAACTGCGACAGTGGCAATATTCTGTATGGTAAAAAGACCCATTATCATCAAAGATTTGTGTTCTGGCCTTCAAATGGACATAAAGTTTTGGAAATCCTCTTCTTCAGTTCAGTTACACTCCAAATGTCTGGGCCTGCACCTGTCAAAAATTCTTCAGATCCAACAGTTGCTCGGGTGTATTTGTTATATTTTATTGACTGGGCTTAACTGTGTCAGTCCAAGTACACAAGGTACTTCAAAGTGTACATACTCAACCTGTGTCCTGTGTTCATTGTTTTTGCTCTGCTAGACCCAGCTACATAAAACAGTGTTTATCATATCTGTGGTCTCTGTTTAAATGAAAGATGCAGTCCTGTACAGTATGTTCTGCTGTACTTTTCAGATATTTTTACTTGAATTTGTATAATATAAGATAGGTATATTAAATACTACACTTTTGTTTGGTAGAGCAACATTTTGATGTTTATGTCTTCATATTTAAAAAAAAAAAAAAAGGAAAAAGGAATTTTTCATTAACCCCCCCGAAATCTTCCTTTCCCTAGCTGCTGTTTCTAATAACCCCTGTGGGAGGCTGGTTCCAATCTTCACATTCTCTGAGAATTTATGAAGCGTTTTCTGAGTTCAGAGTTTCTTTGGGGGATGGGGAATTACGATGTCTTAGAGAAAAAAACCCTTCTAGTATTACAGAGTTGCTGAAGTTGGAAGGGACCTCTGGAGATTGCCTAGTCCAGCACCCGCTGCTCAAAGCAGGGTCAGCTAGAGCACGTTGTGTAGGATGTTGTAGCAAGACAGCTAAATTATACAGAACAGCTTATTCTTATAATACAATAATAAAGAGGTATCTGAACAAATTGAAAGGTGACATATTTAAAAAGGGTGCAGAGAAATATTTTCAAATAATCTCTTCTTGGTCTGTGGGAGTTGATTATCACAGTGTATTATTGAAACCATTAGTGCAGCCATACTTTAAAAGGACTGGAAGCTTCCAGATTAAGAGAGTATCAGAATTACAAAAAAGTTCAGGATGGAGTAGTTGGATGAGAAATAAGCTTTAATTTCTGGGGACATGAGTCACTCATTAGTGCAAATTTGTTGGAGGAGGAGGGAGAAGGCTAACTTCAGATTTCTCTTGCCTCTGTCATTCTCAGACGCCTCCGTTGCAGACAGCTATTGGCAGGGACTAGCCTGGGTGGAGCACTGGTCTTACCCGAGACTTGAGTTCCTAATGGCGTGTTTCAGACTGTGCTGGGATGAAAACATTAAAGACTTGTTGGGTGAGGAGCAAACACTTCATTTGTTATATTAAGATGCGGTGGCTGAGATGTACTTTGTTTTTGAATTGCACAGACATTTCCTCAGGCTTACAAGAACCAGGGTTTTGGGTATTGTACTGCTTTTTTTGAAAACTTGTCTTTTATTCTTTTGCACTGGAATCTGAATTTGGTCTTCTTGACAAATGGCGAGATGGTTTGTTATTACATTGGTCAAACGTGCAGAAGGACACCGAGACCAAGTACCTCGGGAGCCCCAGGAGCGGTCGGCACTTGCCTCGCCCGCCGGGGGGGTCCGCCTGTTCAGGGCACAGCAGCCTTGTCCCCCTGGGGTGCCCGCTCTGGCCGCCCAGCCCCACGGCTCTGGTTGTGGACTGCTACCCTGCACCCGTCCGTGCGATTGGGAGTTTTGCTCCGCGTTTTGAGACCGCATCTGATGTATACTGAAGTATAATCACTCAGGAATTTGCTGCAGGCTTAAGTACTGTGACTGCTGCTGTAGCAATCAATACAGGGATTTATTTCCTGACCCTCTGCTCGGACAATGCTTGATTTGCACAGTCTGAGTCACGCAGAAATTTTCAGGGATGGTTTTGTCTTCAGAATTTGTCATGTTTAACTTTCTGCTTGTTTTTTTTGTTGAGAACACTAAGCCAAACTTACCAAACAAACCAAGCAAACTTTTTTGTCTAGTATGCACTTTGCAAGCCTCCAGCTGTACACAGTCTAGAAGATACCCATACCAAAAGAATCATTCTGTAAAGTAACTTTAAAACAAAAACATCAACAACAATGAAAGTATGGCATGCACAGAGTTTAATGGTAAATGTTATTGTAGCATTGTTTAAGTATTGTGGAATTTTATAACTGCAGAAGTGTTTTCTGCCTTTGACCAGCTGGGAAAGGAGATGTTCAAAAACCTTTCTATAATAGGAAAGTAGCAGCCTTGGAGGCATATGTGGGGATTTGATTAAGATAACCTGTGACCAAGTGTCAGCACAGGAGGTAATACAACGTAGTGGTGAGAGTATTTTTTCCTTTGGTTCTCAAAGTGCCTAACAGGAAAAAAAGCTGGCTTTATTTAAAATAAATGTCTGAGCATTTGCATCATTCCAGTTCTCAGGCTACTGGAAAAGATTATGAACATGTGGCAGAAGAAGAATAAATTCATATGTGTCTTTATACCTAATTGGGGAGAACAGGAGGAGGTTTTAATGATAACATTGCATGTAATACTGGGGAAAGCTTACTCTCCTAACTTCTGCTACCAATTGATTGGCCTCTGTGACTTCAAGTTCTTCAGAAGTACAGAAAAGTTTTAGGTTTCCAATACTTAACACAGGGCAAAAAAGTAATTTAAGATACTTATTCTATCTTTACCATGTTAATGTGTGAACTTTTTAGTACTGAAAAACTTGAGTAATTAATAATTGAGCTTATTATAATTTATTTTCATGGAGAATAAGTGTTTTGTCTTGACTGAGAAGGTTTGGGCCTAATTTTTGAAATTTCAATAAGGATCTTGTTTGTCTTATTTCTGGGGAGAAATAATTTTGACTAATTCACAAAAATAACTATCAACCTTTTTTTGTTTACAAGATGCCACAGATGGCCATTTATAATTTTATGTAACAGCTGTTGCCTATCTGCAGTTTTTATGACATGCACAGGTTTATCACTGCTACTTCCCACTGGCACAGGCCAGCGTAGCATATTTGGTTTTGTACATTAGGATGTTGCCCCAGCTTTGCAGGCTCTCCACTCTCCATGAGGCTGGAGAGACTAGAGATAAGTGATATGACTTATTGATGTGGTTTTAATTTATAGCTTTCACCAGGAAGTACGAAGACTTGTTCTTGGATTCTGGTCAAGTTTATGCAGAACAGTTAGTAGTAACAATATTGGGCAGACAGCTTTTCAGAAGTCAAAAGACCACTTCCCATGCTGTTCCTTTTCTTGTTCTGGATATTCAGCTAGCTGTGCTGGTGTCAGTGGATACGTGGGGTTTTTTTTCCAAGTACTAGGCTTGATTGCTGTTGCCTTACATCAGTTTCCTGCTAGCATAAATCAGAGCGTGAGCTTTACCACCAAATGGGTGCTGCTCACTCTAGCTTGCATGAAGACTCCTTTTTGTAACCTTTCTTACAGGGGAAGCTGAAAGCCTTTAAGCAACTTCATGTGTTTAATAAGAAATAATTCTTACTAAATCTGATTGTTCGACTTATTTTACTTGAGGAACGCTAGCTACTTCAGAAGAACCTTTGAGAAGTAGTATTATGCAAACTGATTCATAGGTAAATATTGAAGAGCTGTGTCCAGCCACATGTGGTTAGTTGTGAAATGTATGTGATGCAGAAACTCATACTTGCGTTTCATGGCAGTTCTTAGGTATGTGATGTCAGAGGTGTTTCCATCCATTGCTATAGTTCTCACCATCTTGCAATGTGCCTTTTGGTTTTTTTAGGGTTTTTGGGTTTTTTTTTGAGTATCCAGTCTTCAAATATGCAATATTCTCTGAATTTATTTTTCTCCTATTCCAGCTGATGCTATTACAACTTCAGCAATGACGACTTTGTCACCCTGAAGTCTTTATTGATTTCAGTTTTCCAAATCAGCACTTTGAACTGCTTGGAATAAAAAGGTAAAGAATCAAGGCTAGACCTGATACAAAGAGTAAATTGAGGCAGATTATAAAGCTGTTACCTGATAGAAATGACAACCTAACTCCAGCAAGAACATGGATATTGTTTACTGTTTTGGGTCATCAGTACAGTTATACAAGGATAATCTGTGAATTTATACAGAAGAATTAAAAAAAAAACCTGATAAAGTTTTGGAAACTGCACTTTCACTGCTCTTGGTTGGAATTTTCTTTTCAGCCTGCTGTCTCTCCTTGAATCAGAAAGCAAATCCTAGTGATAGAACACTTTCTGCCATTTTAATATAAAGAGATGTTCTCATGGTAGTTACTAGTAAAATCCTGCCAAGTTTTAAAAACTTCCTTGAAATGTGTCTGAGCAGTTGAACAGTTGAAAGACTCTACTGGTACAGAGGGCACATGAGTTCCGAATTATCAGCAAGTCACTGTGAAAGACGAGTAGGCTGATTTGGTCCACTGGGTCCTGGTACAGAAATCGAGATTGAGGGAACATCTTCAGTAATGATTCTGTTCTGACATGTGAAAGACACTGAGCTTTTAACTTTTGTGTTTGCGGGTTTTATTTTCTTTAGAAATGTGGATTATTCTGTTGAGCCCAAAGAAAGAGAAGCCACCAGATAGGTAGCTGTCATAATTGAAGAACTGTTTTTGGAGCTTGGTTTCTGAATACTGACAAAGGTGGTATGGGACTGAAAAGGAACACATCAAATAATTTCATCCAGTCCCATTTAGACAGTTGTCATACAGTCCTTTTCATAAATTGATCAAGCTCTATTTTAAAACAAGGTGGTTTTTTAAATTCCTATTCTTCAAATTGGGGGTTGTTTTAGTATTTTAGTACTCTAATGGAAGTAGGTTGTCAGACAGCTGTAAATGGTATACAGACATATTTATTTTGTAGGGTTTTAAGTTAATTAGAAATCCCTCATTATGGAGCTTGTAAAACCAGAACTTGTGTTAAACAGGTGACGTTTTAATTTATTTTAAGTTTACCTGAGAGATTGCATAGTGAAATGAAGCAGGTGATGCAGATTGCAAGCAGCCTCCTCTGGTTAACATAAGATCTTTTTATGTACAAGAGGAAAGCCAAATGTGATCTGAGCAAACTCTATCACATTCAATTAAAAATACTTTTATAGCAAGGTAACTCATTTAGCAGTAACTAGATAATAGTTTTGATTGCATGGGAAAACAGGCCCCTTCACAGGTGGAAACAGTTTGACCAGGCCCTTGACAAGAGGTCTACTGATTTTAAAAAACCAATCCAACCATGCAAAACAAACAAACAAACCAAACCAAACCTCCCAAATTCTTTGAGCATTGTGCAACAAACAGGAGTTAATTGAACCTTGACCAAATTAAGAAATGTGTTAATTTCCTTAATTCTGATAAGTAACCATGCCATTTTGCTTCTTTATGTATCTTGTGGTGGTTGTGTTTGCCTTGTTACTTATGCATGGTTAACTTCTATACTGCCTTGAGGTGTTCGGCAAATATTTTGTACTGTCTGAGCTGAAAAATATTGAGACTATGCTTCCCAGCCCACCCTGAGATATTGTGAGGAGAAAAATCTCTGGTCTTGAGAGATAATCAACAAGTATGAATGTAAATGTGGACTATGCCTAGTGGAATTCTATTTAAGAACTAAATAACCTCTTTTAATCTAAGATTTGGTCTTTGGGAGAGAGCAGGCAGTATTTGGGTGAGAATAATTAACTGGTTTTTGGCATTGATTTATGGTCTTAATCTCCCTACAGAAAAGTGGTTCATTAACAGGAGGTGAAGTGACTTTGTCAGACTTGAATGCGTTTGGCTAATAGGACATTCACAACCAAAGTCTTAACATGGAAGCAAGAACCACAAAGGTGAATGTTTTCAGCGCTCTGAGGGGTACCTTGATTTTGTTCTATTTCTTTCTTCTATGTGAGTAGAAGGATGCTGACTGAATGATTTAGTAACATTATGCTATTTGAAGCCCCAGGTACTGGTGTTTGAGTAGCAGTGTTCCCTGAAGAGCACAACAGGTTACTGAATGGGAGGGAGCCAAACTGGCTAACAGATTTGGAAATCAGGGTTCAGTAATGGTCTGTGGTTATGTGCGACTGTTTCAGCCGCAGAGCAAGTAAAAATGTTATTTCTTAAAACAGGGACACTTTTTCATATCAAACTGGTTTTGTGCTGCAACACCTTTTAGAGAAAAGGTGAATAGTCTGGAGAATT
>VYZV01033843.1:229688-243816 GCA_013401275.1 Pandion haliaetus | reverse complement strand
ATTGTTTACCATTAAACAGTAAGCAAAGAAAATTTAGCAGTAAAAGCTCCCTGATAAAAACACAAGAAACAAAATGCTTGGTCTCTTATCAGTTTACTTCTATGAAAGAATATCTTATTAAGAGATATCTTAAGAGATATCTTTTTTGGTAAGAGCTAACCTTGCTCTCATCAAAGCCAACTGATTATTTTCCCAAAGAGCATGAACCTGAGCTACCAGCCTATGAATCCTGCATAAGAGACTGCTATCTCCATGGGTTTCTTGTGCCTCCACAGAAATTGGTCTGTGCATAGTCTCACAACAAGACCAAAGTCTTTAGTTAGCATAGACCTGATCCACAAGGAATTAAGGGTAATGGAAAAGATTCCACTGAAATCAGTAAGTGCTGGATCAGTATACACATATTTAGAGTCAGGCTGTATCTGATACGCATTTTTGGGGTTTGGGTGAAGTCAGTGGAGTTCTGCCCGTGAGAATCAAATTGCTCAGTCTGGGGCATATCCAGTCCATCACAATATATTCAATAGCTTAACCATTCATAGAAGGGAATAGTCTGTGTAGTCTTTATTAGAAGTGCTCACATGATGTTTCAAGATTCATTTAAGATACTGAAAAGAAATTTACTGGAGACTTTATGAGCTGTAATAACTAAGAAAATGGCTTCCAAGCCAACAGTTAAAAAAGCATACGCCAGCTCTGCTTTAGCAGTTTCTTTTCTCTATCTGTTTCTCAGCTGAAGCTCAGTTTGCAGTCCACTGGGTACCATTACCTCAGTAACGTTAAAAGCCAGACATCAAATCAGAAAGAAATTCCAACTTTCCAGAGGAACTTCACAATGTGAATAAACTATAGTATGGAACCAGCAGAGATTAAAAACATCCACCGTTGTACTGAAAATACCCTTGCCTTCAAACTTACTTTCCACTTGTAACACAGTTAAGTTTGTACAGCACATATGCAGATAATAAATTTAATTGGAGTGAATACTGTTGCCAAGACAAGAACCCTCCCTCCTCTCTAGCACCCCAGGTAGGCTTTATGCTGTTCTCATCAACTACAGAGCACCACACATTGCACTGTAGCTATAAGGATTGTGCATACAGCCTATGGCTCAAGGGTCTCATAATACAATGCTATTTTTATATCACATAGTGGCATAAATGTAAGATGATACCAAGGCTCCTAAGTAGGAACAAGTGATCCACTTACTGACAAAGTGCCCCAACAGCGTGCACATATATTTTTTCTTACCAAATAATTTCTGCAATACTTGTCCATCATACAGGTCTTCGGCCAAGTCTTTCACAATAATCCTCTCTCCTACCAACACATCATTAATCCAGTCAATTAATACCTATATGGGAAACACAAATTTGGCAGTATTATACACTATTCATTTGCAATTTAAAACACATGTCATTTTGTACAATGACGAAAATATTTAGCAGAAAGAATACCAAAGCTGCAATGGCTCAAAATACAATCAGCCTGAAATACCATCAAAAGAAAATAGGAAGGACTCTTCTAAGGTGGCTATGTCAATGCACCACAAGGTCTAGACAAATACCAGATTGATGCAGTGCCTTCTGGAGTGAAATATGTCCTTTACTTTCAGTAGTTTTTTAACATTTTATTGTGAAGCAAAAGGTGTTGAAGTCAATTCTAATGAAGTTTCCTGCTAAAGTTCTAACCCCAAGAATGACAAAGACTATAAGGGAAGTCAGTGTAGTCTTAGACTGGCTGTGAGATGGGACTAAGAATCTGGACTCAGGATTTTAATCCAAATTCTTAAGTCTCTCTGTGCCATATCTAGAGAAAGATACTAAAACAAATGACCTCCCATTTCACTGGGATGTACACACCACGTGGTTTCATTTAATTAATTTCTAAACAGTGCTTTGAAGTGTTCAAATGAAACAGGCAAGGATAGCATTAGAAAATAGTTTCACCTTTCTGAAAGTGTTTACATGCTTTTCATTACCTTCATTAGTTCTTGTAGTTTTGGGTCATTTCTTGAATTTGGATCAACCATTGTTCGGACTTCATTTTCCTCTAGAAGGTTTAAAAGAAAGATATTAGAAACTATTACAGGTATGACATTTTATTTTACATCAAGCTTTTAGGTTGAGATGTAAAATTGTTGTGAATTACCTAGCATAGTGTCCTCAGGGTCTAGTTCGAATGGAATTGGACTGAGAGGTAAGTTAATGGCATTTATTCCTTCTTCCTGTAATTCAGATACTAGGAAATAAAAAAGAAGAGCTTGGTCAAATTTCAATTCAATTTTACTTACTATTTCACTCTTGCTAAAAGTAGCATTAATTGTCTTAATTTCTTTATAAGAATATGACTCTAATTACATAAGCCACTAGGTATAATTACAGCAATAAAACATAGTTAACAAAAATGGAAGGCCCAGCCAACAAACCTTTACTTGTATGAGTAGATTTTTCATATTGGATATGCAGTGGATGATGGTACTGGAATCAATGCAATTTCCTCAAATCTTTTCCAGGATAAGGCCCATTATCCTCAAATTTTAAAAGGCTCACTTGCATTTTAATGGTCCTAACATTTTAACACTAATGAATCATTTTAGCTGCGGAAAATTATTATTGCTCTCAGCTATAACACCCTTGCTCTGGGGATCCTTCAAGTTTAGCTACTTGAGAAGAGCTGGGACTGGCTACATATCTACACAGGAGCTGCTACACTGATAAACTATTTAGGACTGAAGGTGCAGTCCCAGCACACGGCTACCTCCGTTGTTCAGGTCATGGACCAGCTAAAGCAGACTGTGGGATGCTTCTGGCTGGTGTTCTTGGCCTTTCTTTAGCAGAAACCATAGCAGCAGGACCCAGGTGTAAGTTGATGAACACTTTTAAGTAATGCCCTAGTGTGGAGTCCAGACATAGGTTGAGAAAAGAACTTGGGACACGGTAATGGGGAAGTAATCCAAGATCCCACAGTCTGGAGATGCCTACAGTTGTCAGGAAATATGGATGAGTTCTTACTCAGCCAAAGTCCCCTAATGCTGCAAAAATCAATGTTCTTGTAATACATGCTCTGAGAACATAGGAACAAAGAGATCCAGAGAAGTGTAAAAGCAGTCCTGCCACTAGTCCTGCACTATACAGGTTCTGTACCTGGTACAGTTCAGAGCAACATCATTCATTCCTCTGGGTGACCCAAACTTCAATGGGTTACAAAGACAAAACTCTTCCTTCTCTGCCCAAACACGCCTCCATAACAGAAGAGAATACATACAAACAAGCCAATACACTAATCCTACTGTTATGAAAGAACACATAACACTGTGCAGGGAGGGCAACCACTTTGGTGATCCGACAAGTTTGTATCTTGCTTTGTAACCAAGAAATCAGTGCAAAACTGATTTACCAAACCAGGAAAAAGCATCAATGTCTTCGGAATGACAAGTAATGTTGTTCTGACCACTCATTTTCCAGTGTACAGACCTTTAATAGAAATGGTTGTTAGCACAACTGTTCCAGTCAGAGTTTAAACTTAGTAACTTAAATCAACCATCCTACATGTGTCCTAAAGATTCAGGTAGCTGTATACACCTTCTGACATGAACTAAAATACACGATTTATGTGCAGATGCAGCTTCACCATTTAACATTTCAGATTTACTACCTGAAGCTTTCCTCAGTTTATTTTGCAAATTACAGAAACAATTTAGGTTTGGAGAAAACAGAACAGTAGAAAGTGACAGTAGAGATCTTGTGTTTTGTTCCTGGCCCCATGACTGCCTTGTAATGTAGCTTTTGGAAAACAGTTTTACCTCACTGCCTTAACTTCCTGTGTGCAGTAAGTACAGCTATGTTTCAAATGAACACTGTGCTAATTAGTCAGTTGGTGTGGTAACAGTACTTAAAATTTTCCAAATATTTTCTATGCTCTGTGAAATGTTTTGTACTCTGCCAGATGAAATGCCTGTGCACGTTTCAAGAGTCTATACAGCTGTATTCAGGATCTATGTAAGATTCATAGCAATAATGTGCTAGAGTGCTTATTACTTTTAATTGTACAAAAATAACTTTAAAAAATCCACTACCTTCACTACTGAAACACTAACCCCACTCCATACACCCTGCTTGTGTATCTGTAAAATACAAATACTTAGCAGCTCTAAAGAGTCATAAAATAATGTTGACAATAATAGTTCCCTCGATTGTTGTATATCCTCTAAAACTGATGGCTGAGTGTAATGGACCAAATTAATCCCTCATGTAACTCCATTGAGTTCTGAGGAGTTATAGCAGGGATGAATTTGGTCTAGCATGTACAATCTCAGGAACTGTTTACACTTAATGGCAATTTTTTGAACTGCTAGCACTCCTTGGAGAAAATCATTGTTCGTTTTATTNGGGGGGGGTGGTTTGGTTTTTGTTTTTTTTCATTTTGGTTCAAAATGGTTATGGGCATAAAAATGTCAGTGGATAGAAAACCTCCATGCGGAGGTCCTTCTGTTCTGAAATGTTTAGTTCATGGAGGACTTCTGCACAAATGTTCCTAATCAGAAAATGTTTTTTTTTTTTTCCACATCAACCCCAAGAGGGAGCATAGTAAATGAAATCTGTTCAAGCTAACTGGCTCCACTGAGCTCTCCTATCCTGAAGGGCTGGATGCTCTGCTTGAGCAAGACACACTGGAGGAAGCAGTCAGCTCATCTTCCTCGTGACGGACACTGGGGAAAGCTTTTGGGTCCTCTCTTGAGGGAGCGACCCACTGGCAGAACTCACTGACTCTTCTCCAGGGAGACTGAGTGGACCTTTCAAGGCTGAATGTTGCGTAAGGCATTCTTTACAGGGCCTACTGAACCTCCCCATATTTGTCCTCCAATATGCCCAACTACTACATCCTACTTTTAATAACATGACCTTCACCATATTATCAGAGTTTCTGAAAATAAGAGAAAGCAAACAAAAACCCATGATATCTTTGCATGGAAAGGGAACATAAAATACAAATAAATGATAATAAATATACATGAGAAACTAATACATTGATCTGTTCTAGAATGTATTGCAAGTGTTACATTTATTGTACAGCAGGGGCTAAGTCCTGCCTTGCTGTATGCAGGTATACACAAGTGGTGGTCTTGCTCAGCCGAATTGCATACATTTCTCACACTTGCCTGAGCCATATGCAGAACCTACTCAACACACCTCTGGATGATCCAAAGATCCCAGATGGACCCAGCTTGCCAGAGAGGACAGCTCCTCCTCAGTTACTGCATTCTGCAATGCACAACCCATGCCCAAGGTTGGTATTAGTCCCGTAATAAAGACTCTTGCCCTCCTGTACCCTACAAGCAGAAAACATGATGGAGAAACCCTGAGCCTAATAGCATCTTTTTAATTTCTTTCCCAATACTGAAGAGAAAAGATTTAACTACAGATTAACAATACTACTAAAAGGAGCAAGGAAGAACACATGCATTATATCAAGTTGTACATAAAGGGAGAGAAAATATATTATGTAGTATAGCCTCACTTTCTAAGAATTTCCATCAAAAAAGTTCCATGACAAACCACTATTATACACTTAGGTGTTTATAGAGGAACCACAAAAATGTGATTGAGGTTAAGAGTTTGCATACCACAGTTTCAGCAGAGGAATCCATTTTGCAGCTGCTTTTCATTAATTTTTTTTAATTAATTTTCATGAAAATCACTTCAGCAATTTAGTATTTTAATAAAAACAAAGCACACAGGTTTGGGACAATTTTTGCAGCAGCTGAAATGAAAATAAAGTAATCTAACTTCTTTAAATACTTTGAGGAATGACTTGGAGCGTCACTAAGACCTCCACTCTGAGTCTTACAGTGTGAAGACCCAGGAAGAGACAAGGGGACATAGCTGCAGCAGTTCATCTATACCACAACAGCTGCCAGGACCTGTAGCAGTTCCTCTGAAGGACAGTATCCACAGAGTTGTCTGCTTGACATCGGGCATGCTTGGCGACTGGATGACCCCAGCAATTACACTTAAGAGCACCTTTCTGTTCTTACCCTCTGCTGTAGCCCAGATACAGCCCAGTGCATTGGCTACCATGGGGCTTGTTCATGTCATGCTTATATTGGCATGATTAAGGATTATATCCTTTTGGACACGAGAGGAAAATCTAGTCCTTCGTGGTTTTTTTACAGTCACCATGCTGAGTGGAACTGGGGATTGAATGTACTTTTAAAGCAAGACCCTTAAAAGCAACCAAGTTACACGTGGGCCAGCAAATCTCTGTGGATTGTCAATGAGAAAGTCCCAGTTTTAACTCTGGATAAGGAATAGACACTTCTGCTCAGACTTCTGATTCGGTTCCACATGTCAAATTTGTTATGATGTAATGAAGTGCAACTCCACTGCTATCAGCTGTCAACAGACTTCCTCCTATCATGCCAGCACCAAATTTGGCCCCAGAGCTGGGGAGCCTACAAGCTTGTATCAACAGCAACTACAGCAACTATTTTAAGCTGGATAGAGTTCTTACTGGTTTAGATGCTCTAGGATTACAAGGTCATAAACCTATGCTATCAAATCCACACGGGTGCTCTGAGCCAGACTTTGCCCTTTGATGCGTGCATCCAACTACCATTGAAACTGTTGGACGCTGAGCACATCTGAAAGTGGAGTACTGCCCATACGGTTTAAATTGGCTTAATTCCTCTAGTACATGCAGCCTGTTGCTCCACATTGTATTTATTAGACAGTTTCATTTGGGTTTTTTACTTGTTTATTTTGTGTGCTGAAGGCTTTTTGCTGCCCTGTTTAGTATTCAGGGCTTAATGTTATTCTGATTTGAAAAAAACACATCTTATTATTTAACTGAGCTCAGAAATGCCACATCACCCAATGCACTCCCTGTGGTTTAGACGTATTTTAGCATATCTATCCGAAGAATCATAAAATAAATACAGCAAGATGCAGTGTTAAATGGTCTCTCCTCTGAGTGCTACAGTCATGTCTTTCCATGTAATTGATTCCGTACTTACAAAACTAAAATTACTCAAGTGCTACAACACTAACGGATTGACTCTGAAAGTTTGTGATTAACTAGAACCGAATCCTAATGTTGGAGGAACACAGTAACACAATGTTTCTAACTTCAATCTTCCAAAACCAGGAGATTTAAATATATGCATATACACCTACATAAATATATACATACACACTTCTGTAGTTCTTTAAATGCCTGCCTTTCTTTAATGTAAGGGTTTTCCATTCAAGGTCATCTTTGCCATTTTTAAGGCTGCAAATACTTCGGTTTGTTGGTTTTTGGGGTTTTTTTTTGTGGAAGCTGAGATTTGCTGACATTCACATGATTCCAGGAGTTTAAACTTTGTATAAAAAGTCAAAGGACAAGCTACCTGATGTTGTAAACTACTATGGCAGACAGTAGCTTTACGTGCTGTGTCTCCACCTTAAGCTCCTCTTTCCTAGAACGAGCACAACTTGGAAGGCTAGCTGCAGACATCATATTGCCAGAGTAACACTGGATATTTGTATATACACACGCATTCAAACATGTATGCTTATGCTATACATGTTTATGTATGTAGCCAGAAATTACAGCCAGTTTAGAAAAGTGCTGATTTTCAGTAAGAAATGTCTTTACTGCTCTTCTATAAGACAGAGATACTCACTCAATAACAGTTGAGCCAAATTTAGAGGAGTAATTTTTGGTTTCATATTCTCTTTACTGGGTACAAATTTCTGATAAATGCTCATGACCTTGATGGCTTGCTTTTGTAACCACTTGTGCACAAAAGCAGCTTTACTTCTTCTACTGACTTGATAGTCTTCAACGCAGACTTGAGCGTAAATGACTGTATCCGCACAGATTTCAGTGGATTTATGCTGATTTATACCAGCTCAGTGTGATTCCTATTCCTTCTCACATACTCCAGTTTTATACCCGAATATAATTCCAGTGGAGTAATTCTGAACTTGCACTGGCGAATGTGAAAAGAGATCCAAATTACCTAAGATGGTCAGAGAATGAGAAAAAAAACAGCAGAGGTGTTTTCAAAAAGTCTTAGTTTAAGTTTTTACAGAATGATACTATTTAGTCAAGCAAACTCATGCAATTGCTTTCTGGGCCATGCATCCGAAATGTTATTTTCCAATGCTTGTGTGTGTGCATCTTATAAGTCCACAAAGGGAAAAGAAAATATTAATCTAAAATGGTACTGCCTAATTTTCTTGAATACATAATTTATCCAATATGGATTCTGGCAGCTCAGCTTTAACTCCGAAACAAAAGAAATCCACACAAAAGACAATAAATCTGCATTACACATGGTACTAAAATGATCCAATGGATTTATAGATGTTTACAAGTTTGCAGAGTGTGACACAGCGTCCACCAGAAATTTGATATTCACAGCACAAAACATCATAAACATATGTCTGCAACTACAAAGGGGCCTTTTTATGTGGGGATCATTGTTAAAATTGTCTTCAGAACATAAACCTTAAGTTGTAAATGCTACTCCCCATTTATTCTCCAAGACATAACAAATGAGGAAAGAAAAGCAGAGATATGTTTGTAATTGAAAATGTTTCTCAGGAAATGATCTGTACAGGAACATCATTCTCATTCCATTAACTGCTGACTCCAAGCCAACCATTTGTAAAAGTAAATAAATATGCAAACTGGCTGACAACAATGTGCCTGCCTTTAATGTTACTGCTTTAGTACCCAACCTCCAAAAAAGAATCTATTTTCTTTTCTCATTTCTCCATTACACCAAACATGGCATACACACAAAAAGAATGGGAGAAATGTTGTTCACAAAAAAGAATGGGAGAAATGCTGTAATTTAATTTTCATGTATGCAATACAAATAAAATGCTTATTGCCTTGAACTTTCTTTAAAGTCCAAAGCTACTCCGAAGTACCTCAGTGACTAGCTTGCTGTTCCTATCTTTTTTGCAATTAGCAGGGAAAAAAAAACCCATAGATTGACAGATCTCTGGTCTGAGTAGGTAAAAAACAACAACAAAACAGGGAGCAAACTCAATCCTTTTAAAGAGAACACGTGATTTTCTTCGCCATGTCACGCATGGCTTCATTAAGCCTTACAGGCTTTCACATTTCATTTGCAACGAAGGTTCTTTCTCAGAATCTTCCTGTATTTTCTAAGAGGTAACAAGTGGTGCAGTGTCAAGCTAACACACAGATGTCATTCCATTCATTCCTTCAACACATCCTTTAAATATGTAAGCAATATCTGCAGATGTTTTGAAAAGCCTGTCACCCTATAGGAGTGTTTAAAACATCACTGAAAAAGCCCAAAAGACAGTGTTGGGAACAAATACAGACAGAAGTTCAAGTGACACTGATTTTTTTCGCCCCACTGAAGAACAAACCATGCATATGAGAAATGCTGTGACTATTCCAAATCTTTATCAAAATGTGCTGCACTGAATCTGATCCCAGCCTGAAAACTCCTCAAACAGCCTCAGATATGTTGGTAGGATCTTTGTGCAAAAGATACCTACAGGTTGTTAGCTGATCTGCACATGGTATCCCTAAATGCAAAATATTTTATTGAAACAAATCCTTTCACAGCTAAGATTTCTGATTTATTGAGAGATCTCAGAACTGATTTATTGAGATATCTCAGAACTACATGGAGTGCTTGGGACTATGTGGAGACAGAAGGGAGAGCGTTTGTATCCTCCTCACCAGTATTTCGGTATTTCTCGAGTTGTAACAGATCTGCAGGTAGCAACATCCAGAAGAGGGTCAGAAAGAACTCTTGGTGTAGTCCTCACCCAAAGAAAGTGGAGGCAATTGTTAATCCTATATGCTCACCAGCTTGCTGCAACAGTTTTTTCCAAATACTGTGGAGCAGAGAAGCTGATTTTATAGGACTGACTTGCCTCATTCTCTGAATCACCAACCAGCTATAGTAGCCATTCCAACATCAACAAGAGGCGCTCATGCAGAAAAGACAAAACCAAAGATCTGTTCCAGTAAGTCTTTCCCAGCTCAACAAGTTCTAGCTATTCCTCAGAGAAAACCCAAAAATAGTTCTTAGGAATGTGAGGGCACACTAGTAGCAAGCTGAGGATTTCCTGAATTTCTTGCTCTTTTCTTCTTGTGTATATAAGCCTTGTTTTTGAAGGAGAAAAAATTAGGTGTCAGACCCACTGCATCGCAATAATCTAGATGACTACTTCTTCTTGGAAGAATCAGAAAAATGACTACATTTACTGGAAAGTTAAAATTCCTTTTCAGGGACTGCAAATTGGTTTATGTATCACACATGGCCACTATTTTCAAACTGTAGTTCCTAGAGCTACTTGTGTTTTAATATAAGCATTGGTCATCTTCAGGGAATGACTTTGTGACAAAGGATCAAAAGATAAGTAAGTGGCCAAGTACTTCCAATTCCCAGAAGGAAAAACCAAAACCACCTTAACATCTTCTGAGAGCTCCTCATGCTTCAAGATCTTTCTTTGGTATCAAAGTGTCCTGGTTTCAGCTGGGATAGAGTTAATTGTCTTCCTAGTAGCTGTTATAGTGTTGTTTTTTTGAGCTAGGTATGAGAAGAATGTTGATAACACACTGTTGTTTTCAGTTGTTGCTAAGTCATGTTTATACTAAGTCAAGGATTTTTCACCTTCTCATGCCCAGCCAGCAAGAAGGCTGGGGGGGGAACAAGAAGTTGGGAGGGGACACAGCCAGGGCAGCTGACCCAAAGTGGCCAAAGGGGTATTCCATACCATGTGATGTCATGCCCAGTATATAAACTGGGGGAAGTTGGGCGGGGAGGGATCACCACTCAGGGACTAACTGGGCATCGGTCAGCGGGTGGCGAGCAATTGCATTGTGCATCACTTGCATATTCCAGTCCTTTTATTATTACTATTGTAATTTTATTAGCGTTACCATTATTAGTTTCTGCTTTTCTGTTCTATTAAACTGTTCTTATCTCAACCCACGAGTTTTACTTTTTTTTCCGATTCCCTCCCCCATCCCCCTGGAGGGGGGCGGGGAGTGAGTGAGCGGCTGCATGGTGCTGGATGGGGTTAAACCACGACACAAAGTCAACCAAGATAAAGATTGAGGGTGACACCAAGGCTGGACAAGTAGCAAACACAAGGAAGATGGGATAAGAGTGACCCGAAGAAATTAAAATAATAATGGATACAAATATGCAGATGTATTACTTATCTGCATAACTGGTAGCTTGCCGTCAATGCTTTGCTACCTTTGCATCAATCCTGAGCATCTAACCACAGTTCTCAGATTCAGTGCAACAAATGAGAATTGACTTGTGACATCTAATTCTTTCCCCCGCCTCCATTTTAAAGATTTTCAATTTTTTGCTACGTTTAATATTTGTGCCTAACACACAGATGGTTTCTAAAAACCTCTGCAGTGTGTCCTAGAGAACTGAAGTTTCTTGTCAAGGACAGAATCAGGATCTAATTTGGGAACTGGGGTCTAAAGACTGGCCTTCAACATGGAAAAACTAGGCTGTGGCTTTGGCTGGATGAACAGAAACGCAGCTACATTCTTAAAGAAAATGGGCTGGATTTGGTGAAGGGCAGAAAAATGAAACCTTATAATGGCAGAAATATATCTTCTAGCATACTGAATAATAAACTACCCTTTAGGGTTCTCTTGACCAACATGGAGGTTAGCATGCATTTGACAGCAGAAAAATTTCAGGCTTGGACTGTTACAGAAAGGACTACAGAAATGGTAAACTTGTTTCCCCATCCTTATTTCATATGAGTGTGCATCATCAAGATGCAGATCTGATGTGTGGAAGCCCTCCTGTTCTTACCCAGGCATACAGCATCAAGTGTCATTTCAGGGACAGAGAGGAATATATTAGGGCTGTGGCAATCCCCAACTAGAGGGAGGACTTCAGTCAGCTGGCATAAATCACAGTGTGGTGGGATCAATCGTATGGCTGTGGTATTCTCCTAAAACACATTTACACAAAAGTATAAGATGATGATGATGCAAGACAGGACTTTGGTAGCACAAACTGGAAGGTACGTTTGGCTTAGGAAAGCAGAGATAGTTCTCACTTGCACAAGAAATATATCAACACTTTCCAGTGTAGGTTCCCAAATCCCTTAATCAGAATTAATTCATTTAACAGCCCACCAATAGAAGAAAACAGCATTATCCCCATTCTGCAGCATAGAAAGTGATGCACTTCCAGATTAAGGGATACATTTAATATTTCCTTTCTGGAGACACACATTGCACTTGTAAAATGGAAGCTAGGCACTTAAAAATACAGCCTTAAAAAACCTCTCTATAATGTTACACTTAGTCTGATGTAGAATGGACAGGAATACCCGTACTTCTTGTCTCCCAAACCCGTAGCATAGTAAAGAGAACACCCTTCCTTTAGTATAACCAGTAGTAATGATTTTCATCCAGCCCTGTGCCGTGCCCTTCACAGGCCCTGCCTGGTACCCTCCTGTGCATTCCTGATCTTGCTCATTTCCTTACAAAACTCAGACAGCTGCTCCAACTTTGAAATGCCCTGTCTCAGAAAAATTACCTTACTGAACTGTCCGTCTGATTATGGTGTTCACGTGTTTATCAGGAAACGAGTTGCAAGCAATGTAAGCACCAGCACTGTAAGGGTAAACCCACAGCTCTGAACTGCACATGCATTGCAACCTTCTTTTCCAAGGTATCTCAAACAAGCTGTAAGTTCGGAGCAGCACTTGCTACCACCTGTCAAGCGCTGTCAGACAAGGCAAACACCTCTGTGTAAACTCCTACCTCTTCAATGCATTTCATGGGTTGCTGTCATTACCAATGTATCAATTTCAGCATGCATAACATTCATACCAGTAGTAGCTGTGGCAGTATTCCCTACTTCGCAGGTGAACACACCAAAAATTGCAATTCAATCGTCCAAGTAAGTAACCTTAAATGGGTTTTACTTCATAGCACTAACACATTCAGAGTTCCCCAGATACAATCTGCAGCCATCAGTTGTTGTTGTCATAAATGAGTTTATGTTAACATTCCTATTAGAAAGTGTTTAGTACTACAAAATTTTCATTTTAATAAGCATCAATACTAAAACTTACCTACTGCATGACACAGCCTACTTGAAAATTGCTATCTCAAGCATGCTTTTGACTATAAATTACAATTTTCCCTGAGTGGAAATTCAGCTGATAAAAATTACTATTTTCACACTGGATCCAGTATTACTGATGGACTGAATTTGTACCACACTGAAGCCAATAGAAACACATACTCTTATGAAATACCACTAGCATGAAACAGCTAATTCTATCTCACTCATATTGCAGAAATATTTTCATGGAATAGCATACAAAATTAACAAACTGCTGTATTTTCTTCCTCTTTTACCCATAAAAACAAAGTCTGACAAGGGCAAGAATAAAATAAACTCCCATTCTTATCTTCAAAATATTACAAAACAAAAATAACTTACTATTGCAAAAATAATAAGATCAGAAAACAATACTCCTAAAGTATCACTGAAAAGAAGATGAAAAATAACTGAATGAGTCAGTCTAGTCTCCTACCTTTAGGACAAAATGCTCCACAGCCCATCGTAGGGTCCCTGGGCCACCCTCATAGTGCATCACAAGGAAAACTGCAGTCTGTAAGGTGTTTGAAGCCCCTTGCTATGCAGGCCACTTTGCTGTTGCTCTTCAGACAAGCTGTATTAGCTTTAGAGCCTGTTTTCCAACAGAATGGTCCAAGCACATCTCAACTCTCAGCTCAGAGCATCGCTTCAGAACAAGTGACTGACTGCCTATATAATTTAATNGATGCCACATGAGACTCATAGACCATCTGCAAAAGAAACTAAATCTGCTTTTTGCAGCTTGGTAAGTTGCATTCTGAATGCTGGGATGCAGTTTTGACTGTGCGCTTTTGTTATCAGTCATATAACTGAACAAAATGCTCAAATGGCAAGCATAAAGCACGTTTTTACCAACTGCAGTCCGTTTCGGCTGTAGGTAACTTGCACCTTTTCCCTTTACAACTAAATAAAGTCATAATTCCCCTCAAAGCGTAGGAAAGGTCTAGGCACAGACATAGCAATATTGGAAGTGAAATTTCCTTTTTTTTTTTT